>JAPDOI010000398.1:0-327500 GCA_029168955.1 Aplectana chamaeleonis | reverse complement strand
AAATTTGGCCTAGAACAGCGTTTTTTTCGCGATTTTTTCGTATAGGTTCTACTACTCCATACCCAGAAAAGGGTTCAAAGAGGAAAATAAGACGAGCATATTTGAGCGCGACCACTGCCTTTAAGAGTGCGCCGGGCGTGATCACAATTTTCTAAATCTCAACGGAAACCATGGTGCTCATATCGATCAAATATTCAAATTATCCAGCCAGTGATGAAACAGATTTTTTTCTGAAAATATCTTTGTGGCGAGCTGCAGAGAAGGAAAATGGAACGAAAACCTAGCCAAGGAGCTTTTTTCTTCTATATGGAGTTCACTCGGGATATTCACTAATTCCTTATTTCGAATATTCTAATCATTTGGGGATTTCAATCATTAAAGCTGTTCGAAATTTGGAGAGTTCAGTTATTAAACTGTTTGAATAATTGGTTAGCTTCTCCGGAAACATCTGACTTTGAACCTTTCGTCACCTTCCTTTCGTCACAACGGGGCCTGGCCCTGCATCCATCCCCTCCATTTCACCACAACATGGGCTCACCCCGCACCCCACTCGCTTTTCTCGTTTGTTAGTTCACGATAATCTACTTATAGTGATAGTTTCATAAAATCAAAAAGCGGTGAGATTTTATCTACAAGCCGCTCTTCTCCGGGGGTCAGTGGCACACTATGAGGTGGGTAGGCAGGTCACCGGCTATGAATATAATTGTTATATGTGAGGATACTCGCCAGTAACCTTCACGGCGGCTGCGGAGTGCAACTCGTCCACTGCGTGGGCTGCTCGTGGTTTTCGGGAAGGGGTTGAAACTTCTGGGACCGCGAAACTTTTATGCTTCTAACGAAGACTACACTGTCCAAAAAAAGCGAATCCCAAATCCGGTTGCCTAGATAGACTATGAAGTAAGCTCGATGGGCGAGTTGTCCGTCAGAAGACCGACTCGTCCGAACACAAATTAGCTGATGCTTATTTTTGTGTACACGTCATGAGCGGAAATAAATTTCACTCGGGAATAGAGGATAGACGGATTTATGTGTACACGAGTGATGAAACTATTAACTACGACTCCCGCAGCCGTTGTGACGCTTACCATCGAGTCGAAAATGACTATATCGGGTTTGAGCTCCGCAGTATTACAAAAACAAATCAAACAACAAACAGAAGCAGAAAAATAATGAGAATGGTGAGATGTATCCGTAAATTTGGGAATCGTTGCGAAACACCTTAAAGGCAGTGGTCACTTTGAAAAACGTTATCGAAAAAATTACAAAAATCAGCTTAGATCAAAAACAGCTGAAAAGCTATGAAGGTAGCGCGGTGAAAAACGGGCAAGAATTAGAGTTTCTAGGGCCCAAAGGTGCCACTTCGTGCACACGTTCGCAGCGACGACGAAAAGGATCGCAGTCTCATGCCGAGCAGCCAAAAATCATCGGCATTCAGAGGAAGAAATAAATGCAAATTTACCCAATAAAAACAGTTGAGCAAAAAAAGAGAGCACTCCAGTCAATGTTTTCGACTAAATGTGTACATAAATCCGAAGGTTCATTGATGGAAATCCAATTTCAAGCCAGCTGATGTTCTTGATAAATGAGGTCATCGATGCCGATGATGTGGAGTGGGCTCGTCCACCATCCCAAACCAAAGGACGAGAAAGCTCAGGCTTCAAATTTGGCCCAAAACAGTGTTTTTTTGAGATTTTTCTTATAGGTCCGACTACACGCGACCCAGAAAAGGATTTAGAGAGAAAAATACGACAAGCATATTTGATCGCGACCACTGCCTTCAAAAGACGGTAGCATTTCAGCGGGCGATTCGTTAGCAAACAGCTCGCGACCCGCTATACCACCTCTCCTCGCGCTCGCGACCCGCTATACCACCTCTCCTCGCGCTCGCGACCCGCTCTACCACCTCTCCTCGCGCTCGCGACCCGCTATACCACCTCTCCTCGCGACGAGAGGGTAGCGGGTGGCGAGCTCTCCGAAATGAGGGGTGAGCGGGTGGCGAGCGAGGCCCGAAATGCTCGCGGGTGGCGAGCCCCGACTTCCTGAGCTGTTGTTCCGGCACGATTCACCCTTCTTCCAGCACGATTATGATCGTGTTGCATCATGCAAGAGCGGTAGTCCGCAATTGCGGACTGGAATGTAGCTCCGAAAATGACAGTATGAGAAGAAAAGCAGGGCAAGAATGAACAAAAGCTCTGAACTATGTCCTTCGTTTCCGAGTGTGATTTATTCCCGTTTGTCGCGTGCGTACGCTGCGTCTCCTTCTTCCCACAATTTCTCGCTGTCTCTACCCTCGCTCCGCACAAGCGCGTGATGGAACAGTAAATCTGGCTCGGAGCCAGAGGAAAAATCGGTGGAAATGAGTAGCTAGAAAACTTATGGTTGAATGGTAATTAATTCGAGTTTTCGCTGAAGTGCAGGGTTTATACGGTCAAAACCAGTATGATGGCGTGAGCATCTTGGTAGCACCGATTCTACGCCCCACACCCTTCATTGTGGTCACCGCGACGATGTCATCCTTGATTTTTCGAGCACGGTGGCAAAGCCATGTAGCCACCATGCTCCGAAAATTAAGGATGACGTCATCGCGATGACAACTATGAAGGGTATAGGGCGTGAAATCGATGGTAACAGGATGATGACGTCGTTATCTAATTAGAATCCCTGTTATGAAAGGTGGACCGAGCCACCATCCACGAAGGCGTGACGTCATCACCGAGACTGCAGTCCCGGCTATAACATGTGGACCGACACACGATCCACGGAGTAGTTACGGAATCATCGAGACTGCAATCCCGGCTTTGAGAGGTGGACCGATGTCATTTCCGAAACGAACGAGCCACGTTTCGGGTTGACCCCGCCCCTTTTTTTGTTTCGAGCCAGAGCGGTTCAACGGTCCAACATCGTTCTGACGGCGCTCGAGTCGAACCGGTGCCTGAGTATATCAACTATTCGCGACCAGGCGACCGAATTTCCATCCACTCTCACAGACACACATGCGCAGGCATACACACAGAGTAAGGCGAATTCTTATAGTACGATACCGTGGTAATCAGCGTGTGATTCCCTCCAAGATAGGCGCAAGAGCTGAAGAATCATTTCCTGGGTGTCCTGTGCATCTAAGCCAAGCGTTTTTAATTTTCGTTTCAAATTCACCACTTTCAGCTTAGCTTTGGGTCCGATCTCATGGTTTATCACAGCTGAGTTGGTGCCGTTGCAGTTCAGAGCTCTCTGCCAATCATTCGCACTCTCCCTTAATCAGTCTATCGCTCTTGTTCTTTGTTTTGTTACACTACCACTTTATGACAGAGTCGGTGAGTAGCTCTTATCATAAGTGTACTTATTTGGTTACATATTTAGTTGACCTTTCTGTCGGGTATCAGACCGATGCAGGCCGATTTTTAGTCAGATAGCGGACACGCATCATGACAGGTGGTTCTGAAGGTACAGCCTGTTTTTTTCTCACCACAATGTAGCTAAAATTTGAATTAAATGAACAGTGGAATCGGCGAAACAGCTATGGTGTTGCGTGCGGCGTTCGGTAATGCTCATAAGTGAATTCAGCAAGGTAAATAACCTATGTTCACTTGTTTCTATAACAATAGCATAATAATGTAACATTTTATTTTAAATTATCACATTATTCGTCGTTCGGAAATGATAGTGACACTATTAAAAAACAAAAATTATCAAACAAGGATCAACACATACATGAAATCTAATATGATATCGCACCTCCAGAGTTGGAAATCAATTCAAAAATTGTATTCGGCATTGAAGTGATCAAATTGGATATCACATTTTCATCCAAATTTCTCCAGGCTTCGAGTACAGCTGCCTTTAGCTCGTATACGGTCCCATACTGCTTGTTATTCGCGTAAACCTGGAGCACAATTATGCCCCAGATATTCTCTATCGGGTTGCAGTCAGGACTACACGCGGGCCATTCCATCACGCGAACTCGGTTTTGTTGAAGCCACGCCTTTGTGGATCTGGAGACATGGACCGCAGCGTTATCTTGCTGGAAAATGTAGCGTTGACGCCTGTTTCCAGTGAAGAACCTCAGAAGATGCGCACGCAATGTTTCTTGATACTCCTCCGAATCCATCCGACACGAAGTGAAGGCGATTTCCAAAACACCTTCGCTGCAGAATGCTCCCCAACACATCAGCGAACCGAGTCCGAAATTTCTTCGACTAAATACCATCGGATCCTTGCGAAAATCTCTACAGTAGCATCGAGCACCGTCAGGTCCATTAAGGTTAAACTTCTTTTCGTCGGAGAACATTACCTGGAACATGTCGCCTTTATCTTTTTAAATTTTATCGGGTTTTTAGAGAATCCCATACCTCTGACCAGTCTGTTGCCATGTTGTTCCTTGCAAACCGGAGTCGAGCTACTTTGTGGGCTTCTGAGAGTGATGGAGCCTTCTTCATCACTTGGCAGACGATGTTTTCGTCTGCGTTTACGACGCTCCAAACAGTAGTCTTCGACACATTGAGCGGCAACTGTGCCCTCACTTGGTTGAGAGACAGACTACTGTTTGAGCAGAGTCGGCTGATCCTCCGTGCATCCCTGCCGCTGACCTTTCTTGGGGGTCCAGGACTCTTCGCGAAGTCGTAGGAGTCTGGATCTCGTAGGAACTGGCTGATGCAGTTGGGGGAACGTCCGAGCTGGGAGGCAATTAGACGTTGGCTCAGCCCGGCAGCGTTGAGGGCACGTATTTGGGCTTGTTCGGAAACAGTAAGCGATGTACCACGGCCCATGATTAGAATAAAGATGTTGGGTGTTCTCGTGTTCATATAGTGAACTTGTAACGGGAATTTTTGTTAGAAGTGAAAAATTCCATTTTTTGCAAGGTGTCCCTATCATTTCAAAACGGTGAAATTTTCTAAATGTGAAGGAAAAATCTTATGAAATTAGGCACGGTTTCAAGGAAGTTGCGAACAGAGGTTTCTTATCACGCTGAATTCATTGATGAACGGTATCGCTCCAGCCGCGAAGCGGCTGGAGAGGTTTGGTTTTGCTCGGGACTTGTGATCACTTAGAATTCTGTAAAGTAGTTAATAAAACCTGTTAAACAAATTCTCCAGAGATTTCCGTACGGATATAGGTGAGAGGGTCCAGGAGGCACATGCTGACAAAATTTGAGCCAAATCGGTTCAAAACTAACAAAGTTAGATCGGCGAGTCCTTATCGAAAATTCTTGTTGTGCGCTGTTACTGCTTCCTGCTTCCTGCTTCCTCGTTCCTTGTGCGTTACGCACCCTTAGTAGTGGTCACTGCCAATGGTCGCAGGCGATCAGTTGAACAGGCAGGTAAGTTGGTATGTGGATAGATAAGCAGGATGGTGAGTGGGTGACCACCCTACCTGTTGCATATTGAGTCCTTTTACCTTTCTTCGTTACGGATCGTGGTGGGACCATCGTAGCTGCTGAATCGACGCGCAGATGGGGCGGGGCTTCGGGTTTATCGCGTAAAACGACATGGGAAGAGCGCGGGACTCCGGAATCGATGCGCAGAATGTGTGCGAAGCTCAGAGACCACCAAGCAGTACTTTGTCAAAGTGGGCGGGCTTCGGGTTTATCGCGTAAAACGTCACCGGATGTACGCGGGACTCCGAATTGACGCGTACAAGGTGTGCGAAGCTCAGAGACCACCATGCAGTACTTTGTCAAAGTGGGCGGGGCTTCGGGTTCATCGCGTAAAACGACACCGGAAGCGCGCGGGACTCCGGAATGGACGCGTACAAGGTGTGCGGAGCTCAGGGACCACCATGCAGTACTTTGTCAAAGTGGGCGGGGCTTCGGGTTCATCGCGTAAAATGACACCGGAAGTGCACGGTACTCCGGAATGGACGCGTACAATGTGTGCGGGGCTCAGGGACCACCAATAAGAACTTTGTCGAAGTGGGCGGGGCTTCGGGTTCATCGCGTAAAACGTCACCGGATGTACGCGGGACTCCGGAATTGACGCGTACAAAGGTGTGCGAAGCTCAGAGACCACCAAGCAGTACTTTGTTAAAGTGGGCGGGGCTTCGGGATTATCGCGTAAAACGACATGGGAAGAGCGCGGGACTCCGGAATCGACGCGCAGAATGTGTGCGGGGCTCATGGACCACCACGCAGTACTTTGTGAAGTGGGCGGGGCTTCCGGGTTCATCGCGTAAAACGTCACCGGATGTACGCGGGACTCCGAATTGACGCGTACAAGGTGTGCGAAGCTCAGAGACCACCAAGCAGTACTTTGTCAAAGTGGGCGGGGCTTCGGGTTCATCGCGTAAAACGTCACCAGATGTACGCGGGACTCCGGAATTGACGCGTACAAGGTGTGCGAAGCTCAGAGATCACCAAGCAGTACTTTGTTAAAGTGGGCGGGGCTTCGGGTTTATCGCGTAAAACGACATGGGAAGAGCGCGGGACTCCGGAATCGACGCGCAGAATGTGTGAGGGGCTCATGGAACACCACGCAGTACTTTGTCAAAGTGGGCGGGGCTTCGGGTTCATCGCGTAAAACGTCACCGGATGTACGCGGGACTCCGGAATTGACGCGTACAAGGTGTGCGAAGCTCAGAGACCACCAAGCAGTACTTTGTTAAAGTGGGCGGGGCTTCGGGTTTATCGCGTAAAACGACATGGGAAGAGCGTGGAACTCCGGATTCGACGCGCAGAATGTGTGCGGGGCTCATGGACCACCACGCAGTACTTTGTCAAAGTGGGCGGGGCTTCGGGTTCATCGCGTAAAACGACATGGGAAGAGCGCGGGACTCCGGAATCGATGCGCAGAATGTGTGCGGGGCTCATGGACCACCACGCAGTACTTTGTCAAAGTGGGCGGGCTTCGGGTTTATCGCGTAAAACGTCACCGGATGTACGCGGGACTCCGAATTGACGCGTACAAGGTGTGCGAAGCTCAGAGACCACCAAGTAGTACTTTGTCAAAGTGGGCGGGGCTTCGGGTTCATCGCGTAAAACGTCACCGGATGTACGCGGGACTCCGGAATTGACGCGTACAAGGTGTGCGAAGCTCAGAGACCACCAAGCAGTACTTTGTCAAAGTGGGCGGGGCTTCGGGTTCATCGCGTAAAACGACATGGGAAGAGCGCGGGACTCCGGAATCGACGCGCAGAATGTGTGCGTGGCTCATGGACCACCACGCAGTACTTTGTCAAAGTGGACGGGGCTTGGGGTTCATCGCGTAAAACGTCACCGGATGTACGCGGGACTCCGGAATTGACGCGTACAAGGTGTGCGAAGCTCAGAGACCACCAAGCAGTACTTTGTTAAAGTGGGCGGGGCTTCGGGATTATCGCGTAAAACGACATGGGAAGAGCGCGGGACTCCGGAATCGACGCGCAGAATGTGTGCGGGGCTCATGGACCACCACGCAGTACTTTGTGAAGTGGGCGGGGCTTCGGGTTCATCGCGTAAAACGTCACCGGATGTACGCGGGACTCCGAATTGACGCGTACAAGGTGTGCGAAGCTCAGAGACCACCAAGCAGTACTTTGTCAAAGTGGGCGGGGCTTCGGGTTCATCGCGTAAAACGTCACCAGATGTACGCGGGACTCCGGAATTGACGCGTACAAGGTGTGCGAAGCTCAGAGATCACCAAGCAGTACTTTGTTAAAGTGGGCGGGGCTTCGGGTTTATCGCGTAAAACGACATGGGAAGAGCGCGGGACTCCGGAATCGACGCGCAGAATGTGTGAGGGGCTCATGGAACACCACGCAGTACTGTGTCAAAGTAGGCGGGGCTTCGGGTTCATCGCGTAAAACGTCACCGGATGTACGCGGGACTCCGGAATTGACGCGTACAAGGTGTACGAAGCTCAGAGACCACCAAGCAGTACTTTGTTAAAGTGAGCGGGGCTTCGGGATTATCGCGTAAAACGACATGGGAAGAGCGCGGGACTCCGGAATCGACGCGCAGAATGTGTGCGGGGCTCATGGATTACCACTCAGTACTTTGCTAAAGTGGGCGGGGCTTCGGGTTCATCGCGTAAAACGACATGGGAAGAGCGCGGGACTCCGGAATCGACGCGCAGAATGTGTGCGGGGCTCATGGACCACCACGCAGTACTTTGTCAGAGTGGGCGGGGCTTCGGGTTCATCGCGTAAAACGACATGGGAAGAGCGCGGGACTCCGGTATCGACGCGCAGAATATGTGCGTGGCTCATGGACCACCACGCAGTACTTTGTCCAAAGTGGACGGGGCTTCCGGGTTCATCGCGTAAAACGTCACCGGATGTACGCGGGACTCCGGAATTGACGCGTACAAGGTGTGCAAAGCTCAGAGACCACCAAGCAGTACTTTGTTAAAGTGGGCGGGGCTTCGGGATTATCGCGTAAAACGACATGGGAAGAGCGCGGGACTCCGGAATCGACGCGCAGAATGTGTGCGGGGCTCATGGACCACCACGCAGTACTTTGTCAAAGTGGGCGGGGCTTCGGGTTCATCGCGTAAAACGTCACCGGATGTACGCGGGACTCCGAATTGACGCGTACAAGGTGTGCGAAGCTCAGAGACCACCAAGCAGTACTTTGTTAAAGTGGGCGGGGCTTCGGGATTATCGCGTAAAACGACATGGAAAGAGCGCGGGACTCCGGAATCGACGCGCAGAATGTGTGCGGGGCTCATGGACCACCACGCAGTACTTTGTGAAGTGGGCGGGGCTTCGGGTTCATCGCGTAAAACGTCACCGGATGTACGCGGGACTCCGAATTGACGCGTACAAGGTGTGCGAAGCTCAGAGACCACCAAGCAGTACTTTGTCAAAGTGGGCGGGGCTTCGGGTTCATCGCGTAAAACGTCACCAGATGTACGCGGGACTCCGGAATTGACGCGTACAAGGTGTGCGAAGCTCAGAGATCACCAAGCAGTACTTTGTTAAAGTGGGCGGGGCTTCGGGTTTATCGCGTAAAACGACATGGGAAGAGCGCGGGACTCCGGAATCGACGCGCAGAATGTGTGAGGGGCTCATGGAACACCACGCAGTACTGTGTCAAAGTAGGCGGGGCTTCGGGATTATCGCGTAAAACGACATAGGAAGAGCGCGGGACTCCGGAATCGACGCGCAGAATGTGTGCGGGGCTCATGGATTACCACTCAGTACTTTGCTAAAGTGGGCGGGGCTTCGGGTTCATCGCGTAAAACGACATGGGAAGAGCGCGGGACTCCGGAATCGACGCGCAGAATGTGTGCGGGGCTCATGGACCACCACGCAGTACTTTGTCAGAGTGGGCGGGGCTTCGGGTTCATCGCGTAAAACGACATGGGAAGAGCGCGGGACTCCGGTATCGACGCGCAGAATATGTGCGTGGCTCATGGACCACCACGCAGTACTTTGTCAAAGTGGACGGGGCTTCGGGTTCATCGCGTAAAACGTCACCGGATGTACGCGGGACTCCGGAATTGACGCGTACAAGGTGTGCAAAGCTCAGAGACCACCAAGCAGTACTTTGTTAAAGTGGGCGGGGCTTCGGGATTATCGCGTAAAACGACATGGGAAGAGCGCGGGACTCCGGAATCGACGCGCAGAATGTGTGCGGGGCTCATGGACCACCACGCAGTACTTTGTCAAAGTGGGCGGGGCTTCGGGTTCATCGCGTAAAACGTCACCGGATGTACGCGGGACTCCGGAATTGACGCGTACAAGGTGTGCGAAGCTCAGAGACCACCAAGCAGTACTTTGTCAAAGTGGGCGGGGCTTCGGGTTCATCGCGTAAAACGTCACCGGATGTACGCGGGACTCCGGAATTGACGCGTACAAGGTGTGCGAAGCTCAGAGATCACCAAGCAGTACTTTGTTAAAGTGGGCGGGGCTTCGGGATTATCGCGTAAAACGACATGGGAAAAGCGCGGGACTCCGGAATCGACGCGCAGAATGTGTGCGGGGCTCATGGATTACCACTCAGTACTTTGCTAAAGTGGGCGGGGCTTCGGGTTCATCGCGTAAAACGACATGGGAAGAGCGCGGGACTCCGGAATCGACGCGCAGCGGGGCTCATGGACCACCACGCAGTACTTTGTCGAAGTGGGCGGGGCTTCGGGTTCATCGCGTAAAACGACATGGGAAGAGCGCGGGACTGCGGAATCGACGCGCAGAATGTGTACGTGGCTCATGGACCACCACGTAGTACTTTGTTAAAGTGGGCGGGGCTTCGGGTTCATCGCGTAAAACGTCACCGGATGTACGCAGGACTACGGAATTGACGCGTAGAAGGTGTGCGAAGCTCAGAGACCACCAATCAGTACTTTGTTTAAGTAGGCGGGGCTTCGGGTTTATCGCGTAAAACGACATGGGAAGAGCGCGGAACTCCGGAATCGACGCGCAGAATGTGTGCGGGGCTCATGGATTACCACTCAGTACTTTGCTAAAGTGGGCGGGGCTTCGGGTTCATCGCGTAAAACGACATGGGAAGAGCGCGGGACTCCGGAATCGACGCGCAGAATGTGTGCGGGGCTCATGGACCACCACGCAGTACTTTGTCAAAGTGGGCGGGGCTTCGGGTTCATCGCGTAAAACGACATGGGAAGAGCGCGGGACTCCGGAATCGACGCGCAGAATGTGTGCGTGGCTCATGGACCACCACGCAGTACTTTGTCAAAGTGGACGGGGCTTCGGGTTCATCACGTAAAACGTCACCGGATGTACGCGGGACTCTGGATTTGACGCGTACAAGGTGTGCGAAGCTCAGAGACCACCAAGCAGTACTTTGTTATAGTGGGCGGGGCTTCGGGATTATCGCGTAAAACGACATGGGAAGAGCGCGGGACTCCGGAATCGACGCGCAGAATGTGTACGTGGCTCATGGACCACCACGTAGTACTTTGTTAAAGTGGGCGGGGCTTCGGGTTCATCGCGTGAAACGTCACCGGATGTACGCGGGACTCCGGAATTGACGCGTACAAGGTGTGCGAAGCTCAGAGACCACCAAGCAGTACTTTGTCAAAGTGGGCGGGGCTTCGAGTTCATCGCGTAAAACGACATGGGAAGAGCGCGGGACTCCAGAATCGACGCGCAGAATGTGTGCGTGGCTCATGGACCACCACGCAGTACTTTGTCAAAGTGGGTGGGGCTTCGGGTTCATCGCGTAAAACGTCACCGGATGTACGCGGGACTCCGGAATTGACGCGTACAAGGTGTGCGAAGCTCAGAGACCACCAAGCAGTACTTTGTTAAAGTGGGCGGGGCTTCGGGTTTGTCGCGTAAAACGACATGGGAAGAGCGCGGGACTCCGGAATCGACGCGCAGAATGTGTGCGGGGTTCATGGACCACCACGCAGTACTTTGTCAAAGTGGGCGGGGCTTCGGGTTCATCGCGTAAAACGTCACCGGATGTACGCGGGACTCCGGAATTGACGCGTACAAGGTGTGCGAAGCTCAGAGACCACCAAGCAGTACTTTGTTGAAGTGGGCGGGGCTTCGGGTTTATCGCGTAAAACGACATGGGAAGAGCGCGGAACTCCGGAATCGACGCGCAGAATGTGTGCGGGTCTCATGGATTACCACTCAGTACTTTGCTAAAGTGGGCGGGGCTTCGGGTTCATCGCGTAAAACGACATGGGAAGAGCGCGGGACTCCGGAATCGACGCGCAGCGGGGCTCATGGACCACCACGCAGTACTTTGTCAAAGTGGGCGGGGCTTCGGGTTCATCGCGTAAAACGACATGGGAAGAGCGCGGGACTCCGGAATCGACGCGCAGAATGTGTACGTGGCTCATGGACCACCACGTAGTACTTTGTTAAAGTGGGCGGGGCTTCGGGTTCATCGCGTAAAACGTCACCGGATGTACGCAGGACTACGGAATTGACGCGTAGAAGGTGTGCGAAGCTCAGAGACCACCAATCAGTACTGTGTTTAAGTAGGCGGGGCTTCGGGTTTATCGCGTAAAACGACATGGGAAGAGCGCGGAACTCCGGAATCGACGCGCAGAATGTTGTGCGGGGCTCATGGATTACCACTCAGTACTTTGCTAAAGTGGGCGGGGCTTCGGGTGCATCGCGTAAAACGACATGGGAAGAGCGCGGGACTCCGGAATCGACGCGCAGAATGTGTGCGGGGCTCATGGACCACCACGCAGTACTTTGTCAAAGTGGGCGGGGCTTCGGGTTCATCGCGTAAAACGACATGGGAAGAGCGCGGGACTCCGGAATCGACGCGCAGAATGTGTGCGTGGCTCATGGACCACCACGCAGTACTTTGTCAAAGTGGACGGGGCTTCGGGTTCATCACGTAAAACGTCACCGGATGTACGCGGGACTCTGGAATTGACGCGTACAAGGTGTGCGAAGCTCAGAGACCACCAAGCAGTACTTTGTTATAGTGGGCGGGGCTTCGGGATTATCGCGTAAAACGACATGGGAAGAGCGCGGGACTCCGGAATCGACGCGCAGAATGTGTACGTGGCTCATGGACCACCACGTAGTACTTTGTTAAAGTGGGCGGGGCTTCGGGTTCATCGCGTAAAACGTCACCGGATGTACGCAGGACTACGGAATTGACGCGTAGAAGGTGTGCGAAGCTCAGAGACCACCAATCAGTACTGTGTTTAAGTAGGCGGGGCTTCGGGTTTATCGCGTAAAACGACATGGGAAGAGCGCGGAACTCCGGAATCGACGCGCAGAACGTGTGCGGGGCTCATGAACCACCACTCAGTACTTTGCTAAAGTGGGCGGGGCTTCGGAATCGTCGCGTAAAACGACCCTGGAAGAGCGCGGGACTCTGAAATCGACGCGCAGAGTATGTGCGGGGCTTCTGGAACACCACGCGAAACTTTGTTAATGTAGGCGGGGCTTCGGGTGCATCGCGTAAAACGACCCTGGAGGAGCGCGGGACTCTTTCGACACAACGGAAGTATTTGAAATCAAGTCAGAAAAATAACTCTTCACCCTAAATTGTCAAATCGTGGGTGCCACCCCCGTCTAGGATAGTTCCAAAAGTGCTTCGGGCTTCTGATGACGTCATCGGGACGTCGTGAAAAGTGCTTCGAGCTTCTGATGACGTCATCGGGACGTCGTGGAAACCCGGATAGTGGGCAGGTGTTCGGGACCCGTTGCTGGTCATCCGAAAAGTTGTGAAGACCACCCCGTAGAGTGAGCAGGAGCCCAGACTCGATGCTAGCCATCCGAGAAATTATGCAGGATACCCCAAAGAATGAGCAAGAGTCTTGAGCTTTGCGCTAGTTGTCTGAGATAGCGTGCTGGATGCCTCGGAATTTGCGCAGGAGTATGAGAACACCTTGCAAAACTTTTGTAAAAGTGTAAGGATGACAAGCATGGCGTGCAGAAAGCTTGAGATGTTATGTAGGTCATTGTTGCCAGGCTGCTTTTCAGTTTCGTAACGCGGTTAGGTCTTTCACACAACCCAATTTTGAGTGCTCCCTCATTCTTCTTCACCAGCCTACTGATTTTTTCTGCAATAAATGGTACTTGCTTATCAGCATCCAAATTCAAAAACAAATTGTTAGAACTATCTCCATTCGCAGATCAGCAGAGCTTTTTCATATCAGATTCATGGAATCGAAGCGGCTGTTCTGCGAAGGAATGGGGCAACGGAAACGAAATAATGAGTATGTAAAACTGCTTTGTTCCACTGATGTGAAAGTGTCCAAATGGAATGGTTTCTGACTTTCAAGGATTTAAGTTAGTTTCATTTGAAAGCGAAGAACTGCAGGCAGATTCTGCATCCGGCTCTAGGCCAGCAGGCTTTCATGATTATCGACCGGGCTGGCTACGTCTGAGCGACCAACTATTACCGGGGCCTAAGGCCCCTGTCAGAGTTGGTTGAGAAAATCACCGTGGCCGACCCGTTCGATACGTATGAAAAACATGGAAGGTGCAAATAACACCCGGTGTAGCCAGATGTGGCTGACGCGATCAATATGAATGGATTATGTGGAACGATATCATGGATATCATTCATTTCTTAGCTAATATCATGTGAACATCGGTCTTGTCAGCCACATCGAGTGATTTTTCTGAGATAATTTAAAACAGTTTGGGTCATTGATTCTTGTGACCACAGAAAGAGGACTGATCTAGTGGGCAGATGAAGAGGTCTTTGTTCGAAATTCTTGCATAGGATATTACTGCGTAATATCAAGAAAAAGTGAACAATTCTGTAAAAAAGGGGTCTCCCAAGCAAAAGTGGTTTGGTTAGCGTTACAAATGTTTCAACAAAAAGGGAACAATAGGAAAGTAGAATGAGGAGAGTCTACAAAAAATGAACAATATCCTCCAAGAACTCTTTTCTTTTTCGAAACTTCCCAACAGCGGAAACAAACCGTTGTGGTATTTTACGAGGAAGAATTGACTGGTTCCCCAAAACAATTTGACATCATCTCCTCTTTTAATGATAGCTATTAGGTACACATGCATATATACATATTTTATCGACACTCACATATTCAAAGTCCTTTATGGAGCCAAAAGCGCTTCCTCATAGAGAACCGCAACGGTTTGTTTCCGCTGTTGGGAAGTTTCGAAAAAGAAAAGAGTTCTTGGAGGATATTGTTCATTTTTTGTAGACTTTCCTCATTCCACTTTCCTATTGTTCCCTTTTTGTTGAAACATTTGTAACGCTAACCAAACCACTTTTGCTTGGGAGACCCCTTTTTTACAGATTCATTATACATTCCATCCGATGGCCAAAATCGCGTCGGATCGGATTTTCGGATATTGCCGATTTCGCAAATCCGACTCATCGGATAAATCGGATACTGTCCCAGACCAGAATTTCGGATAACGGATCCTATCCGAAACCAGAATTTTTGATGAGATCGGATATCGGATATCCGATCGGATAAAATTGGATCCACCGGATAATTAGGATGAAAAAACGGATAAGAAATTTTTTTCAGAAGTACCGAGGATTCAACCCCGTGTATTCAAGCAAATACGTTCTGTATCCACGTGCAATCTTCATATATTATTCATAAAAACAATCAAATCACCGGTTTTAGAAACTTTCAAAGCCACAGTTCAAATGAGATTTTGGACCGGTACTGGTAAACCCTCAGATTGAAAAAAAATTGACGACAAATTATCGTGTGACAATTATAGGCAGCAAAAAGTTGTTGAGATAACTACGTTTCTGGAGTCGCATGGCTCCTAGTAGACTGCTCACCCCGTTAGAAGCGTCAGCAACGAGTCAAAACTACAAAATTTCACCAGTGCAAATCGAAACATTTCTGCAACCCCGCCCCAAAATACAAACTCGTCCAGATTGATAGTTCTAATACGGTCACTTTGGCTGGTTTTTGATGCTTGCAACGAGGTTAACGTTCCAGTACAGGCTGTAAAGCGCTTTTCACGGTCTGCCGGAAGTTGCCATCCGACAGACACATTGTAAGAGTGCCGCAGTGCGAGTGAAGCTGCGGTAAACAACAGTCAGTTCCGACTCTCCAATACAAAATATGAGGCAAAACCAACACGTTTTGACCCGTCATAACTTGCTGCGACGTCGTTGCAATGATTTCACCGCAGTGCGACGTCGGTCGGCCGACATCGCAGTGCGGGCCACACCGACGCCGCAGCCCTATCTTATGACGTACCGGACGGCACCGTCCGGCAAACTGTGAAAGGGGCTTAAGAGTATATCGGCTTCTCTATCTCAACCGTTTGGTTGCTAATATTCGCTCTTTAAACCGCGCGCTGAGTAACTCGTCCACTTTCACCCGATAACAAAATAACCGTTATCGCTCTATTCGCACATAGTTTTCGGTCGTTTTTTCGTCAGTTCCCATTAAAATCAGCTCAAAACCTTTGATTTATGTCATAAAATCAATACCATTTTTGAGCGTGTCTGCTGCCTTTAAACAAGACATAATTGGAGATCTTCAACTGATATGGTCGCTTTAAAGGCAGTGTTCACGATGAAAGTAGTTTTTCTGTTTTTTTTTTCGCCTATCTTGAAAACGATCCCATGCTGATTTCAATGATGTCCCTGGAATCGTACAAGACCTTCTGGAAACGGAGTTATGGCCCCTCAAAATTCAGGTAGGGAAGCATTGTGGACGAGTTGTCCAAGGCTTGTAACTCCCGTTTCTCGCAGCCGATGTGTGCGAGCTGACCTGAGTAAAGAGAGACGTTGAGAATGAAGGGAAGAACGTTACACCAAAGAAATATGAAACCACATCAATCCTTACTTGCTACAAGATAACAGAGTAGTGTTTATTCCTTCATGAAAACAATCAAACACATTATATATGATCTTCATTTCATAGAGTTGTTGATAAGAAGCTTCGACAGCAACTATGAATTATACGGAACACAACCTGCATCTCTATCAATGATTTGAATTCTGTAAGTGTTCGCCTCAAAGAGCGGAGAAGAGAATATGAAAAATTAGAAGAGAAGCGTGTATTATTTTTCTGCTGAAATTCGACAGAGCATGCACTTTGTTTTTTTTGGTGTCCGGTTTAGGCCCCCCTTTGCCCTCTCTGCAAGCGAATTTGCCTAGGCCGCGCCGCGCCGTAGTAGTAGGTCTTGAGAGCGGCGCTAGGGTCTTGGCGCTTGGGTGCGATAAGGCGCTTCCCCGTAAAGGTATAGTGGTGATCAAGTCTCGCCTGAAGCCAAGCGTCTTGTGCTAAACGCGCGTGACGCGCTTGCGGAGACTATAAATACTCAAGCGGCGGCGCTATGTCGGAGCGGATTGAAATGGGTCCTAATTTCGCCGAGCAAGCAAAATCTGTACTTGCGATCACTATCATAGTAGCAGAGGATAGCACTAAAAATAATTATTATTAAACGGAATGAAATTGAAGACGGATCAATAATGAAAGTGACGAAAAAGTTGTTTCGGCCGCCTCTGCCATGGTGCAGTGGGCGTCACGCGCGTGCTGCGCGGACAAGGCGTCAGACCATTAATACATCAACGCCACGCCCGCGCGTGCCGCGTGCCTAACAATGTGGTAGGCCGATGATTATTTCTACAAAGTGATAGTCACAGCAAATGGCAGCTCAAAACATTTTTTTTGGAAATAGCACTATCATTTATGAATTCGAGAAAATTCATCCGAAAAAAAAGAAAAAATTATTCGAAAATTCGAAAATTTTGATTTTCGAATATACTCGAAAATTCGAAAAATTAGTTTTTCGAATATATTCGAAAATCCGAAATTCGAAAATTTTCATATATACTACTTGATGGGAAAGCCATTTTAGCGTAGTCCGGAATGAGCAAAACGGAGTACCTTGCGAGGATTCCCTCGCTATTATGCTTTGGCATTTTCAATCTTTTTCGAATACTCGACTTTTCGAATGATTCGAAATTTGAGTTTTTCAAATAGTTCGAAAATTTGAGCTCTTCGAATATTCGACTTTTCGAATATTCGGTTTTCGAATCATTCGGAAATCGGCACTTTTCCAATAGTCGGTTTTCGAATAATTGCGAGAATTCGCAATTTCCGAATATTCGGTTCTTCGAATTATTCGGAAATTGACACCTCCGATTATTCGACTTTTCAAAGTCGAATTTTCCAGTCGAATGAATATTCAAATCATTCGATTCGGTAAGAGTATACGCGCTACAAGTAGTTAAAGGCAGTGTCCACGATAAATTTCATAATCGGTTTTGGCCGGAAATCGAAAGTTTAGGGTCTCACTGGAGCATTTAGGTCGAAAGAACGAAAGAAAACGAGCCTGAAAGAGCTCCACACGGCTCCGAAGTCCGCTCGCGCTAGCCCTTCCGCTCGCGGTCGAATTTTCCGAGGAACAGTTTGGTCCGCTTCTACATTAGCATTGGAGCGCGAGCGCGGCTGAGTCTTAGGATTGGGGCGCATTTTCGCACGCTGTATACTTCAGGCCCATGCCCGCGCAACTCATCCACCGTTGAAATGTGGCTGTCGAAAAGAAGAGCTGATTTTGGATGTTTCGCAGGGTTTTTCCCGATTCTTTATTAACTGATGAACAGTCAGATTCTAAGCCTCCGTTTTCTGGTGGAAACTCGAAAACGATTTTTATCGTGGACGCTCTAATTTTTATCGTGGTGCTGCCTACTTCCTCAGACATGAATTTCGAGATTTTCGTGTAATGGTGTAGAAAACCCCTCCTGTATAACATGTGCCAAATGCGACATCTCAATTCCTCTAAATAAGCGAGATATAAGCGACCACCACAGGCCAGACCCCCTTCGCTTACCACCACAGGCCCGATCCCCTAACAGATTTTCGAACTCGATAGCGGCTCTATAGATGGACGACTTCCAACAAGTCGTCGTTCTTCAGTCCACTACCGGGCTGTCTCCTTATCCTGGCTCGCTCTCGCGCAACGATTGCGAATGAAGAACTCTGAATGGAAATTTACGACTAAATTTTACTAGATTACGACAAAAATTTAGTAAATTACCAGAGAATTTTACTAGATTTGGGCAAAGATTATTCGAAAATTACACGTAAATCTCTAAAATTTATTCGAAATCTAGTAAATTTTACTTGTATTTTACTCGTATTTTCACTAAAATTTACCAGTGTTTTACTAGTTTTTTTTACTGAAATTTACTGGTAAATTACTCGTTTTTTACTAAAAAATATTGCGATTTCGAACACTTTTTCAATACACTGATTTTATTACAAATAACGATACAACACTTTATATAATTATTTTTCATCTCAATTTAAAAAAGAATACAACAGTCACACTTGCATATTTAACAGAAACATTAATTTACGAGATCCATAACACCAATGACTGGATTCACAGACAGAAAAAAATAACAAAATTCTACTTACAGAGATGCACTGTGTTTCAAATTACTTGCGAAAACCAAAAAACACCTGCACAGACGCTCGCGGTTGTTCAGATAGAATTTTGATTGCCGACAGTGCAGCTTTATTAACTACACAGCTAATAAAGTAGATCAAATATGATATAATTATCAACTCTTCTACACCAAATCCTTGAATCTTTCCTTCATACAGTTTGATACTATTCTTCTCGCAGCATTTATCTGGCTAGGTTTTGCCAATAATGGCCTCTTCAGACTTTCAAAAATGCAATAACTTTTGAGCTACCAATAGGTACAAAGATATTATACAACGCTAGAAAAACATACCAAATTCAAAAATGATTGGCAGCGAGATGGTTGAGAGCGCTAAATATCGTAGGTGTTACAGGGTGTTATAGACAATACATACGACAATTATGGTCATGTAGGATTTGCTCACCAGCCGCATTAAAAAATGAGAATATCCATGGTGATTCTCAAGTGAGGGAGGAGAGGCTCGGTATTACAGGGAGTACTAAATATTTTAGAATAATCTAATAAATCGATTGTTCGCCACAATCTCGGAATGATTTGAGCTCTCTTTGGTGTTCAGACATCAAGCAAGGGGGAAAACATTCTATAATCCATAGCAGAATGGAAATTTTCCCATTCACAGGTTCAAAGTTATCTTTACTCTGCCATCAATTAAGAAAAGCTTGAGTACTGCTTGATGTCTGAAAATCGAATACAGCGCACGCCATTCCGGGATTGAAACGAAAAATAATAATTGGCTGAAATATGCGACATTATTCGGTCCTCACTATGCTCGGTGTCAAGTGATCAATCTCACCAAATCGTTTTTTTTTTGCTTCCATAACCTTTCTTTCCAGTAGACGAATTAAGTGTCGGTGAAGGGTGAAGTGCCAACACATCGGTTAAGGGCGCGCTTTCACAGCTATGGCCTAGTGCATACCTCCTGCGACGGGCGAAGCGACATAGTGCTTGCCGTAGAAATCTACTGAAAATCGATATTGCTGATATGCACTGTCGCTGTCGCGGGAAGTAGGCACTAGGCCTAAGAGTCGTTGTTCGATGTCCCGAGGTAAGGATAGGAGGCAGCATTTGTAACGTCCTTCGGTGTTTATTTAGACTGTCTTAGGCCCCCGTCAGACCTCGTCGAAAAACCTGCTGAGTCCGAATGAGTTCGCGGCGGAAAAACCGTCCTCGACCGTCTGCAACCGACTGAGTTCGGTTGCCCCAACCGCCACCCAGTTCCTCTGCGAAACACGCAGCCGATAGTCAGCGGCTGCAGTAGGTGGGGGCAGAGCGCAGACGACGAAAGTCGGGATACGGCGGAACTCGGCAGGTCGCAGTCGGCCAAAGAAAATGCACTCAAATCACGTGAGAAACTCCTACATCGACCGGGTGGGGTGAGGATGATTTCGGTTGGGACGCAGCGGGACCAGGGATGTGCGGCAAACGATTTTTAGATTTCGGCAAACGGCAATCGGCAAGAAAATCCCAAAAACGGCCGGCAATCGGCAAACGGCAAAAACCTCATTCTATAGATTGACCCAAGAGTTATTCACATGTGCTACTTTTTTTTTCCTTTTTTTCAATACTTATGTTAACATTCTAATAATTCCAGTTCTAGGGACTAGTTTCATTTCAAAGCATAACATGAACAAAAACAGGACATGTGGGACCTCATGGGAATAAAAAAAATCGCCACTGCGGCTTCCTACAGGCACCGAAGCGGCACTATCGCGGAGTCGCAGCGGCAATGTCGTGGCGGCCCCACTACAGTGCCGCTGCGGCTCCGCTATAGTGCCGCTGCGGCTCCGCGGTAGTGCCACCGCGGCTCTGCAGTAATGGCGCTGCGGCTCCGCGGTGGTGCCGCTGCGGCTCCGCGGTTGGTGGCCGCGCTCTGACAAAAATATGACCGACTGCGAGTAACTCACAGTATCGACCGGAGAGATTGCGGTGGGCACCAGACGGTCGCAGTCGGACTCAGTGGGTTGATTTTTTTTGCACCCGTCTCCCAAGAACTCGGTGCGTATCGACCCGGTGGGACTCAATAGATCCACCGACTCTGACGGGGTCCTTGAGCCTGTAACACCTACGACACTCAGCGCTCGCAACCCCTCGCTGGCAATCATTCTTGGATTTGATATATCTTTCCAGCAGATTGTATCGTATTTTTGTACTTATTGTTAGCAAGTACGCCATTGCATTTTTTGAGCTCTCGTGAAACCATTATTGGCAAATGCTAGTCAGATAAAAGATGCAAGAAGAAGAGTATCAAACTTTCATGAAAGAAAGATTCTAGGATTCGCTCGGGGAAAAAGTGATGGATGTATCATTTAGGGACAGGGTCTCTCTACACACGGAGGGAGGAGCACGAACGAGATTTCATGCTGACGCGACGCGCGCGGCGGAACTTTTTTATCTGATTACCCCGTCACTGGGGCGCGCTTGCCACAATCTCGCGAGATTTCATGACATTTCACGCGTTTATTGATTCTCATATGACTATTTCTTTATGTTTCATAATCCAGAGCCAAACTGGCTGTCAGCGGCAACGATACCATCACTACATCTAAAATGGTGCTCGATCCTCAATACCATATTACATTTTCTACAAATATCAAGCGGTACAACGGCACGAGAACATACAAGAGTTATTGAAATGAGTGTCCAGGATAAGATGTTCAGAGGAACAACTCGGGCACATAAAGAAAAGTCATGTGAGAATGATTAAAAAGGTGAAAGCCCGTGAAATCTCGCGAGATTGTGGCAAGCGTGCTCCAGTGATGGGGTAAACAGATAAAAAAATTCCGCCGCGCGCGTCGCGTCAGCAATGAATCTCGTCCGTGCTCCTCCCTCCGTGTGTAGAGAGACCCTGTCCCTATCATTTATTCCACAAATTAATTGTGTAGTGATTGGAGCTCCACTTTAAGCAATCAAAGTTCTATTTAAGAATCACAGGTGTTCGTGCTGGCGTCGAAGTAGGAGCTCTCACGGGTCCTACTAAAGTTTCAATACACACAATCACACCAATAGTGATGCAGTCTGACATCAACTAAATGAAAATTCGAAGCCCTCATTGACAGCTAGGTCCAATCGCATGCTCTGATAGTAAGAGAGAATGTGTCTTCTTCTCTCGTAATCACTGCAAGGGACAAATTTTCATACAGCTATAAGGATAAAATCAAAGATAAATCCGATACTCCATATTTCAGACGTGCACGGCGTGCACGGATTATAATAATTTCGAACGGCGATAACATGCCAAATTGGGGTATCTCTATTTCGCTCAGTAAAAGTTTTTACTATTCACCTCATCGATATTTCTCTTGTTGCACATACATAGTGCCCATATCACCAGGACTGGGCGTTTTCGGCAATTTTTGACTATTTACGAAATGTTGGCCCAGAATCGTAACAAATCGTTACGAATTGTGCTAAGTCGATTGAGGGAAAACTGATGAGGCGCGATTCAAGGAATAGATGAAATTTCACCCTTTCCAAGCTGTTTGCTTATTTCATCCAGATTCTTTTTTGAAAGTTTGTTTCTCGGACATTTCTAATTAAACGTAGCCAGCAGCGGAGTGGTTAAGTATGGCGAAATGTAATTATTGTGAGTGATATTTAGTATACATTGGATCCGAATCAAAAAATTTCGGATACTCGGATTTCGGATAACTCAAAAATCAAAGGTCGCGAATATCCGACTCAAACGGATAGACTCAGAATAGCAACATCGGATAATCCGAGTCATTCGGATAGGAAGGCGAGACGGATAGTCGGATCTCGGATCAATCCGAAAATCACGTTTTTCCGGTGATTCGGAATTTGTATCACTCGGATTTCAACCTTTTTTTCGGTGAGTCAGAATCCGAATATCCGACTCGGATTCCGACTCACCGAAAAAAGGTCAAAATCCGAGTGATCCAAAATCCGAATCACCGAAAGAACGTAATTTTCGGATTGATCCGAGATCCGAATATCCGTTTCGCCCCCCCTATCCGATTGACTCGGATTATCCGATCTTGCTATTTTGAATCTATCCGTTTGAGTCGGATATCCGCGACCTCTGATTTTTGAGTTATCCGAAATCCGAGTATCCGATATTTTTTGATTCGGATCCAATGTATAGTAAGTACCAGTGCTGTGCGTTATAACGCCTTCTTCGTCAGCTTTTACAACAGAAAAGTAGATAAATTAACGCTCCTGATATGGGTCTGAGATAATCGCGAACAATTTGCTCTTGGAGGGGGGTCTGGGTCAATTTAGCCTTGTCCACACCTCATGCCGTACCATGTTAACGCTTTTTTCTTGGCAAAAATTAACGAATGAAGGAAGAAATATTTTTAACGCTTACTCCTGACAAGCACCACGTCGTGAGTGACACGCCCAATTCAGACATGGGTTTGATTCTCTTAGATCAAAGATGGGTTCAGGTTCATCCCGATTTTCAGAAAATATTTAATGAGGTGGGAAACCAGTGCCAATGAGTCAATGAGAAAATTAAAATTGATGAAAAAGTCAAGAAACACATCACAGATAGACTATTTGCGGTTCAAAAAAAACCTGCACTCACCTTTCCTCAAAGCTGAGCCGCACCTTTCGAAAACAAATGGTCCGAAGCCTCTAGAGAACGAGTGAAGTACGAGATCATCACCTGGAAGTAGACCTTTCATTATCAACTCAAAAGTACCTATCTTTTGAGCGAATTCGGGATTGCGAGTATGAAAAAAGCAAAGTTATTGAGAAACAAGAATATGAGTAGAGAAATGAATATCTAGTTACGTCGCATGCCGTGGTGAGTGATATTGATCCCACATGCCACGTGACTGATAATATCAATGCGGTAGATCACTTGCTCCACTACTGTACGCCGCGTTTAAGATTTTTAAAAAGGAGTGTCGCGTGCTTTTCATGCTTAAACCATTACGTATAATGAATAAAATCCTTCCGTAAATAACGTTTTGTTGGCGATAAAGCTAAAAAGTGGGGCTAAAGTCTGATAAACGGAAATGATGGCTTTTAACTGCAAAGTTCGAAAAGATTTCCAATAGTCAGAATCGTTTTAGAAAAAGTTCTCTAGAATAAGGCAAATGGTTACAGCTCAAGTTCGCAAAGCTAAGAATCAAGTTTTGGCTTACACCCGAATATTCAGGAACAGCGATTCTGAAAAGATTTATTCGAAATAAGTTAAAACAACATCACACAACGTGAAGCACGCGCGTGATTTATTTTTCCACTGCTACACTGAATTTTTGCTATTTAATAAACAAGTGCGCAGCCAAATCAATGGTCCATCATTTCACTGGATTTTTGGCATTTCCTACGAGTTGCATGCCAAATCATACACAAGAAGCATTCAACTTCTTTTAACGAGATTCTCACAACTTCTTCAATGCCAAATCATAAACCATTTGTAGCGAAGCAAAACAGTTACAAATGCGTATATGCGAGGAAGGTTAATTACTACAGCATGCGATCAGAGACAAACAGAACAAATACAAAATACTCATTTACTTAAGAGCACCCACTACATAAAACTCTAGCAGAAAGCGTGGCCGTCTGATCCATCCATGTTGGAAATTGATGTGAAACAAGTTTAGTCCAAACAATTCACTAGTCTTGGGTCTAGGCGGAATGAGCCGATTGCACTTCTTCGTAAATAGAGCCGGCGTCGAAATAAATAAGTTGCATAGAATGGGCCTGGTCAGTAGGTCTTTGTCCACATTCAAGAATGCTCTCGAGGTTTACATGAGGTGTGGAAACGATTCTTAGCTATGAGCAATTGGTTTTGTGTTGTTTCAATACTTGTTTGTTTTTTAGCTGTTTTATGGACACGGGTTCGGCTTCAGCCTCGCAGACACAGCGCGCATGGGACATGGCGTGGAATATATGACCTAGTACACAGCCACGTACGCGACACTCCTAATTTTACGCACAAATCAGAATTTGCTTCTAAATCCGTGTTGATTGATGTTTTTTTGGGATTTCGCAGAGTACTTACGAGTTTCGAAAGGTGAATAATCACTGAATGATAATTGTTCGCTCTGTTGACTAAATGTGTTCACTTAATCGAGTTGGCTCCATGCCATTGCTCACCTGCGTGCGTACGCGTCACGGTCCGGCTAGTGTCGCAAGCGCGGCGAACGCGGAAAAGCCGCCATCGTGTGAAAGAGTCATCTGCACCATATGCGGCAGAATGGTTTTTGTTAGGGGCATAAAACGAACACAGCAATTCAAATAATGCTCCAAAACATGGTAGTTTACTTGATTTTACTTGAATGCTCTGCTATCGCTTCGCCGCTCTTCCCGCCGCACGCGACGCTCACCGACCGCAACGCAGAACGCACGGGTGAGCAATGACCGCTCCCCAATCGAGTTGAACACAATCTTACGGCGTACGAAGTACGCCAGCGACTTGGAATATCAGCCCTGATAAACTCAGGTTAAAAACATGAGCGAGCTGGCTCACTATTGCCGGGATCACCTTTTTATGAATTGCAGGGGGATATGATCCGGTGTATCTTAGAACGAATTCGGCCATTCGGCCAAAAGCTCAGATAGTTCTCCTTGATACTGTGAAAACTTTTACTTATACGTTATCGCGGTGAATTAACGATTTGCGCGTAAAATTGGGTGTGTCGCATACGTGGCTTAAGCCCAAAGGTTCGTCGTGTAATAGATTAAATTGAGTTGAATTGGGTGCAAAACTAGTTGGGTGGGCCACTCAGAATTCAAGAGAGGAATGAATGATACCGCTTCAAAAATCGTTTAATATTATGAAATTTCTAGCAAAATACGAATGATAACGTTATCATGCACCTAACGGAAAGTTTTTCCTTTATTGGACGAATCTTTTCATTTCCATGGGTGAATCTCAAGTGTTTTCCCCCCTACTAATTTTGCACCTTGAATCGAGTTGAATACACAAAACAACATACAACTGAATAAGCAAAACAACAAACTAGGCAAAGGAAATGAATTGATTGATGACGTCAGCAAGCTGGCGGAGTTGGAGTCATCGGCCAATCAATCGATCAGGTCAAATCGTGTCAAATCGAGACAAAGCTTGACGTGAATGGCGATGAGTGCGTTTGGCCTACTATGCCTTCTCTGCCCTCTATTATCGTAAAATACCTACTCCGATTTCTCCGCATCTCTTCCGTCTCGTTTTCTGGGGGGAAGGGGTCAGCGCCGCAGGGGAGCAGGGGCCTCCCCTGGGGCGGCATGCATGAACGCTCCGATGAGGGTCAGGTAGCCGCTGCGCGTCCTATGCGCGCAGCGTCGAGCCACGGGACGGCTCCGAAGGGCATTGCGTAAATTGGGGTGTCGCGTACGTTAATGCACTTTCCAACGCAAATTTTACGCGCGCAATTTCTGTCGTCCCAGTCGCGTTTGCCTCTAATTATTGAGATGCATGGGATGTCAAAAGAAGTACCAAAGAGCGACTGGCATGACGAAAATATGCCGCGTGGCGTAGAGTTGACTGTAGAAGATGCATTCACTTCCGAAACATCAGTTTACGCCATGCACTTGGAGCCGTCCCGTGGCTCGACGTTACGCGCATGGGACGCGGAGCGGCACCCTAACCTTCTTCGCAGCGTTCATGCATGTCGACCGTGAAGCCGCTCGGGAGAGGTTTCTGCTGTCGCTCCTTTAAGTCAAAAACGGGCTCTATTGTCCGACGCTTGAACCCCTCGCAGAGTTTGAGAGGGTTATGGAGAACAACACGCCAATGCAACAAAAATAATGCAATTGAGGATAGAAGAGTAAGGAAGAGATTCTCGGCGGAAAATGCAGCAACAGCAAATCATTAGCGCTCCGAGGCTATTCAGCGGAAGCGCGCCGCTGGCATGACGAGTGGGTGTGGCCTTGGAGTGTGAATGACTTGACGCCATGTCTGCGCGTCACGCGCGGGCATAGCGTCAGTCGCTCAATATGCGCGCTTCCCATAGCACGATACACCGCCGTCGTTCTTGACCCTGAATGTGTCGGCACACCCCATTGAATTTGGGCGCGTGAATAATCAGAGGACGCGCGAAAATTTTTTAATGTGAGCGCACACTTGATGGCGCGATACACAATTCTGATGTACGTGCGTACACATTGCCGCTGTCACGACTGTTGGTTTTGAGTGTAGTGGTGTCGTCACACATCATCCAAACTGTGAGCATGTCAATTCGGAGGGCGCGTGTAGTTGGCGTATATGCACCTCGATGGCGCGATACATTACCTTTTCTCTTAAGCGTGGTTTTGCCGATATTCACCATTGAAAACGAGCGCGCTCTCGACGGTGATGCGCGCGAACTCGATGCACTATGATCGCTTTCGCCATCAGCGAGCGCGTAAAGCAGCATTAATGTGTCTCACCGCGTTTTTCGAGGTTGTAGAATCGGCGTGATTTTTGTCGTAACATCTTGCTCGTGTCTCCGCATCGTCAACTATGAAATGTCGCATCGGTTCCGCGCTCTCATTGGATGTGTGCGTGAAGTTTCAACGATGTACGCCAGCCCAAGCGCGACTGCGCGTAGCGTACACCCGCCTTTCTCTTCACCAACTGCGTTCTCGCAACAATCCCGCCCATCCGGGAGACGTCCAGTAGGTTTTCTACGTGCCTGGGTCAATACTTCCCTCTTTTTACGAGAAACTTCCGAAATGTCACAATTTAGTAAAAATCGAACAAATTTTAGTAAATTACCACTGGAGCGGATCATCTACAGTAAAATTTAGTAGTAAATCTCTGGTAATTTACTGAATTATCGCCACTTACAGAGATTAGTGGAAAATCTCTGGTAAAAAGGTCGTAATTTAGTAAAAAAAACGCATTTACCAGAGATTAGCCGAAAATCTCTGGTAAAATTGTCGTACTTTTTAAACCTGAGAAAAATACGGGTCTGAGACAACTCGTCCACCAATTTTTGACCCTCAAAATCTAGGCATCTTTGAAGAGCTCTGCTCAACTCTGCTCAGTGGGAGTCTTGAACGATTTCAGAGGTATCACTGTGATCATCGTGTGACTCTCTCCAAGATAAGCATAAAGTCTAAAAATTAATTTTTTGGGTGTCCTGTGCCTTTAAAGCTGTGAGTGACTCTGGCCTAATCGCAGATCATAAAACCTTTCTATTTTAGAAAGGTAGGTGGACCATCAAGACTAAAATGTTTCTTCATGTCCAATTTTTTTCAGGGTAGGCTATTTGGTACACATCGGACCGAATTGTTATTTTCGAAAATTATTCGAATGCTTTTTTGGAATTTCGAATCATTCAAAATTCAAAAATCTAGAATTTCGGTTTTCAAATATTATCCAAATATTTCGGAGACTGACTTCCGAATGATATTCGGGATTCGAATACTTTGTAAAAAACCAACTACGCTTATTTTTTTTAAATCTACATTTTTTTTCTAGCTACATTTACTTCTCCCCGAGTATTGACAACATGGATGGGAATCATGGTGAATGAACACCATCGAATGATCAGAGATTCCTCTCAAACATCTTAAAACGACGACGCAAATGACACATATAAACGGACGAAAAAAAACCAAAATCTGCCTACGAAGGCGGCTGCTGAAAGCTCCGTAAACCACGGAATCCTTCGGGTCCACCACGGGGAACTTCGCGAGGTCCACCTCTCGGCAGGATACCAACATCCCTTCCACGTAAAGACGTTATTAAAAAACGAATCACAGATCTCACATAATCAAAAAATGAGAAGAGTTACTATAAAAGTCTACAGCATCATAAAAAAACGAACTGCGAATTCAACATAACCAAAAATGAGAACTCGGACGGCACAATCTTCGTGATACATTGATTGATGGACGCTACCAACACCCATCCTCGCGAATGTTCTGTAGAACCGCCCATCGACTTGCACCACCGTAGACATTCTGATTTGTCTTTCTGTAGACAACAACTCGGTCTGCATCAATTTGAGGCACTCGGCGGGATAGCTGGTCGATGGGCTGTTTAACAGCCCGTCGTCCCCTGCTCAACAGCACACCGGGACGATCCCGCGTAGAGCTGCCTGTTCGCCAGCGGTGACTCGTTCTGGGCGGATCGACGTCCTGTAGACAACGGCGAACGTCTGAGTACGTTATTATATCAACCACGTTCACGAGAGTCAATGTGGCTGTTAACGGAGTCGATTGCGTTGTTGAGTATGAGTGGAAAACATTAGCTAGAATATTTTAGGGTCTATTATCCTTCTACCTGTGTTTGTTATTCCTGGTTTGATGGCAATGGTCTACCTCTTCTGTTATCTTCCCGAAACACGTTCAAGGAGCATCGATGAAATCATCAAGGAACTTGATGGTGATAAAATGATTTCCATAGAATTAGAAAACAGAGCAATTCAGTCGTGAACTTGTGCATTAGCTTATAAAGATTCATTACATTACCGAGTAACGTACAGCTGGTTGTATGGAAAACCATCGAAAGCCGCATGCAAACAAGGGAAAACGGTTGCTTTTGTTATGGGGCTAAAGTGGACGAGTTATGTACAATACCGCGCGTATCTTTTGGTCATCCGGCGCGCTAGGGCGCCGGAGCGCGCCATTTGGCGTCGTTCCTCCATAACTCCGTTCAAAGGTGTTTATTTCTAAAATAAACGTCAGATATGAAATCAGGATGGAAAATGCGACCTAATGAACGTACAAATGTTTAAAAAAATCTCTTAGGAGAGATTTTGGGTTACGGTAGGTAACAAATGTTTCCTGTGTCCAAAAGGATTGGCGATTGAGAGTTGCTGTATATGGTTTTTCAACATTTTCTTGCATTTATCACATTCGTGTACTGTTTTTGAACCTCTGAGTTCCTTCCAGAGCGTTCTGTCAACATCATACCACGAGTTTTTTAATACAAAAACCACTAATGCTAACCACATATGGATGTGAAGGTTATCGAACTACGAATATCCTCTATATTGGTGAGTATTTTCGGAACAAAATGCAACACTTAGTTGAGAATTTAGGTAAGAAGAAGTCAGCGGATATAAAGGTAGCAGGTTCCATGGCGAATTTTACCAGGCATGTGAAAATGAAAGGAATGCAGTTCTCCCTGCTTCTAATTGCGGGACGAAATTGGGTTCAAAACTAGGTACAGTTAGGTCCGTGGCTGGTTTCCTCAAGAAACAACATTTAAATCTAAACCGCGGCTGCCGGTATGGTTAGCTGATCAGCTGCGCTCTTCTCTCGACCTGAATCGGTAAACGCGCCAGCCGCGGGTGAGATTTAAATATTTTTCCTTGAGGAAACAAGCCACGAACCTAACCATAGTACAAGAAATTCTTTCGAAAAATCAGCAACTGAGAATATTTTCAGTTTTTCAAAAGTGGAAATTTCTTTATGGTTCCCGAATTTTATTTTCATACTGAAAACCTCTTAGGAAACTACGCATTTTTTGAAAAGCGCATGAATGCACTTGGGAGTGGTTTCAACGGAGTGAAATTTGCCGAAACATTTTCAATTTTTCAAAACAAAAAAAAAATTTCAAAATTGAAATTTCATTAAAAGTTGTTAGTTCGGACTTCATCCCAGACGCCTCTTGAAACTACTCATTTTTCAAACTCCACTCATAATATTCTAATATTACGGGGGAATCTGCGATTTCTTCGGCCCCAAATGTACTAGCCGCTAAGGTCTCACCGAAGTAACCTTTGCGTAGAGCAGTGCTCAGTGGGCTCCGGACCGACCGATTTCCTCTGATTTCTGTTGAACGAAATAGTATTTGAAGAGGTCTTCAATTGAGTGCTATGATGGTCCGTTATACGGATCACTGCGTCATACTTACCACAAATCATAAAGATTTGAGACCTTCCATAAACTGTGTTCATAGAGTGCAGTTATCAACTATTGGAGCACAGCCCACATTTACGTTTTCACTGCACTGTTTTAATGTTTTCCTGTAACTGCACCACTCGTAATTAGTTTGTTTTTGTACTTTACGGTGAACGCTTTCTGAAGCACAAAGGAGCGTCGAGAGGGAGTGAAGGCCGCTTCCAGCAGATCTGCTCTAAGGTTAGTCTAGGATAGTGGGATGATTCCGGCTGACGGCGCCAGGAACGACCGCAAGAGCCCTCTGAGCATTGCTCTACGCAAAGGTTGCTCTGGTGAGACCTTAGCGGCTAGTACATTTGGGGCCGAAGAAATCGCAGATTCCCCCGTAATATTAGAATATTATGAGTGGAGTTTGAAAAATGAGTAGTTTCAAGAGGCGTCTGGGATGAAGTCCGAACTAACAACTTTTAATGTAATTTCAATTTTGAAATTTTTTTTTGTTATGAAAAATTGAAAATGTTTCGGCAAATTCCACTTCGTTGAAACCACTCCCAAGTTCATTCATGCGCTTTTCAAAAAATGCGTAGTGTCTTAAGAGGTTTTTAGTATGAAAATGAAATTTGGGATCCTTAAAGAAATTTCCATTTCTGAGAAACTGAAAATATTCTCAGTTGCTGATTTTTCGAAAGAATTTTATGTACTACCTAGTTTTGAACCCAATTTCGTCCCGCAATTAGAAGCAGGAAGAACTGCATTCCTGTAATTTTTACATGCCTGGTAAAATTTGCCATGGAACCTGCTACATTTATATCCGCTGACTTCTTCTCACCTGAATTCTGAACTAAGTGTTGCATTTTGTTCCGAAAATCCTCACCAATATAGAGGATATTCGTAGTTCAATAACCTTCGCATCCATATGTGGTTAGCAATAGTGGTTTTTGTATTAAAAAACTCGTGGTATGATGTTGACAGAACGCTCTGGAAGGAACTCAGAGGTTCAAAAACAGTACACGAATGTGATAAATACAAGTAAACGTTCAAAAACCTTATACAACTACAAAATCCTTTTGGACACAGGAAACATTTGTTACTTACCGCAACCCAAAATCTCTTCTAAGAGATTTTCAAACATTTGCACGTTCTCTAGGTCGCTTTTCCATCCTGATTTCAAATCTGACGTTTATTTTCGAAATAAACAACTTTGAACCGAGTTATGGAGGAACGACGCCAAGCGGCGCGCTCCGGCCCCTAGCGCGCCGGATAACCAAAAGAGACGCGCGGTATTGTATGCCCACGCGGTGGAAAGATATTAACGACAAAAGGTTGAAATAGCGAAGTCGATAGATACTCTTACAACCTGTACTAGAGTGCTCACCCCGTTGGTAGAATCAAAACCAGCCAAAAATGCCGTATTCGTATATCGAGGGGGCGGGGTTGTCGAAGCTCATGGGCGGGGCTGTTGAAAAATTTCGACTTGCATTGCTCAGATTTAGTAGTTTTGACTCGTTTTTGAAGCTTTCGACGGCATGAGTGTTCTTCTATGGGTCATACGACTCGAGTGACGTAATTATCTCAACAACTTTTTCGGGTGTGTCTGCTGCCTTTAATAATCTTACTTGATATACGTAAATGGTTTCCTGAACATGCGTGGTCCAGAGTTTGATCACGTGTCCACGAAATAGGGTCGCTTATGACACGACTGGTATTGCTATAATCGGAACCATGCTTACACGCACAAACCAGTTCTGCTCAGAATGAAAATCTGATTTCTTCTCTTGGATAAACTCTTTATGAAAATCAAATGGAAGACAGAGTAAGGTATAATAAAATATCAAAAAGCAAGGAAGCCAGCTGATTGATGATGACACCAGATCTAGCAGTTGCCATTTGCGATCCCTTTGATACTGTCGTTGAGCTTGCCATCGGAACAAGCTTGACGTGAAGTTCCGGCGATCGATTCTCTGTGGACACCGTCACATCGACGGTGAACGGTGAATAAAAAGGATGATCGAAGGTGACCTAAACATCGACAATCGAATTTTTAGAAGTATAGGATGAAATATTAGAGGCGTGGGAAAGAAATTTGTTCCTTGAAAGTCTGCCACTTTTGGCCATTGTGCATACACACTCCATGCGCGGAGGCTAGGAATCGTTTTCCAGTAGCGATGCGAAAGCTTACATCATTGCGGACAATGAGTGGCGTTCACGGAAAGCAAAATTACTGGATGTGCAGATAAGCGCTCCTCCAGGGCAGTCACACTTTTGACAGAAAAGCTCGCGATTAAAAACGGCATCAAAATTTTTTATGAAAAATGAAGGTTCATGTACCTATAAAGAGGAACAGGGTGAAGAAAAAGCAGAAAAAAACTTTACCATTTTTTTTGTAGACGCAGAATGTGCCTGCACGGGCAACAATGAAAACACATTTGGAAAAAAGCCTAGAACAGAAACAGAATGTAAAAAGTGCAGAGGTTTGGTTTTAATTATTGTAATAGGGTTGCTTGGAAAACTTAGAAGAATTAGTGGACGCCTTCTCTTCAAGCGGCCACTATGGCTGTGCTTTCGGTTTTTGAAAAGCATAAATCGGCTGGCTATGAACAACTGGCAACAGCATTGCTAGAATTGTTCTATTTGGATCAATATGAGGAAATTTTTCTTCGAATTTTCTTGCCTTATATTTACCACCGAACTCCACAGAATCGAAAAAAAATTCTGCGCTATCGAGCCAAGTTTAGTAGTTTTCGATGAAGGGTTAGCAGGTGTATTTTCGACCTGTTCTCAGAAGCTTTCCAACGTGAATTTTTCAAACCAACTATATAGTATATAGGCTACCCACACTGCGCGGCAAAACTACATGACATACCCCGATTTTCGCGATTCTGGATTTGGCATGGGCCGAGCAGAAAAACTGCAAATGCCAATCACCGCTACACCTTCGAAAACCCCCGAGTGCAAATTTTAACAGCAATACGTCAAATCTTACAAGTCTGGCACCGGAAAGTGTCGAAATTGACCGATGCAAACTATATGACATAGCAGGTAATCTTGGGAATTTCGTGAATTTTGTAGATTTGAAGTGAGAAATCATACGGTTTCACGAAATCTACTTAAAGGCAGGGTTCGCGATAAAAACGACTTTTGAGCTCTCTTCATAAAAATGTAGATTTGGCCATCACAAAAGCAAGAGTAAGTGAAAAAAACCCGAAAATTCGCGGGAAAAACGCTCAAAAGCAAAGTATAACGGCTAATTACCGGTGTCGGCCGGCCCCCTAATTAACGCGATTTTCATAATGCTTGCTTATCCGGCATTTATTTTGCTGTTCAAGTAATCCGTAGTCTTCAAAAATGTTTAGAAATTACATTAGAAGCAAAATAAAAGTTGACAAAACAGGCTTTTACCCAAATCTCGATAACTGGGGGCGGGAGGACACCAAGCCATAACTTTCTCCTGAGCGTTTTTTCCCCAATTTTTTACTTATTTTCACTTTTGTGATGGCCAGATCTACCATTCTACGGTGATAGCGCAACAACCGATTTTATCGAGAACCCTGCCTTTAATAACAGGATGTACCTCCTCCTTATTTTTCATAATGCGGCATGGGACCATAGTTAGGAATGCGAAAGAGCTCAGATTGATCTTATGAGCCATATGGGCCTTACTATTCGATCTATGAGCCAATGAATCGGACGAACTCGAGGCTGCATTGCTCGATATGTTGAAGGTACTGCTTTGTACCTGCATAAAGCACGAATTGGAAGGCCAAGGAAGCTGAAAGACTGAGAGGGACGGGCAGGCGTGAAGCTCGCATCGAATCCCATGATGTGTTCCAGCGAGAGCAATGGAGTCTTGGACCTGCGCGTCGGCATATCCACGATTCTGCGAACCATTCATAGGTGCCGGAACGTCATCCTAGATGAACGAGGAGTGCTCCACGTCTTACGGACAACTACAAGAAATCGCGGCTCCAGTGCGCCTGAGTGAACATGCAAACCAATTCGAAGAAGGTGGGTCCTCTCGTCAATCTTCATGTGAACTTCCTCTTAAGAAAACAACCATATAGGTTGTTTTCTTGGACGATGAGAAAGTTCAGCTTGGACGGGCCTGGTGAATTCGATTCGTACTGGAGAGCTTTGCGCAAGGATCCGCTCGTTTTCGAAAAAGAACTTTGGAGGAGGAAGTTTGATGAGTTGGGCAGCATTCAGCTGGTACGGCAAGCTAGACATTGCCTCCATGCATACCTTGCAATATGATCTCTGCAGATTACCAGAGTGTGCTGATGATCACCTCCTGCCCTTTTTGAAACGCCATCGCCATGTATTTTAGCAGGACAATGCGTCTATTCATGTAATCATGTCGACGCTGGATTGGTTTCGGGCCAATCATGTGAATTTACTTGAATGGCCCGCCTGTTCGCCGGACCCCAACCTGATAGAAAACTTGTGTGGTATACTTGCGCAATGGGTATACGCTTATTGCAAGGAAGCCTTAATCACAAAGTGGGTCGCAATTGAAGGTGGCGTCCTCAAGTACTTAGTGAACAGTATGTATGCCAAACAGATTATTCGACGTTACCCTGCGCCAGGGTAACTCCACTGACCATTAAATTCATTTTATTGACTGTTATTATAATAAACGGTTTAGTACAGAGCTTGTAAAATTGAAGTTTTGGTTGTATCCTCTGCCATGTCATATAGTTTTGCATCGGTCAATTTCGACACTTTCCGGTGCCAGTTTTCCAAAATTCGACGTATTGTTATGAGAATTTGTAACCAGGGATCTTGGAGGGTGTTGCGTCGATTGCAGTTTTTCGCTTAGTTCACGCGAAATCTCGAACCGCGAAAATCGAGGTATGTCAAATAGTTTTGCCGCGCAGTGTATGTAGTGTTCTCCGTGATTACGGTGGCTCGTTAGCCAGAGCGTTTAAGGCAGTGTTCACGATAATCTTCGATTTTGAGATTAATCGCTAAATCGATTGTTTGACCACCGGGTAGAATTGAAATGACGAAGAAATCGAGAAAAACGCTCGAGAACGGCACCAAATACTTTACTCTCACCCCATCTTTTTACTCTCACTGGAACTGTTCGTTGCGACAATGGAATCTTTTGTGGATCCATTCTTTGCAGTTGTCTGCTATCTGCCGCTCCGCTCTTTGCTTTGAACCCTTACTGATCCTGTTTTACCAGAAATATTCTTCTATTTTCGATTAGCCCCATTTTCTACCGATGACAACCACCTTGAACTTATTTATCCAATCCAGGACATCTAGTCCAGGCCAGAGAATAATGTCACAGAAATAAGACGCGTTTTGATGTGTACCTCGCTGTTTCTTCGTGATTTTGGTAAGACTTGGTTGCCAACGCGTTGTTTTGAGTGGAAAACTCGGGAACGAAAATCATCGTGAACACTGCCTTCAGGGCTCCGTCCATAGGTGACGACAAGCGGCAGGCGCCAAGTCATGGCTGAACCGCTGGCGCATGACGCTCGACGGCTGGCGCACGTAACGTGTCCGAGGACGGCACGGGGTTAACGATGGTACTGATAATATTACTTACAGCCGCTGCTGCTGTTTTGCCTCCACCGTCAGCGACAGGCCGGCTGCAGTGGTCGCTGAGGAGTCGCTGGGATGTGAGATCAATCACAAATGTTGAAGATGCAAACCCCCAGCGTCACTAGACGCTAAAACGTCTGCTATGGACGGAGCCTAAGCGACCTCGTTGGAGAGAATTAGTTCTCACGGAAACTTCCGTGCTTCTCTCACAAGGGAGGCTAAAACACATTCCATTGATGATCATATATCATACCATTATCATATGTCATGCCATAAAAAGGCATAACACATTCTAAAAACCATTCCACTGAGTTCCAGGTTGCGATTTTAACATGTTGTAGAAAGAGACAACATTTCAATATTCCATACTCAGAATCGGCCGTGCTTTGGTCAGTCCCTAATCTGGCAAAAAGCTAAACTTGACTTACTTGACTTAATCGGTTGGCTTTCGCCTGACGCGGTCATTCCGCATCTTCACCGAGGTGTGCCGTCCTAGTAGTCAGCCGTGTCCATTTTTCACGGTCTTCAGCCACAATTTGAACACATTCCATCCAGCTGTCACTATTCCATTTCCTGCGAAACGAAACATCGCGCCTGAACTGTCTTTCGATGCCGAGTGACTTTAAATCCTCTTTAACCACATCCGTCCAGAACTTTCGCCTACGCCCAGGTGGCCGTTTCCAGACAGGATTTGGAAGCATTTTTAAAGCGTGTTGTACGAGACGATCCGGCGTTCTTCTTAGTATATGCCCGAGCAGTCGAAGTCGACTTTCCATTGCTGCTTGAGATGGCGTTAGGAGATGCTGGCACCTCCTCGTGTCAAGCGTTGATGTACTGCGTCGATTTCCTTGTAAAGGTCTTCGTTATGGCATACACGCGGCCAGAAATATCCAAGCAAACGCCTAAAAAGCTTCCTCTCCGTGCAATCCAACCTTTCCATCTGCGTTTTCGGTGCTGCCCACGTCTCCGATCCGTACATCATGATAGGGCGAATAGCGGATAGGTAGACGCGCAACTTGACTTCCTTCGCGATGGTGGTAGACCACAAACACTTGGTTAGAGAATTGAATGCAGACGTAGCTTTCGCACATCGTTGTCGAATATCCGCTGCATAACTACCATCGTTCTTCAGCAAACAGCCCAAATAACAGAAATCGTCCACCAGTTCGATACGTTGTCCGTCCACACAAACTCCAGTTGAAGGCCTCTGAGAGACCCACATCTGCTTACATTTGTCGGGACGAAGACGAAGTCCATAGGCTGCGGCATACTTCGAAACGAGGTTCACAATCCTTTGCAGTTTTGCGTTGTTTTCAGCGAATAACACAATGTCGTCGGCGTACTCCAGGTCGACAAGGGAGCGTCCTGATGGTGTTAGGATCACATCCGCAGGAAACTGTTCTGCAACTCTACGCATGATGTCATCAACGGCGAAGTTGAAAAGAAAAGGTCCTGCAACGGCTCCTTGCCTTACTCCTGTTTTCACCTCGAAAGCTGACGTAAATCCGACAGGTGTACGAACTGCTGCTGTTGTTCCTTTGTTCATGTCCTCGATTAACCGAACATACTTTTCCGGGACTCCATCTGCTCGCAGAGCATTGAGCAATCGATCACGATGAGGAGAGTCGAACGCGGCTTCAAAGTCCAAAAAAGCAAGCTGTAATGGCTTCGAAAACCGCTGCCACGATTCAATTACTCTTCTCACGACGAACACTTGGTCGATGGTCGATCTTCCAGGTCGAAAACCGGCTTGCTCATCTCTGGTCGTTCCTTCACGATGTTTGATAAGTCGCTCGAGAATGATACGTTCTAAAACCTTGTACATGACACGAAGTAGAGAGATTCCTCTGTAGTTCTTAGGATCCGTGACGGATAGCTTCTTGTGAAGAGGTACGATGATCGCATGTCTCCACGAATCGGGTATCCTTTCGCTCATCCATATGGCACGGATGGTGTTGGTCATTTCACGAATCCCAGACGGAGGAAGAGCTTTCAGCATTTCAGCAGTGATGTTGTCATCTCCACCTGCCTTTCCATTCTTCATTTTCCGGACACAATCCAAAACTTCAGACTCAGTCGGCGGTTCCTCACTGACATCGTAATGTGCTCTCTGAACATGCGGGAGCTCAGGTACTGATGGCGCTGGACGATTCAGTAGTGAACTGGAGTAATCCTTCCATATTGGCAGCGTCGCATCACCAACTGCAACTCCATTGGTAGTGTTCAAGACAGGAGAACATCTCTTCATCTTCCCGCTATACTGTCGCAGCAACGTGTAGGCTTTCTTCGGATTCTTCTCCTCCCAAGCCTTCTCGAACTTCTTAGCTCTACACGTCCACTCTCGTTCGCGGTCCCTTTGAAGCTGCCGACGCAACTTCCTCCTCAGACGCTTCTCCTCCACGAAGTTTCCTGCAGTTCGGAGAGCACATACTCTGTTGTAGGTAGATGTTGTTTCTTCTGAGACGTAGGCGAACTTCTTCTTAGGCTGTACAACCGGGAGTGCCTCTTTCGAAGCGTCCTGGATGCACTTGACAAAAGAATCCGCGTCGCAAAGTTTCTTCTTAGTCCGTACTCCGATGTGAATAGAAACGCGTTGTCGGAAATTCCTTCTGCACTCTTCATCTCTGAGACTTGTCATGTCAATCCTCCGGAGAGGCTGAGCCTCGCTTCCTCTTATGAATCCTCGCAGTGAAGTTCAACAGAACAGGACGGTGATCCGAATCGAATGCGACATCCCACACAGCTCTAGATCTTCGAATGTCCGATACTGGAATATTCCTCGTCAGGACATAGTCAAGCTGTAGTTTCAAAGTTGTCATCTTCCGCTTCCGCTGCTCTTCTGGAGATAGCCGGGTTGGTCCCTGCCACGTAAGCTGATGGCGGCGATGATTCCTCTTGAATGTCGATGCAATAATCAGACCACTGCGTTCACAAAAGTCGACAAGGCGGTAGCCATTGTCCGATGTTTGCTCCACTGGGTAGAACCATTTACCGAGTACTTCGGATTCCTGATCAAGTCCCATCTTCGCATTTGCGTCAATCCCCACGACAACAGCATGTTGACAAGGTATCCTGGCCAGCAACGTATTGAGTTCCTCATAAAACGCATTCTTCGAATTGTCTTCGGCGGTTGCAGTGGGCGCATGAGCACTCACTATCCACAGATTGAATCCTCTGTGATCCCGCAGTCGTACGAATGCATTCCGACACGACGTTGAGCCGAACTCCTTGACCATACCATTGAAATCCTTCCTTACAGCTATTGCACAGCCTCCCACTCTCCTATCGTCAGCGTTACCGTAGTAGATGGTGTACTCTCCGACGCTGATGACGGGTCTATCCTTGAGGCGGGTTTCCTGCAAAGCAGCAAACGGTGCATGGAAATAGCTCAGAAGTCTGGATAGCGCAGTTTTTTGGATTTCACTCGACAGCGATCGACAGTTCAGGGTGGCGAAATTGTGGCTTGTGGCCAAAGACTCCATGACTCCCTAGGTACGGATCCTAAGGTGTTATGGACCAGAGGCCTTAGTGTGCCGGACGGCGACACCTTTATGCAATGTGCGGGATACTTTCGCGATATAGTTGTGCACGCTATATCGCTCGAACGTTCCCTGTGTACACTCAAACGTCTGCTGGGTTCAGTAGAAGCAGGGGCACCAACGAGCAGGTACCAACAGACTTGTATACACACCCCCAAAAAGCTAAACAAGGCCCGAAACCTTCGGCCAAAGATAATAGAGCTGATTCAAAGGATGGGTTAGCATTAGTTATGTGCAGAGTAGGTGTGGAAAAATTCGGTACATAGATCTTGTTTGGATACAATATATACAGCTCCATTTTTCTCAGCGCACAGTACATTTACATTGGTTAAAGCACTCAGTGATATGATTTCTTGTGACCGAATCTGCCTCACAGTGGGAGACTTCAATATGCCCGACATTGATTGGGTCTAAAGAGATATCCTGCGTTGCTTGCTACATGTCGACATCCATCCTGGGACTTTGTGAAAATCAGAATGTATTCCAATATGTTCGTAAACGTAATCTGGGGAACAATATTTTGGATCTTGTCCTGAGCAGTGTGTTGAACGTTGTCGAAAATGTTGGAATAAAGTCTCCACTCGGTTCTAGTTATCAGTCATGCATACGTTTCGACCTAATGTTAACTGAACTAGAAATAAATTTTGTTTTGAAACGCAACTGCAGGACCGCCGACTAAGATGCTATCTGTCCTTTTCTCCACAAGGTCGATTGTGTCCTTTCAGAACGTTTAGATGCGAAATATGAAATGTTCTTGTCAATTATGAACCACTGCATGGACCTGTTTGCGGCAAACGAAAAGATCCTACGTCATCAACTAAATCTGCCCTCTATCTAAAAATTATTCCTCGAAAATTCTCAGGCATGGGATACTGCAGTTGCTTCCAACACTGACGAAAAGTGGAGTAAATTCAAGGAGCTGTTCGAAAAAAAAAAGCTGAAGAAATATAACAATATAAATATAACAGTCTGTTGAGAAAAAAAAAGATTATTGAGTCCCAAAACAAGAATAAATTTTCTAAATTACCTAATACTAAACTGAGACAAAATTCTAATTCTTTGGTAAGATGGCAAATCAATCAGAACCGATATTGAAAAGGCAGAATTATTTGCTGAAATTTTCGAGAAAATATACAAGCAAGACTTGAATATGTAGGGTCAGTGGTATACCGTTACATCCTCTTTTTCATCGAATGGATGACTCGGCTTGATGTTTTGCAGAAGAAATGATAACTTTGTTATCAAAATGGCCGTCTTCGTTTTTGGAAACTCCGGGTGGCATACCGCTCCTCTTTCTCAAATCACTTGCCCATATCGTTGCAGGCCCCGTGAAACATATACTTAAAGGCAGTGCCCACGATAAAAACCATGTCTGATTTTTTGGTGGAGATCGGCAGCTGCGGGGCCTAGCGCAGCCCTAACGTTGAAAAAACCAAGAAAATTGAGCTCGGAAAGGTCCCCTACGACCCCAAAGTTGGACACCCGTCAGCTCGTCACACCCAGATGCACTTTCCACGCCCTCCGAAGTGAACACATGAATGCTCGACAATGTGAAATGAGCGATGATTTTCGATCTATAGCCCCGTTCTTCCTTTCATTCCCAACTCCTCTCTTTACTTCTCTCAACTTCGCATGCATCGGCTGCAAAATACGGAAGTGATAACCCTCGTACAACTCGTCCACCATATTTCCTTAGCTCAATTTTTGAGGGACCATAACTTCGTTCCCAGAAGGTCTTGTACGATTCCGAAAACATCTTTGTAATCAGCATGGGACCGTCTTCAAGACAGGTGGAAAAGCAGAAAAACGATTCTTATCGTGAACACTGTTCACGATAAAAATCCCTTTTCTGTTGTTTCGCCTATCTTGAAAACGGTCCTATTCTTATTCCAATAATACCTCTAGAATCGTACAAGACCTTCTGGGAACGGAGTTATGGTCCCTCAAAAATTAAGCTAGAGAAGCATGGTGGACGAGTTGTTCAAGGCTTGTAACTTCCGTCTTTTGCAGCCACTGTACGCGAGCTGACCTGAGTAAAGAGAGAAGTTGAGAATGAAGGGAAGAACGGGGCTTTTGATTGGAAAACATTGTTCATCTCACTATCTCTAGTGTTCCATTGTTGACGTCGAGGGGCGGAAAGGGGCCGAACTTTCACAAAGCGGCGGGGTTTGCCCACTTTTCTAAGCCGTTTGGCGGCTCCTAGATAGCGTTTCGTCCCGTTTTTTCGACGCTGTTCTGCTTCTAAGAGCCACGAGCAGCGTTGTTCATGGAGAATTCGAGGATGAAGTTAATCGTGAACAGTGCCTTCAAAGGCAGGGTTCTCGATAAAATCGGTTGTTGTGCTATCACCTTAGAATGGTAGATCTGGACATCACAATAGTGAAAATAAGTAAAAAATTGGAGAAAAACTCTCAGGAGAAAGTTATGGCTTGGTGTCCTCCCGCCCCTAGTTATCGAGATTTGTGTAAAAGCCTGTTTTGTCAACTTTTATTTTGCTTCTAAAGTAATTTGTAAACATTTCTGAAGACTACTGATTACTTTAACAGCGAAATAAATGTAGGATAAGTAAGCATTAATAAAAAACGCGTTAATTAGGGGGCCGGCCGACACCGGTAATTAGTCGTTACACTTTGTTTTTGAGCGTTTTCCCCGCGAATTTCCGGATTTTTCACTTACTTTTACTTTTGTGATGGCCACATCTACATTCTTATGAAGAGAACTCAAAAGTCGTTTTCATCGCGAACCCTGCCTTTTAAAGGCAGCGTTTACGATGATCATCCCCGTTGACTTTCCACAGTGAAATGATAGGTGAGAAGGATCCTAGGCTCCCAGTGTCGAAAGAACGGTAGAAAACGAGCCAGGAGCGGCTAAATAACGGCTGCAAGCAAGCGTTTTGGTGCCCCAGACACGCCCCGTGCCCCAGATCCGCCCCCTGAAAGGAACAAATGAAGACTCAGATTATAGGAATGAGCAAGTGAAGAAAGTGCTGATAAGTGAGCTGTTTGCTTCATTGCACTAATAGGCATCATCCTTCTAGCGGTCAATTCCTCCACGCTCAAAAATCAACGTGAACAAAGGAGAGCCTATTTTGGCTCAAAAACGCATCTTTCGTGTCCTTTTTAAGCATGCCTTGCTATATAGGGCACCAGACCTTCCGTAAACCGTGCAGATATCGGAAGTGAAATTTATCGTGAACACTGCCTTTAACCTCAGTTTCATGAGGTCAACTACCGACTATGTCAACAAGATCAATGGACCAAAATTTTCTGCATCTATTCTGGACATAACTAACGCTAATCCAACCGTTTGGTCAGCTTTATTCACTTCGGCCGAGGCGTTTGAGCCTCGATCAGCTTTTTTTTGCTCATTGAAACCACTTCCTGAAGTATTCAGCCGAATCTGACAAATGCGAGTATGGAATATTGAATCACTGTCCCACCCTTACAACATATTGAAATTGCATCCTGGGACCCGATGGTATATGTGCAAGCCTTTCTTTTCAGTGAGGGCTCAGTGGTACGAGAAAAAGGTCTTTTTGCCCCCCGTGTTTTGTCAAAAAATATGTATTTCCAACTGGAATCGCCGTCGACCACAGCCCAAGAAACACAAGGCTCCGTCCATACATGGCGAGAGCGTGTGATTACGCAAAATCGATGGTCATCGTGGACACACGATTCGATAGCCTCTCACAGGCGCTCCTTCTCGTGCGCCCTCGCTCGCTCGCTCTCGCACGCTTGCGCCAACACCACGGAGCAGGCAGCAAGTTTCAAGCTTACTGATCCATCACTAAAGCAGGTGGCACTAAACCTGTAGCAAAACTACTGCCCTTGTTTTTCACAGTCCCACCACGGAAGTCGAAAACCGTGGGGAATCATCGGCCGTTGCGCCGACTCAAGCGATTGATCACCCGATCAAACGGTTTCAACCGAATCAACACGAGGTGGGAGGGTGTTTGCCTGTGTTAATTTGCGGGCGGCGTTGAGGAGCGTCGAGAGGAGCACAACAGCGGGAGCGCCCGCTCTCGCGACGTATGGACGCTGCCTAATAGATTTCTGCTATCATTACCGCCTGGTCACTTCATAATGAGCTGTTTTGAGGCGAAAGTGTGCCATTTTCGATAAAGACTTGAGTCTATCATTCCGCAATACTAATGTGTAGGACTCGTTTAAAGCAGTTCAAAAATTACTTTGAGATTAAAATCGTATCTCTTTGAATCAAGTTAGTTATAGCGTCTTGTGTGTGCAAAGAAAACGCCGCAAAAACGCTGTTTTTGCAGGGAATCTGATTTCTGCTGTACATTTAGTAGCATTGTGGGACAAAATTGTTGATTCACTACTCGTTCATATTGATTATCATCTTGTCATGAGAAGTGGGTCTGGGTGTTTTTCCCACAGTTTTTTTCTAATTTTCGCTATCACAAATGTTAGGCCTCCTTTTTTTATCAGGTACTTTCATCGGTCATTATTATCGCGAACCCTGCCTTTAATTAGATTAGCTCAAACTTGACTTAAAGGCAGAGAACACCCAGGAAAAAATTTATTAGATTTTGAGTTTTTTTTTGGAGGGAGTTACATGCTGATCTAAGCGGTGTCTCTGAAGACCCCCTATAAACAGAGTTATGGCTCCTTGAAGGCACAGTTCAAGCTCAGATTCGGAACCTGAGATTTCCACATAATTGTCAAGAAGATCCAACCTTCATAACACCTGCCAAGTGCGAGCTCTCGATTCCTCTGAATAAGCGAGATATAGGAAGAAGCCAGCCTGGCGCCCACGTCAGGAAGCCACTTTGGGACGCTCCTTTTACGATCTTTCGAGCTCAACAATGGCGAGCGATGGTTTCCGATTACTAGCCCCGTTCTTGCCTTCAATCTCGGCCTCTCTCTTTACTCAGGTCGGCTCACACACATCGGTTGGAAATGACGGAAGTTGCAAGCCTCGGACAACTCGTCCACCATGCTTCCGTTGCTCAATTTTTGGGGAGCCATAACTCCGTTCCCAAAGGGTCTTGTACGATTCTAGAGACATCACTGGAATCAGCGTGGGACCGCTTTCTAGATAAGCAGAAACACAGAAAAACGAGTCTGAGGTTGGAGGCTTTGAAAGACACAGGACATTCCAAAAAATTAATTTTCAGATTTCATGCTTATCTTGAAGAGAGTCACACGCTGATCACAGTGGTGTCTCTAAAAACGTCCAAGACCCTCTTTGAACAGAGTTATGGCTCTTCAAAGATGCCTAGATTTTTAGAGTGAAAAATTGGTGGACGAGTTGTCTCGAGCCTGTATTTCTCTTCATTCGCAATCGTTGCGCAAGGGCGAGCTAGGATAAGGAGACAGCCCGGAAGTGGACTGAAGAACGACATTTTGTAGGAATTCATCCATTCATCGAGCCGCTATCGAGTTCGAAAATCTGTTAGGGGGTCGGTCCTGTGGTGGTGAGCGAAGGGGGTCGGGCCTGTGGTGGTCACCTATATCTCGCTTATTTGGAGGAAATGAGATCTCGCATTTGGCACGTGTTATACAGAAGGGGTCTTCTACACAATTACATGAAAATCTCAAAATTCATATCTGAGGGTGTACTGTGCCCTTAAGGATGTCAATATTTTTAGAGTGAAAAACTGGTGGACGAGTAGTCTCAGGCCTGTATTTCTCTTCATTCGCAATCGTTGCGCAAGAGCGAGTCAGGATAAGGAGAGAGTCTGGCAATGGACTGAAGAACGACGACTAGTTGAGAGCTCATTAATCAATTAAGCCGCTATCGAGTTCGGGAATCAGGAATGGGGTGAGGCCCGTGGTGGTGAGCGGAGGAGGTCGGGCCTGTGGTGGTCGTTTAGATCTTGCTTATTCGAAGAAATTGAGATCTCGCATTTGGTACGCGTTATATAAGAGACGTCTACTGCACAATTAAATAAAATTCACAAAATTCTTATCTGAAGGTATTTGCTGTGCCTTTGAAGATGCCTATATTTTGGGGGTAAAAGTAGGTGGACGAGTTGTCTCAGGCCTGTATTTCTCTTCATTCGCAACCATTACGCGAAAACTGGCCAGGATAAATAAACAGTCCGGTAATGGGGTGAAGAACGAAAATTCATCGGAATTCATACATCCATCTAGCCGCTATCGAGTTCGGAAATCTGGTTGGGGGTGTGGCCCGTGGTGGTGAGCGAAGGAGGTCGGGAGTGTGGTGGTCGCTTATATCTCGCTTGTATGGAGAAATTGAGATCTCGCACTTAGCACGTGTTATACAGGACGGGCCTACTACACAATCAAATGGAAATCATAAAATTCCTGTCTGAGGGTGTACTGTGCTTTTAAGTGTGCCTATGTGCCTGAGGAACCGAATTTCGACACCGCGACCAGTTATGAGGTAACCTCATTTGAATCGAAACAAACCAACTCATACCGACCTGGTATTTTCCAATGTTGATAGGTCTCCAAAATTCATCATTCAAGTACGTGGCAACAATCTTCGTATGATCGTCGATGCTCACAGTCGCATTCACAATACCCTGTCCTGTTTCGGAGTCAATCACTGTTCCATGAATCGCACTAGAAGAAAGAAGTTGCGTTCTAACATACAAGAGCGTATCGAAATCTGGCAAACTCGCCCGCGTCATAATGACAACAGGGAATAGGACTTGTGTGCAAGAAAACTTAGCCTTCCCGTATGCCTCCTAGACCATTGTCATACCATCAGAGCCAGTGCGTGTTCCCCACGATGGCGACAGTAGGGTCTTCTTGTAGAATTAGTCAATTAGGTTTAAATTTTGTTTGAATGGATGTACCTGCACAGCTAATCGTCGTGTGCGATCGGACCCCCCCCCCGGTTGGTGGGGTCGCAAACGCCGCCAGGCTCACGTGAGTTGGGATACAAGTCAACTTGGATCCAACCCTCCCCCAAATCCAGTGAAATAAACACTCACCTCCCCCCCCATGAGGGGATAATTACGCCGACGACGGGTGGGGGGGGGGGAGATCTTTGAATCCTATTCATTCGTTTAATACCAATACCCTCGATTGTTCCATGATTAAAGTAGAAAAGAACTCATGGACACAGCTGCATACTGAAAAGCGCTACATCATGCGGGGCTGAAGAGCGCTTTATTAAGCGCTAGATTCGTTGAAAAATTGTCCAGGAATGGTCAATTTAGGTAATGAAAATATCAAAGTACTTTCTGAAATTCTTATTGGGGCAGTTCGCGTTGCAGCAAATTCTAGTACGGGACAAAATAAGAAAACAAGTCTTTTAGAATGTTGTGAAAGAACGACCTTTGAAGACTATTTTTGAGGTTTGTTTGTATCACGCTTAGTTTCTATGAAATTAGGTGTGACGCATTTGAATGTATAATATCCAGAAATTTGTCTCCCGTGGCCGTTTTCAACGATCTGAGAGATAAATATCCTTATTTGGCTCCCGTATTGACTTTTTTGCCTCGCACGTTGCGGCAACTGTTTGCTATTAAGGATTTCGAAAATAAATTATCATTACAATCCTTGACTTGAATTTTTTTCTAGAGCCCCGTCTGGTATAGCGCTCTTCAACTTTCAGCTGCGTGCATGAAACTTTGGGGGTGTCTTCAGATACGGACAGTTAAAATCCAAATGTAGTTTTCGTACCCAAAACTGCACCTGTGTGCCTTTCCAAAGGAAAGTTGACCACATCTGATGCAGTTTCATGATGCAAATTTAATCTGTTCTATGTAGAGGGAGGACACTGTTCCAGTATCCCATACTCAGAACCTGCATAATGCCTTAGGCAGTACCTCAAGAAGTCAAAATCTGAACAAGGCCAGACCGGCTCGGCCGAAGGGAGTGGAGCTGATTTCACAATTAAACTACTTTCAGATGTGTTCACAATAGATATAGAAAAATTCGGAGCAGTGAACCTTATTAGATCAAGCATTATGCATTGTTGCCTAGACCCTGATCTATTCTGAACATGCATAAAGGTAATTCAATCGTTAAATCAGTCTTACTCACTACGGCCGAATCTCTCTAGCCTTGTTCAGATTTCGACCATCTGAGGGACTGCCTGAGGCATTGAACAGATTCTAAGCATGAGATATTAGGAGACTTTCTTCTCCCTAGAAAATATTAGCATTGCATCCCGAAAACATATGATGTGAGCAACCCTCCCTTGTTAGGGTATTAAAAACATCCGAGCGCTTCGTATAGCGCTCCTCAGCTTGAAACGATGTCAATGGATTTCTGGCTGCGTTTTTAGATTGTGAGAACCAGTCGGCGAATCCTGACGAGTGCCCCACCTCGAGCCACACAACCAGCTCCTTTCCTCACACTTGTTTGGGGAGCCTGTAGCGAATGCTATAGAAAACCTTGGAGATTTGGATCTTTTTTCCTCGCACCCACACCCCGTGAGCGGTCGACAAACGGCGCCCTCTGCAACCTCCGCTCTATTTCTGTTTCCATTTCTGTCGTCAGATAGCGATTAGCTTTCTTCTGTTGCTGATCGTCCTTTCCGTGGTTGAGGATAACCAACTGTCTAATCGTTCGTCTGATTTTCATCCGTTTCCCGTGCCACTTTTACCCCGTCAACGAGTGATCTGATCGTAAGTTTTCGCCGTATTGACTGTGGTGGTATCGACTATCGGATATTTGATCTTATGCTGCTTGGTACTCCACGTCATGGATTCTGCTGTGGTTTCTTCTGATGTCATCGAGGGTAACGCTGTGATCAATGAGCTCAATGGAAGTCCGGAATCGTCGTAATCGAAGGAGCTGCAGGACCAGTTGCTGAAAATCAACAAGTCGAGGACGGTCCAGGAGTGTGTGAAGAAGGTCATAGAAACGATCACAAAGAGGCTGAGTTTCTTCCGCCGTGAGAATACTTTACTTAAACGTCGGTTTGATTTGCTTCGTGATAATATTCCTGCCGAAACAGTTAACAGTACTCCTCCACCTACCGTTGTCAATCCCGTTATTTCCTCTGATATTGATTGCTCGTATAAGGAAATTGAAAGATCTCGCTCTATAGTGGTGTGCGGTGTTCCTTTGTTGAAGTCTACCCATAGCAGAGAGCGTGTGATTTTGGTAATGTTTGCAACATACTGGACTCTCTTAAGATTGAGTGCAACCCTAAGTCGGTTTATCGATTAGGCATGCCAACTCCTGGTAGGGATAGATTGCTGAAGGTTGTACTTCCCGCCTCTGTCCTCCAACGTATGGCTATCAGCCGTTCTTCTCGCTTACGTTTTTCGCCAGTCGTGGGATAATCCTCCGGGAGTCTCACTCTGATGAAGAGGTAAAACGTCGGAAAGAAGCTCGTTTGTGTCGTACCTCATCTCCTAGGGATGCTTCTATAACGCAGCCCCCGGGCACAGGCCCTTCAAGTATGCGTATTGATACCAGCCCTACAAATGCGGTCTCGACTTCTACAGTTAGCAAGCTTCCAATCAGGAAAAACGAGATTTTTTCCTCGGTACAGTTATGTGACCTTTCGAAATGTGTTTATTCAAATGTACGGTCAATGTCGAAAAACTCGGATTATGTTAGCACTGCTCTAAATCGAAAAGACGACATTTATGCTTTTTGTGAGACTTGGCTAAAGCCCAGTCATTCTATACCTTCTTTATTGGGGAATATGGCGGCAGATTATGATATGCGACGCTGCGATAGGCCGAAAAAGGTCGGGGGTAGCGGGATGATCATATCTCATCATAGACTCTCTCTATCAGTGGTACTGTCAAAAGCGGTTGAAAATGCGTACGAAATCCTTGGCGTTGGCATTTGCTACGAGGGTAAGAGATTTAGATTCATCATAGTGTACAGGTCACCAAATTTTGTGGCTGCCAAAACCGAACAGCTCTCTAAAGTCTTGAGTGACTTGGCTGGTTGCGAACTGGGCACTGTCATTGTAGGAGATTTCAAAATGCCAGACCAGCACTTTGACATTGAGCATTTTGCCGATACATCTAAAATGTCTTCTTTGAAAGAGTTAGTCTTTTGCCATGAATTAATGCAACTTGTTGAATATCCCACCAGAGAAATGAACGTACTTGACCTGGTTTTTTCCAGTCGTAAAACTCTGATAAATGACTCCTATGTCCTTCCTCCGGTTGGTAATAGCGATCATACAGTGCGTTCAGAGAGTATAGGGATACCCCCGAAAATCAAGGTTTTCAAAATCATGTTATATTTCGCTATCAATACTGTTCATAAAAGAATTCAACAAGGTGAAAAACCTCTATTTGTTCATTTCTATAACAGCTGAGCAATTTTACAAGAATTTATTTCAAATTTCAGATTTTTTCGCCGTTCAGAAAGTATAGGGACACAACACAAACACAAAAATTATTGAACAAAGAAAGAATTAAACATACTATCTAAAATGAAATAGCTGCACTACCATTAGCAATGATCTCAAAAAATCTCTTTGGCATAGAGTCGATCAAATTGGCGATGACGTTTTCATCCAGATTGGCCCACGCTTCGAGGATAGCGACCTTCAGCTCATCTACCGTTCTGTACTGCTTATTGTTGGCATAAACCTGGCGCACAAGTATGCCCCAGATATTCTCTATCGGGTTACAATCTGGACTACACGCGGGCCATTCCAACAAACGGATTCGATGACGTAGAAACCAGGTTTTTGTAGACCTGGACACATGTACCGCCGCGTTGTCTTGCTGGGAAGTGAAACGCTGACGTCGTGATCCGGACAAAAATGGCAGTAGATGTGTGCGAAGAGTTTCTTGATATTCCTCCGAGTTCATGCGACAAGAAGTGAAGGCCAATTCCAGCACACCTTCGCTACTGAATGCTCCCCAACACATCAGCGAGCCACCACCGAAATTCCGTCTGCTGAAAATCAATGGATCCTTGCGCAGATTTCGCCTGTAGGATCGAGCACCATCCGGTCCGTCAAGATTAAATTTCTTCTCGTCGGAAAAGATGACCTAAAATTTTTTGCGTCATTTCTCGATTTTTCCCGGATTTTATGAGACTGCCTTACCTTTGCCCAGTCACTTGCCATGTTCCTCTTTGCAAGTTCAAGTCTAGCCTCTTTATGGTTTGCAGATACCGACGGGGCCTTCTTCATCACTTGTCGGACAAGGTTTTTGTCGCCATTTATGGTGTTCCAAACTGTCGTTTTCGAAACACTGAGCGATAATTCAGACTTAATCTGGTTCAGCGACAGTGTTCTGTTGGAGCAGAGCCGAATAATTCTCCGCGAATCTTGATTGCTAAACTTCTTCGGCCGTCCAGTACGTTTTGCAGTACCGTACAAATCTGGATCTCGCAGGAACAGGTTGATACAGTTGACAGATCTTCCGAGCTGGGTAGCGATTCGACGTTGGCTCAACCCGGCAACTCTGAGCGAACGAATTTGAGCTTGTTCAGCAGCAGTTAGAGCAGTACCACGAGCCATTTTAGGAATAAAGATATCACATGTACTCATCTTAAGTTTATGTAGCGAGCTTGCAACGGGAAATTTTGTTTGGATTAAAAAATCTGAATTTTTGAAGGGTGTCCCTATACTTTCCGAACGACGAAAAATTCTCAAAGTTGAGATAAAAGCTCACAAAATTTCTCAATTGTTATATAACTAATCAAACATAGGTTTTCCATGATGCTGAATTCATTGATGAACAGTATTGATCACCAAACACAAAGTTTTATTGGAAACCTCGAATTTCGGGGGGTCCCTATACTTTCTTAACGCACTGTAGTAGTATCTCCTTCCAAGTTAATTGTTGTCAAGCCTTAGCCACACCTGTCTATCAAAGAGTGTTCCCTGCTTGTGATTTTTTCATCATTTGCAAGTCTAGCCAAGATATATTGGAGAGATTTGCTTGATTCAATGAATGGTGTTGACGAAAAGTATGAAAATTTTTTTGAGGTTCTAAATGAAACAACTGAACGTTTTGTTACGTGGAAAATGGTTTCTTCAGTCAAATCGACTCATCTTCCAATGTACCTTCAGAATATGCTGAGCCATCGGGACCGCTTGTTTAATGAAGCTAGGCGTACAAATAGCTGGACAGAGTTTTCGCAGAAACTCCTGCAGAAGCTTAAGAAGTACATAAATTCCATCGAGCAAAAAATCATTGGATCTGGTAGTACGTGAAGTTTCTATAATTACCTGAATCCAAAACTTCAGGATAAGAATAATCATATAGGGTGCTTGCAAAAAGATGGAATCACAGCATCATCTTCGGTTGACAAGGCGAATTCGTTAGCTGATCATTTTTCTAGATCTTTTGGGGATGATAATGGGTACATTCCTGAGGCACTTTTCGATATTTGCTTGCCCATGGAGCATTTCCCGTGCTTCCATTCGGATCAAATTTATGATTCGCTGAGTAAGTGCCCTAGTTCTGCATCTGTCACGCCAGATTTCATCCCTCTTTTCTTTATTCAAAAAGTAGATATCGCTATTAGTGAACCTCTTGTTCACAAATTTAATCAGTCACTGATGTCTAGTCAAGTTCCTTCTCGTTGGAAGCATTCTGTAGTAACCCCGATACTGAAAAAGCAGCCTGCGCATGATCCAGGGAACTATCGTCCAGTGAGCATAACGTCTATATTTTGTAGAATTTTTGAAAAAATCCTCAAGGAATGTATTCTTTGTCATCTCGCTATCAATAACGTGATTCCGAACAGGCAACTCTGTCCCCGGTCGTTCAGTTGAAACCAATTTGAATGAATGTTTAGATGGCTGCTCTCTGGCCCTTGGCCACAAGTCTTGTTGTGATATTATCTACTCTGATTTTGCAAAAGCTTTTGTTCGTGTTTTCCACGAAAAAAACTTATGAGTAAATTGCATGCTCTACAGCTACACCCAGTAATTTTACAGTGGATAGAGGAGTATCTTTCAGGACGAGCGTGTCCTGTCACCAATCTTTTCCAACATCTTCACGGCTGAAATTTCCAATATCATACACAACACTGATTCAAACAAGACAGTTTGTATGAAGTTGGGTTCACGATTGGCTATGTCGAAGCAGGCATAAATGATTGATGGGGTAGCTATATCTGAAGTGAAAGAGGTGAGAGATCTCGGAGTTCTATACAATGATGGACTTGACTTCACTGCTCACATAAGGGCTAAATGTAAGCAAGCTCTAATGCGAACGTCTCATATTTTTAGAGGGCTTCCAATCAAAAGTAAACCCTTGCTTTTACGAGCTTACAAAATTTATTTCAGGCCTATTATGGAATCAAGTGCCACAGTTTTTAGTCCGTTTAAGAAAAAGCATATTTATGCCATAGAGAAAGTTCAAAACAACCACTCGTAAGCTGCTTGTAAGGATTGGAGGATTTTCGTATTACAGGATCCTGAAAGCTGCTTTCCGGAACAAGTATCTAGGTTTACCCACACTTCAATCTCGACGCCAAGTACTTGTTGTATGCATGGTTCATAAGCTTCTATACTCAGCAGGTGCTTTTCGGCCAAGAAACTTTTTTCAAATTGTTTTTACTAGAACCAGAGGAAGTCAATCCAAGGTCACGTTGCCTAGACCGAAAACAACCATTCGCGCGAAATTCTTCGCTTCCAGAGCTGGAAGTCTTTTCTTCAAGGTTACAAAAAATAATCCAGGTTCCAGTATGACCTTTCCTCAGTTCAGGAGGAGTATGTACCAATTTTTGCAGTGCTATGAGTTGCCTTGAGTTTTTCTGTCATCAATCGCTTTCATTATATTATCACGTTCTCCATTACCACATTGTGTGGTTTTAATGCATATCATATAATTGTTGTTGTTTGAGCATTTTCGTATTGTTTGCGTGCCTTTTTGACGCTTGCCTTACGCGAACGTAATAAAACTATAACTATAACTGTCGTACTATTGATGTAGTTTTCTTAACCTAGACTGCACCTGAGTGCCTCAGAGCACCAAAAAATGTCTAGCCTCGGGCGGAATCGCACCTTGCAACAAGTACACCAAAAAATGCACACTTGTGGACGAATTCCCAAGAGGAATCACAGTGAACAACGCTCTTCCGAAAATAGAGGAGTTTCTCAACCGTGCAAAAATTCAGACCTTGGGCGGGATCGAACCAGTTAAACCTCAGAGCGTGAAAAAGTGGCATCCCGAGATGGGCGCCCCAGGGTGGCTTCCTCCTATATCTCGCTTAATCGGAGGAACTGAGAGCTCGCACTTGACAAGTGGTATACGGGGTGGGTCTACTTGACAATTATGCGGAAATCCCAGATTTCGTCCCTGAGCTTGAACTATAGTTGTGCTCGAATATTCGCAATCGAATAAACATTCGAATAAATTATTCGATTATTTATTCGATTATCGAGTAATCGAAAAATCCCGATTTTCGATTATTATTCGAAATCGACTATCGAAAAAAAACAGATATTCGATCATTATTCAAAATCGACTATCGAAAAAAACAGATATTCGACCATTATTCGAAATCGACTATCGAAAAAACCTCATATTCGATCATTATTCGAAATCGACTATCGACACTGACAATTATTCGAACATATTCGATCTTCGAATATATTCGAATAATCTAACACAGCCATTACCGGATCCTACACAGAAATTTTTCGAAGGGTCAGTGCACCAGCACTAGTGTGAGTCAGGGCTGTGTGTAACTGAAATTTTGAATTGCGTAAATAGTAATTTTCAAATCCTCGTAACTCGTTAATCGTAATTCGTAACTGATGAGTAATGAGCTCAAACACAGCCTCAAACCTCATTAAACATGGAAACGCCTCAACTTCCCAGTGATGATATGTGTTTCAAAATAAATCTGTTTTCGACGAGTACTTGAAAAAATGCTTTCATCCGAGCGAATCTCTGGTCCGCAATCGCAGACACCCGCTATATGAGCACGCGACACGATGACAATACTGGTGGGACCACGTAGTCCCGGCACGATCAACCTTCGTCCCAGCACGACTTCATCGCATTACGTGCTACAACAGCGTTTGTCCACAATTGTGGACCGGAATTTTCTTCTGGTAAGGGCAATACTAATCGAAGGTGTAAATCGTCTTCTATCCAACGTTTTTTTGGTTTTCAGCAAAACTTTGCGGTTTTCAAAACTGAAAATGAAATTTGATGGAGATCCAGGGTACCAACTGAGCATTTTTCAGCAGCCAAAGCTAAAGCCGCGAAAGTTAATAGGGCTATTGAACCCACGACATATGCGCTAGATCAAAAAAAGCACGGGAATTCTCAATGGAGCGAGATTTGTATATTTTTTCCCAACCTTTGATAAGGTGCTTCTATGGCTGTCGACGATGGCTAATTTGGATTTTGTTTTTTTTTATCGATTTTCGGAAACGAAATAAAAACGAATAGGTGGCAAAATGAGTAATACTCAAAGGGGTGGAGTAAATATCAAATAGCAGAAGGTTTTGCGGCTCATACTCGTTAGGTCAGAAAATGCCGAAGTAACAAATTCACGAAAAGCGAAAAAAAAAGCTAGGAATCACGCCCAATCCAGAAATTCCGCGAACACTATCCCCAACTCAGACAGTAGCACTGATGGAATGGCTGGCGCGTGGCGGGCCGATCAACTCCCATCTCGCTATACGACCGTTATCGTTCTAGGAGAAAGCGCGTCATTTCGAATGTATCGCGCCTCTTCACTGTGGACACCCAGCGAAGGCGTCGCGACGCGAATGAACTCTGAACGGGGTCTAACAAAACGCCCGCTCGTGACGCGCTGGCGTTGTATGAATAGAACCGCTGTGGGTGGCATCAGACAGCTGCTAGTGTAGAAACGATGCGTATCGATTTTGCGTGCCGCCACTCATGAACCCTGCCTGAGCGGAATATTGACAATATTAAGCAGTTCAAAAGCTTTCGATGCCATTCTTGAAAACTGCCTCTTCAAAGCAGTAGCGTCGCAAAACTCTGAATTCGGTTGGCCCGTAGTTAAATTAATTCATTTATTCGAAATTATTCGATTTTCGATATTCATTCATTCGAAATAGAGAATCGAGTATATTCATTCATTCGTTCATTCGAAAATTTTGAAGTCGAATATATTCATTCATTCGTTTATTCGAAAAAATTTAAAGTTGAATATATTCATTCATTCGTTTATTCGAAAAATTTGAAGTCGAATTTATTCATTCATTCGTTTATTCGAAAATTTGGAAGTCGAATATATTCATTCATTCATTCATTCGGTCCGTTTAGTCAAAACGCACAACTATAGCTTGAACTGTCTCTTTGAAGGCAGTGGTCGCGATCAAATATGCTTGTCGTCTTTTTTCTCTCCAAATCCTTTCCTGGGTCTCGAGTAGTGGGACCTATAAGAAAAAATCGCGAAAAAATCACTGTTTTGGGCCGAATTTGAAACCTGAACTTTCTTGTCTTTTGATGGTGGACGAGCCCTCTCCACATCATCGGCATCGATGACCTCTTATATCAAGAACATCAGCTAGCTTGAAATTGAATGTCAATCAATGAACCTTCGAATTTATGTGTGTATCTAGTCAAAAACATTGACTGAGGTGATGCTTTCAATATTCAACCGTTTTTATTCGTTAAATTTGCATTTATTTCGTCCTCTGAATGTCGATGATTTTTGACTGCTCGGCATGAGACTGCGATCTGTTTCGTCATCGCTGTGCACGTGTGCACGAACTAGCTTCTTTGGGCCCTAGAAACTCTATTTGTAGACCGTTTTTCACCGCGCTACCTTCATAGTTTTTCAGCTGTTTTTGATCTAAGTTGATTTCTGTAGTTTTTTCGATAACGTTTTTCATCGTGACCACTGCCTTTAAGGGAGGGAGGGGCGGGCAAATGGGGACAACGACGAGCATAAACGAGGCGCAGAGAATTGTCCAACAGCGTGTCGCATTGTGGTCTTCTCATTTTTGAAGCCCCCCCCCCCACCTCATATATCACCTAACCACCACCACCCCTATGTTTACGACCACAGCGGTTTCAAATTAAGTATGGGCATTGAGCTTGTTACTCGTAACCTTCAACCCAGTTACCTTTATACGGAAAGTGACGCACTCTCACGATACAAGTATAATTACATAACACTCGCCTAACAATAAACTTACTCTTGTTATGAGTGTAACTCTCACGTGCGACTTGATATTACTAATGCTTTATGAAGCATCGTAATTCAAAAGCACAAAGCTTTAGGCTCGCTGCTACTACGTGGGAGCAGCATCCCATATAGATGTTTGACTCAGGATTAGGTAGACCGTTGTTCAGGACCTCGATGAAGCGACGCCCCCCCCCTCACTTGAGTATCGAAATTTTCGAAAAATGTCCGAAATTTTTACGTCCCCTCAGATTCCAAAAAAAATTGCTAGACTTTGCAGTGATACGTTTTTTGAAGATGAATTTCTAATTTAATGAAGACTGCACTCCCTACCCAACTGAAGAGCCTCGGGGAGTGTGGTTTTGCATTTTGCTCTTCCTGAAGATTCTACGGTTTCTGCACTTGAAAGCCACCGACGTAGCTCGGATTGGCTTTGGAGCGCTATTTTTCTACGGCTCGCGGCAGCGCGATTTAGAATATTTCCCTTAAATACCATGGCTGCGGAGTATCCGGGCGATCTTACCACAGTTTGTAGAGGATAGGCCCTGGAAGAAAAGAAAACCTTGTGAACCTCAGGGTTTCATTTTTGGAAGAAAAACCTGCATTGTCCCGTTTCGACCAAAGGCTTGCTTTTAGACAACGGTATCGGACTACGAGTACTTGTACTATTAAAGAGCTGGCATGGTTCTTTTTCACCTTTTCCTTCCTATTACGATACGTATGAATTCCTTCCGTGTGAAATTCCGTTATTTACCTTTGTCAGAGGCTTTTTCTCCGTTGACAACATTCCACTGATTTTTTAGCCCGAAATTTTTACGTTCCTCCAGAAAATTTTTTCTAAATTATGAAAATTATTATGTGCCCCCATTGCGCGATTTACCTGTACACTGACTCTGGAGTCAACAGGTTTGGTTCAAGGGTGTGCTTGCTGTATTTCGATTCCTCTACATATTCCGTGCGAGTATACAACTTTCAAAGAGCCTTCATGCAAGCAGGAACGTAGTGTTTTACATATACATATACGACATGGTTGATCATTCAATCACTGAATCTTTACAACGGAATGCCAATATTCTACGAAAAATTACATCCCGAAATGCTCGATTCTCCATAACCCTTCGATTGTTTCTGAGACGGGGTTTACTATGAAAACGATTTTAGGTTTGCCGGTTAGAGGAATACCCCGGTTATTCTTTTTGGAAGCAGTGTCGGGAAAAATCGGTAAGAAACCGATACGAATGATATGAAACGACCCAATTTCGAACTTGAGAGTGATAGAGCTCACAGCTCTGTTAAAACTCTCTTTTCCACCCAGACCTATCATTGGCACCAGGGGTGGGTGTTAATGAAAATTTATTTTTTCGTTAAACGTTAATCGTTGATTTTCGGTAAAAAAAACCGCGTTAATCCTTTGATGCGTTAACACGTTAATTTTCGATTTCGTTAAATAATTTTAAAACATTACCTGACCACAGCAAAAATCGATAAATCATCAGAGGTCCTAGAAGAAATAAAATAGACCTTCAAATGACGTCAGCAGAACATAGTGGAAAAGGGGTGGGGTTTTAGATAACGTGGCAGGACTTCGTGGAATAGGAGTAAGCCCTCAGATGATGTCATGGTAAGTAGGTTGGGCTTCAGATGAAGATGTCGTAGAACTTGGGCGGGCGTTCAGATGACGTCAGCAGGACGTCGTAAAAAATGGTGAGCGCTTCATGATAGCGTGCGCCGCGTCGCAGAAAGTAGCGCTTTGGCGGCTTTTTAGAGTTGCACCGCGGGGCGGCGGGATTCCATGATTCATATGCCAATCGACGAGCGACGCGTTTTCGATAGATGCCCACAGAAAACATCTCATCGCTCCGCGCTGCGATGGAACTCCAAAATAGACCTTATTCAGAGCGTGTTACGCGTGGTAGGGACTGAGTAGTACTCCATGCAGAGCGTTCACCGCTTCGTGGAATGTGAGGAGCGCTTCATGTGCAGCATGAGGCGTGTAAAGAGTAGAGTGAGGACCGAATATTCGATTTCAAATAATTATTCGATTTTTTCGAGCGAATTTTTATTCGAACATTAGAATATTCGAAAAGTGCGAATATTCGAATATTATCCGAATTTGACTATTCGCAAAAGGTGAATATTTGATTATTATTCGAGTTCGACTTTTCGGAAAAGGTGAATATTCGAATATTATTCGAATTCGACTATTCGGAAAAGGTGAATATTCGAATATTATTCGAATTCGACTATTCGCAAAAGGTGAATATTCGAACATTATCCAAATTCGATTATTCGCAGAGGTGAATATTCGAACTCTATTCAAATTTGAATACCGAGCTGATTTTAAAAAAAATCATGAAAATCAGCTCTAATGTATGAAGGAGTCGACATACCTTTCAAAACTGAATTCGTTTTCTTCACTACTCCATTGTTCCATTTTCCCGAACGCAAAAGCAAAATTTTTCCCCACACCGTCTGTTGAGGCTACTAGGGCGGTTCTAACAGAGCGAGCCACATGACAATCGCACTTGGCCACGCACATTTTTCATGCCGCTGTGCAATGATAACACCAACCATAGCTTCGTTGGATGGAGCCATGTACCCCACCAACCTTCACCTCTGGGCAGGTGAAGGGGGAACATCATTGGGAAAACCGGTCAAACGCCCCGAAAAACAATGAAAGTGACCCAACACTCATGGAAGTAATTTTCAAGATTGGGTGGGTGTCACTGCCGGTTTTTCCTCCATAACTTTGTTTGCGCTTGGTAACAGAATTCTGCGTCAGCTTGTGCCTCCAGTTTGGAAAAATATTTTCTCGATTCTTCGGCCTAATTCGTTTTACGAAACACTGGTTTTTCGCCTATAACTCTTCAACCTGGTGAAAGTTGTTTTTGAAATCTACGTAAAATTCTGCGTCGAATGATATATCGGGTTCCTAACTTTGCTCGCTCCATAAGCCAGCCAGGTTGGTGGAGCCGAGCCCCGTTGTTGGCTCCAGCAGAACTCTGCGCCTTTCATTTAAACCATAGAGGCGAGAGCACCCTATGGAGATAACTATGGAGCTCGGCTCCACCGATCTGGCTGGCTCATGGGGCAAGCAAAGTTAGTTAGGCACCTCGAATAAGCACCTTAGGCTAAGTTAGAGCGGAAAATTGGATTTTGTAGCATTCTTTGCGTTGTAGCCCGTACAGGTTCAGAGATGAGTCGTGCCTCATTGATTTCAATTGTAGGTGGAAATAAAGCTCTAGAAGAAGAATTAAACTTGTTATTGCCGCTCACTTCGTAGTTGCGCGATATTGCTATGGATGCTCAAATTATTCGTCATTCGAATATTCGAATTTCGAATATTCGTTCGTTCGAAATAAAAAATTAACGAATTCACTCGAAATTCGTTCGTTCGGAATGAAAAATGAACGAATTTATTCGAAATTCGTTCGTTCGAAATAAAAAATGAACGAATTTATTCGAAATTCATTCGTTCGGAATGAAAAATGAACGAATTTATTCGAAATTCGTTCGTTCGAAATAAAAAATGAATGAATTTATTCGATATTCGTTCGTTCGGAATAAAAAAAGAACTAATTTATTCGAAATTCGTTTGTCGAAATAAAAACTGAACGAATTTATTCGAAATTTGTTCGTTCGAAATAAAAAAAAACGAACGAATTTATTCGAAATTCGTTCGAAATAAAAAATAAACGAATTTATTCGATATTCGTTCGTTCGGAATAAAAAATGAACGAATTTATTCGAAATTCGTTCGTTCGGTTTCTTTTCAAAAAGTCCTCACTCTAGTAAAGAGTGATAAGCACTTCGTGTGGTGCACGCACTGCGTCCTGGAAAATGGTTAAACAGGATGCCGTGGAAAGTGGATAAGACTCCAGAAGGGATGTCTAAACGTCTTGGCAAGTGGTGTGCTACACTGTCTGACATAACGACATGTACAATGATATCCTTAAAACGGGCTCAAAAAATAATCTACGGCATTCGCAGCACTTCGGTCCGACCAATCGCTCCACGTTGATGAGTAGATGTGCAAATTTTGATGGACTACATTGTATGTCTTCACGTGTCCAAAAGCGCGGTACGCAGTCTTTATGCCTATTGCAGAATACAGTGAGAAAATAGTTGAGAAAAAAATCTTCGTCGACCATTTATATGCATTAACGATTTGATAATTTCCGCAGAAGAGCGGTTGTTTACTGTATGATCACATTAAATTCGATACAGTTAGGATATGCTCAACAGTATCACCAACCCGGCCTTCAATTCCCACTCCCAACCCTCGTTTTGTACCTTACTCGACCCCAGAGAGGTAGAATACAACTCACATTCCCTTTTTGAAACACGAATTTGAATTCTTCGAAATTGAGAAGAAGTTACTAAAATAGATAAAGAATGGAATGAGAAACATTGAGGTCGGCTATATTTTCCACAACAAACGAAAATTGACCGCGCCACAAGCCGAGGCGACGTGCACGGCCCCAGTTTTGAAATTTGCCACTAAAGCAGATCAATCAGTGCCGTAATTCCCCCGCAACTAGCGAATCCAGATTAACGTGATTTTAGGACTTTTTCGTTAAGCGTTAATGGTTAATTTTGTAGAAAAAAGCCGCGTTAACCCTCTAATGCGTTTACACGCTAACGTTATAACGCACAGCCCTGATTGGCACGCAACTAGCATTCATGAAAACTCAACATTTGGTCGTGTAACACCAGCATACAAGGGTGAAAAGCCAGCACTGACAGGACGTTTTAGCTTGTTCTGATGCTTTTCAGCAATCTTTTCCAAATTTTGGCTATAACAAGGGTCAGATCTAGGCGTTCCATCAAGAAAAATTCAGGAATCCCTTTTATCTCGGCCCTGCTTTTGAGTCGGATGAGGAAATCCCTCCTCACGCTTCTCCTAAGGGGGAACCTTATTTACATCGCGCCACGAAAATCGCGCGCGATGTGATTTGCTCTGCGATGTCCATCGCACCAGCACATCGCATCGCGCTAAAGAGAAACCATACTTCGACGCCGTTTCGCGTCCTCATCCAAACATGCACAAATATGAAAGAGGAGGGTTTTGAAAGTTTTCGAGCTTATTTTCGCTGTAGTTTCGGTTTCGCGAAGTTTCTGCGCATAAAAGGGAAAATGAATGAGACGTGTAAAGGCAGTGTCCACGATAAATGTCGTCCTCGGTTTTTGGCCTGAAATCGAAAGTTCAGGGTCTCATTGGAGCACTGGGGTCGAAACAACGAACCAAAACGAGCCCAAAAGAGCTCCATACGGCTCCGAAGTCCGCTCGCGCTAGCCCTCCCTCTCTCGGTCGAGTTTTCCGAGGAACAGTTTGGTCCGCATCTACATTAGCATTGGAGCGCAAGCGCGGCTGAGTTTTATCATTGTGGCGCATTTGCTCACGCTGCCTTCTTTAGGCCCATGCCCGCGCAACTGATCCACCGTTGAAATGTGGCTTTCAATAAGAAGAGCTAATTTTGGATGTTTCGTAGCGTTTTTCATGATTCTTTCTTCACTGATGAAACAGTCAGACTCTAAACCTTCGTTTTCTGGTGGAAACTCGAAAACGATTTTCATCGTGGACACTGCCTTTAAAGGCAGTGGTCGCGCTCAATTACGCTCGTCCTCTTTTCCTCTCTAAACCCTTTTCTGGGTATAGAGTAGCAGAACCTATAAGAAAAAGTCGCGAAAAAACGCTGTTCTGGGACAAATTTGAAGCCTGAACTTTCTTGTCTTTTGATGGTGGACGAGTCCGCCCCACATCATCGGCATCGATGATCTCTAATATCAAGAACATCAGCTGGCTTGAAAATGAATTTCAACCAATGAACCTTCGGATTTATGTACACATCTAGTCAAAAACACTGACTGAAGTGCTTGCTTTCATTGTTCAACTGTTGTATTAGGTAAATTTGCATTTAATTCTTCCTCTGAGTGTCGATGATTTTTGAATGCTTGGCATGAGACTGTGATCTTTCTGTGCACCTGTGCACAAACTGGAAATTTAGGGTCTTAATAACTCTAATTCTAGCCCGTTTTTCGCCGCGCTACCTTCATAGTTTTTCAGCTGTTTTCGATCTAAGTAGATTTTTGTAGTTTTTTATATAACCCTTTCCATCGTGACCACTGCTTTTAAGTCTTCTGTTGGATAATATGTAAATAAAAACGTTCAAATTGAAGAAACATGATGTTTAAGGGTCATGGTAGGTTTAGTCATGGTCGTGGCACGTTTCCAGATAAACAGAACGTGATTTGAATTGAAGTTTCCTCCTGAGTGAGCTGAGAAACGGCAGCTAAAGGAAAAATAATTAATAATGTGCTCGAAAAAATGTTTTCGCAACAATTTTTTCAGATTGAGCCTCAGCTATTTTCACAAAAATTTGAGCATATTGCTATAGCGAAGCTGCCGACGGACCACGACTTCCGCAGCCGAGGTTAGGATAGGGTAATACATTGAACACGAGAAAGCTTCGAAATTCGTCCTTCTGGCAGAGATTTCGATTTTTTAAAAGCGTGCGGTTCGAAGTGGTAGGCGACGCGTGCGGTCGTTAATGGTTTAACCGAGCTCAAGGAGACACAGAATGAAAAGGGAATAAAAGAAAGAAGAGGGAAAGATTGAAACAAGAGGAGGAAACCACGAAATGTCAAAAAAAGCTCCCGCGATGTCCCCACATCGCAGTGCAGGGCGCTGCGATGTGATGGAATCGCGAAAGCGCGCTAAACAGCAGGCATCGCACAAAAAAATATGGTTTAGACGCGATGTGAGCGCGATGCCGTCGCGCGTAGCAGCTGCCACGCAAACGCCGCGTGCGACGGCTGACCTAACCGCGACTTCTCGATTCCTTTGTCGCGCGCGGCGACCAGTGCTACATCACCCTTCTGACTGCGATAACATCGCTCCAAGTAAGGTTCCCCCCTATGCCCAGAAGTAGATTTTTTTGTCTAGAACAGGTTCGACTCCATTCATACTCGTAAGCGTCCCTATAAGCGATGGGGAGCGTTAAATAGCATAAATCAAGGCTTCAAATGTCAATTTTGGAGAGGTAAACGTTAGAACACCCAAAAAAAAATAGGAAAAGTCGTAAGAAACGGAAATCAGTTGCGTGGAGATGTTTACAAAGGTGGCCACTTTGGGTCCTCATAAAGTCTTTCCCATGGAATGCAGGCGACAAATGGATCAATTGAGCAAAAAAAAGTTACTCAAGCTTCATCGGTAGAATTTTCGGTAAATTTCGTGACAGCTGGTAAATCGGTCAACGAGAAATACCGGTAAATCCGGTAAATTGGTAAACGGAAAATGCACATCCCTGGTTCGGTCCCCCCCCCATCGTGTTTGAGGCTACTGCTTGTTACTCTTCGTATTTCCTCACTTAGATTGCTCTTTTTCTTGGGAATTTTTGTGATGTCTACCATCATTTGTGGGAAGCCTTCAACGATTCAGGACAGCAGCCTGAAACCCCGGGACGGGTAAAGTTCTGACGTATATCCGAAAGCATTTAACGCAGTGTTCACGATTAAAATCATATCCGAGTTCGACTCAAAAATGGGGTTATTTGGTCGTGAGTTATCGAATAGTGAAGAAATAGCAAAGAAAAGTACGTAAATGTTCAGGTCTCGGAAGAGCTTTGTTAGTTTCCGCGCTAATGGCGAAATGTGCGCGAATCGATCAGGCTGGAGAGTGTGCTGCGTTATGGCCGAATGGGCGGGGCGGGGGCGGAGTCGGCTGGCACCAGCTGTCCAGGTGGCCGGCCGGTCGTAAACGGAGGTGCAAGGAACACAATTATAGCGTTGCTCTCACTACGACAGCGTCGACCAACTAACGAGCCATTCAAGTTGACTGACAAGGGAACTGCTATTAGTCATGCTTACCATTCCACATGAAATGTACTTTGCTACCACCAATTTTGGAAGTAGAGTCCGAATATACCCTTCGCAGTTGCCTAGAAGCACTCTGAAAAAGTTATAGGCGTTTTCCCCCTGATTTCCGAATTTATTGCACCTTCCGAAACAGCCGGATTTTTTTTTTCGAAAATTTGAAAACGGACCTCATAATCGTGTTGAGCGCCTACAATAACCCCCTGTACGGAGCCTAGGTGGAAGAGCATTTCTCGAACTTAGCATAGAAAAATAGCGTCTATAGTAAACCTCAGAATTTCAACAAGCTGATCCCAGATTCGTGTTCAGCACCCTAGATTATCCTTCCATACATGTTTTGAGCGTAGTCAGAAATTTTTTTTTTCAAAAAATCCCAAAAATTTCCTGATGCCTGCTTACCTGTTTGTGGAGCTTGAAAAACACACATATTTTTTCAGAGTGATTCTAGGCAGGTGCAAACGGCTTGTTCGTACTCTACGTCCGAAATTGATTTTAGAGAAGCACATTTCACGTGGATTGGTTAGTGTCAGTTTATAGCAGTTCCCTTATGAGAGGAAAAAAAGAAGAGAAATTGATCTATGGTGAAATAGGATAATATCGAACATAAAGCAGCTCGTGAACAGTAGACTTGGAACTAAATTAAATTAGTGGTTCAATAAGAATACTCGAGTGTATCGAATATTCGGATATTCGAGTATTGAATTCTATCGGGAATTTCACACTCTGGATTATCACAATATTTGATTCATTTAGTGAATTAAGTTCTTCGAATATTCAATTCACAGTTGATTCACTTGAAGGATTGGATAATGTTTTTTTGACGTCAATAATAATTACAAAATATATCATGATGATAATGATAATAAATGATCGGTATAATAATTTTTTCATGCAACCTTATCACATCAAAAAATTCAATAGATTTGCTTGAGTTGCTCGTTAATTGGCCGAAGCATCCATAGTGAGAGGACAGTAATAATTGCGTTCCTCGCACCTTCGTTCCCACCTCCGTTTACAACCGGCCACCTGGGCAGTTGGTGACAGCCGACTCCGCACAGTCCCGCCCATTCGGCCATAACGCTTACCCACCCCCCTTGCTGGACGTGCCTGAGTTGCTTGGGAATTTGCCATCGAAAACTTCCGCGGCGCCACAAGCTCGTCACAAGGGGGGGGGGGCGTGGGCTAAGCAGCCATACTGGCCTAACGAAATCTTTAATTCGCAGCAGTTTTTCTCAATTTCTGACCCGTTTTCGCTGTCTTCTTCGACCCTATCCCCTCCAGCATGTTTCACACTGAAAACTCAGAAGCGATGTTTATCGCCTTCAAAGGCAGTGTTCACGATAAAAATCGTTTTTCTGTTTTTCCGCCTTTCTTGAAAACGGCCCCATGCTGATTCCAATGATGTCTCTGAAATCGTACAAGATCTTCTGGGAACGGAGCTATGGTCTCTCAAAGATTGAGCTAAGAAAACATGGTGGACGAGTTGTCCGAGGCTTGTAACTTCCGTATTTTGCAGCCGATGTATGCGAGCTGGCCTGAGTGAAGAGAGAAGTGGAGAATGAAGGGAAGAACGGGGCTAGTGATTGGAAATCATCGCTCATCTCACGATCTCGAGCATTCATTTGTTCACGTCGGTGGGCGTGTGTTGCGCTTTTGAGGTCTGCTTTGCGCTCGAAGTGGCAACTTCGAGCTCTTTTGGAGCTTTTCCTGGCTCGTTTTCATGCGTTCTTTCAACGTCAACGTTACGGTGTGCCCTTTCCACTACCCATTCCTAGTGGAAAATGAAACACTTTTTTTTATCGTGAACACTGCCTTTAACGAGTCTGTAGAGGCGTGAAGGATAACGAGTTCTAAATTGACTGCATTTTGAACAAATGCGCAATGATTCGCCCACTACAGTTTTCTATTGTATCCGGAAAGTTATCCGAATGAAGTATTCGGGTCTGAATCATCGAAAAAATGCTAAATCCGATTCGGAGTGGATTCCGATTCATCGAACACAGGCCAAATCCGATTCGAACCAAAGTCCTGATCACCTACAAATCTCGGATCAAAATTAGACTAGATGCCTCCGAAACCCTGGGCATCTCTGGTTTCCGTGGGAGGCATTTAGCCACGGAAACCAGAGATGCCCAGGATTTAGGAGGCATCCAGTCTAATTTGGACACGAGAATTTACGTAAATTACGGAACGTTTAGCCTCAGTTGGTGAGATTTTAGCTACAGCGCCCGCATATTCTACGTTTATTCTCGTTGAAGCACACGGTCGATCGACCCACCCAGTCTTGATCCGTACTAGAAAGGCGATCCCCGCTGCGATCGAGCGCATCGCCGTTTCTTCTCCACGGCCTGCAGCATCCCAGCGGCCAAAATTATCCCTAGCCAGGTCATCCAGAGAGCGACACGGGGTCACCCTCCACCACCGCCCACAGAGTGTCAAGTTATCTGTGGGTCGACTGGGCCAACACTGTTCGAACCGCATCCCTGTGTTTCGCGTAGCTAGCGCGAGTTTGAGATTGCATTTCAACACAGGCTGTCGCTAAATCCGTAGATTCTCGCTACGAAATTATAGCGAGAATATACGGGGTTAGCGACAGAGAGATCAATGTTTCGACTTCAGCCTTCGTCTTTACGTAGAATACGCGCAGAATTCGCACCCTTGTAGCCTCGACACTAGAATATGCGGGTTTTAGCTATCGTAGCCAAAACCCGTAATTTACCGCTATATGGAATGGGGCGGCATTTTAGGCCGCGCCCTCGGAGGCATCTAGATACACGTTGGCAGAGTGGCTTCCGTGTGAGGCATCTATGTAGCTACGCGCTAGCGGAGAAGTTTAACGTTTACTTATCGCTAGATAGTTTATTAATGACCGCCAAATCGTATTTTTAGTTATTTCACTTCATTTCCTAGCTTTTTTACTTTTTCAGGCTATTTTACGCCAAATAATTTTTTAAGATATTTCTAGACATTTTTTAAACTTTTTTTGAGATTAACAAATCGTTACTTTTGCCAGGAAGCTAAATTTTTAGAAATTTCACATATTTTTCCCAAAGGTTCTCTTTCTGACATGAATTTTGCTCAACGATTTCCACTTTGGAAGATGAAACATCTAACGGACGATTTTTTCGTATGAGTGCAACTTCTGAAACTTGCGACGCACGACCATAAAAAACACCACTCATCGCCGCGTTTTGCGCAACAGGTGAACAATCGATATTATTCGTCATAAATATTCGGTTTCGCATGATGAGAAGAATTTCCCAAGCAAGGTTCTTAGACCATCAACAATCAACACTCATTGCGGCACTTTGTGCAACAGGCGAAAATTCGATATTACTGATTGGTATTAATCGATGTTTGATGAGTGAAATTCCCATACCAAGAGATCCATACCCATCGACAATTACCACTCGTCGCATTTTGTGCAATAAGCGCGAAAATCGATAATACTGATTATCGATCGATGACGTGTGTTCAGTACGAAATCTGACAAGTTTAGTACTTATCCCCAATGATCTATATTAAGTGGCTGCAGATCCACCCACATACCCTCCTCTCCACAGCCGTAACATGCCCCAGCATTTTTCGCACTCCATGGCTAGTTTAGTATGTAAACCCACGATTTTGAGGTACCCTTCAAAGTTAAGGTATCAAGTTAAAAGTGGAATAGGAGCGACCTGCATCCATTTCCAGTCTCCTGTCCAAAAATTAGCTCAATTTTCAAGTGTACCCACAAAATCGTGAACGCCAACTGAAAAAAAACGAGATTCACACCGAACATCGAGCGGTTTTTTGAAATTTTCTCGAAAACCAGCAAACCACTCTAAACCAGTTTTGGGGGACAATCCAAACTTATCAATGCAATTTAGAGCTAGTTCCTAGGTTCACTCTGAACTTAGATTTCAAAAAAGCGGTTGCGCGCGTGGCCAGTTCAAAACCAAATCTGGTGCGCGTTTTGAGCACACCGAAATTCGGATGGAGAGAAATTTTAGCGCGGCGACTTCATAGAATATTACTTGCACGTTTCTAGTGTATTATCTGCACCCGTGTGCATGTTACTTGCATCTTTATAGTATATTACTTGCATGCTTGAAATAGTATGCTATTAGCATGTATCTAGTATATTAGTCACATCCTTGAAATAGTACATTACTTGCACCTTTGTAGTACAAGATGTTCCATAATTATGGCTCCGTCCATAGCAGACGACCAGCGGCAAAGCGTCACGACGTCGGAGCATCATGCGCCAGCGCTGAAACGCTGGCGTATGACGCTCGACGGCTGGCGCAAACAACGTGTCCGAAAACGGCGCGTGGTTAACGATGGTATCGATAATATTAGTGACAGCCGCTACTGCCGCTATGCCTCCACCGTCAGCGGCAGGCCGGCTGCACTGGTCGTTGGGGAGTCAGATCAATAACGAATGTTAAAGATGCAAACCCCCAGCGTCACTTTACGGTCACTTGACGCTAGGACGTCTGCTATGGACGGAGCCTATTGGCGTGCAGATATTTAGGTGTTTCTTGGACGCAGAGTTGCATCTCAAGAATCAAACACATATATAAGTTAGCTTGAATCATGACAACTTCTAAACTATACATAGATTCCTAAATTGTGGTGCGCGTGGAGCGCGCACCAGGATTTGGCTTTAATTCCTTACCGCGCGCAACCCACTCAGAGAGATCACCCTTTCACAATGTAGCTGGAGAAATAAGCATTACACCATTGAAACCGCCGTTAGAAGTTGCGTAAGCACGCATCTTTTTATCCCGAAGGGCCCCCGTGTTGGAAAAATATGACCTCAAAACCAAAAACTTTTTTGGGTCTCCGCCACCGCCACGCCACTTTCATTTTTTTTAACAACGTGGACCAAATGGCCTGAAATTTGATCACTAGAGGTATTTTGCCACGGAAATGATAAAAATAATTGTAAGAACTCACCATTTTTTCTTATAAGCTCACTATCGATTAATTTTATCGATTTTTCTCAACACTGAGCAGAACGCTATAATGAGTGGTGATTTTTGTGGGTGTGGATCTATCAGTTAATGGAATGAGCACCTTACAACCATGAATCGATCGTTATCAATCAATATTATCGAATTTTGCCGTTGCTGCACAAAATGCGGCGGCAACGTGGACCAAATGGCTCGCGATTTCTCACCAGGGGTAATCGACCATGTGAATGCGAAAAATAATTGCCAGGATTCACCATTTCCACTTCTGAGGTTTCTATCGATTGATTTTATCAATATTTTCAAAAATTTCACGGGACGCGGTCATGTGTCGTCACTTTCGTTGGGTGTGTGTCCTTCAACTGCAAAAACTGACACCTCTCAATCGTAAATCGATTGCTATAACCGATCGCTACGAATCCATTTTATTGATTTTTGCACTCGTTGCACGAAATGTGGCAGTGGACGGTATACTTTGACCGAATCTAATGAATCGAAAAATTATTCGACATACACTTTGAATTTTCAATAGTCGATTCCTTCGAATCAGCAGACTTCCCAGAACATCCCATTGTTCCAAGAGAGAATTTCGCGCCAAGATTGTGTACTGACGCACATCGCAAATCTGTTTTGAAACCTTGAAATATTTTGTAATTACTTCCAATCGGGAGTACATGATGGAAAGCAGTTGTCTGCATTAGGTATACGATCCAATTTCTATAATTTTTCACATAGCCTTCTCGTGAATACTTTGTTTTCTTCCCTATTCCACAGTTCCATTCAATCCTGAAAGAGAGGACGAGAATGATCTTAATCGATTCTCCATCTTATTTTAGAGAAAGAGAAAAAGCTGAACGCTTTGTTTCTTGACTGACTCGGAATGTCGAATGGAAAAATCGGCTATTCTTTCAAAAGCCGATTGCGAAATCAGATAACCCAATGGCAAAGTCGAATGAAAAAAAATCAACTGTATAAAACCAAACCTCTCCAGCCGCTTCGCGGCTGGAGCGATTCGATCGAAAAAAAGTCGGCTATTTATTTGAAAAAGTCGATAATTGGAAAAGCGGCGATTTCCGAACAGTTTGAAAAACCTAATATTCGAATGTGCCGATTTTCGATTTACCCGAAATACCGACCATTCGAAAAGTATCAATTTCCGAATTATTCGAAAAGTAGAATATTCGAAAAAATCTGGTAACGTAAATGCATAGTGGGTTGTAATGGTCCGTTCGTGTGAGCTCCTCAACTCAGGCATTTCGTAGTTTTTGTTTTTACTGCCGTTTCCTACCTTACTCAGTAAAGCCCCTCCCTCTGAAAAAAGTAGATAAATATCAGATTTCAGTTCAGCACATCCTGAAAACTTTCATTCTGTGCGATATGTCTATGCCAGTAGATTTAGGTATTGTTAGTCCAGATTATCTTGTGCACACAATTATCTTTAAGTTACCATATTTTGGAACTCGGAATTGATATTTATAGGTGTGTAGTGCGTGTGAACACAGCCCAAATACTATATACAATACCGCTCATAACAAGTGTCCCAAAACGCGTCAGCGACGCGAAAGCGCGTCGGAAACGTCGTTTTCGTTCAGAGTGAACGATTTCGGAATCTGAGAACGCCGTTCGATTCGCCTCGTCGCGCTGATTCCAAAAATGTATGCAGGTTTGAGAAAAAAACAAAGTTTCGACCTAGTTATGACCTACTTTATCAGAAAAGAGTCAAAATCTCTCAAAGTAGATGTTTTCAAAATTTTAAAACGTTAATGCATTCGTATTGTCACGCTGATTTCAAAAATGTGTGCATAGTCAAGATCAGTCCGATTCTTGACCTACTTTCAACTTTTTTCGAACGCAATGAATTCAAACTCTTTTCAAAGCGGTTATTTTCGAAATATAATAGCACCATTCCATTCGCAGCGTCATTCCGATTCAAAAAGTGTGTTAAAATGCGGAATAAATTCGCGGAGACTCACCCGTTTATTGCTCGCCTTAGGTACTTCAGCAAACGGAGAATGACGAAACCTTCCCTAAAAACATTGAAAATGGATCACTGTGTTCTTATCGATGTCTTTAGTCGATTTGTGCAATTTTTTGAACACTTGAGTCCGCTGTCAACGGAGTCAACATGAGAAGCAGAAGACAAAAACAGCCTTCGAGAAGTTTTGAATTACATTCGAAACTGTGTCAAATGCATATGTTATTAATGACTACAGGTAAAGGTGCGAAATGTCACGGTTGTCTCCAGCAGAGTTGCCCAATATTGCACTTTTTGTAGGCAGCGCCAGTTTAGAAGGTAATTAGCGAGGTCATCAGAAAGTTCAGTCGTAAATAGACGATAATAAGGCCTGATATTAAATTTATTACGCATTTTAACACACTTTTTGAATCGGAATGACGCTGCGAATCGAATGGTGCTATTATATTTCGAAAATAACAGCTTTGAAAAGAGTCTGAATTCATTGAATTTGAAAAAAGTTGAAAGTAGGTCAAGAATCGGACTGATCTTGACTATGCACACATTTTTGAAATCAGCATGACAATACGAATGCATTAACGTTTTAAAATTTTGAAAACATCTACTTTGAGATTTTGGCTCTTTTCTGATAAAGTAGGTCATAACTAGGTCGAAACTTTGTTTTTTCTCCAACCTGAATACATTTTTGGAATCAGCGCGACGACACGAATCGAACGGTGTTCACAGATTCCGAAATCGTTCACTCTGAACGAAAACGACGTTTCCGACGCGCTTTCGCGTCGCCGACGCGTTTTGGGACACATGTTATGAGCGGTATTGTATCTATAACGTTTATGAATTGATTGCAGCCTGTCCACACGGCGGCAGAGCTTATAGACTCTGGCAAACCCCTAATTACCTGTGGATTCCGGTTATCACCAGAAGCGGAGCGGTGAGCCTCGGTGAAATATAACAAGTGATAAGAAGGTTTCAACAAAAAAACCGCCGCTCCGTGCTGTGATAATCGAAAACAGGAGTTCACTTGAAATGAACCAGAGACTAGTTAGGCCCGTGGCTTGCCTCCTCAAGAAAGACTATGCCCCGGCCTGCCACTTCCGCGCTCTAAAGGGGTCTGCAGAGTTGAAGGTGCGGCGTCGCTCGCAGCGACTAACAGAGCTAGGTGATGCCATATCGATTACATTCGGCGACGAGGGCGACTGACGCGGCGTGGAGGGCGACGAGGGGGCACCACAGAGTGTTTTGACGCCACGAAGGCCTTGCACCACTGCCAGCGAGCGGCAACCGATAGTGTGACGATAATGTTTGGAAACATTTTTGTCGCCACGTTAAGATTGACGCTCGGCGACCAGTCGCCGGTCGGTGCAACTCTGCAGACCCCTTAAAGGCAGCATACACGCTCGTAAACGTGATTGAGGTAGCTATGGAAATAGAATGGTATGGCCCAGATTACACTGCCTACGCATTTTGAAGTGTCAAAAACGACCCACAATGCCGCTACATGAGTTAGAAGTTGGCCCCGCCCTGTATTTTCACGCCCCCCTGTTTTTGCGCTTTTCTTGCAACGCAAGGTTGGTGGGTCATATTCACCATCGGTACTTTTGCTAGATTGCCTAACAAGTGAACCACACACGTCACTGACGGCGAAGATGATCCAGCAACCCTGCTTTGGAGCAAAACAGCAAATACAGGGGGCGTGAAAATACAGGGCGGGGCTAACTTCTAACTTACGTAGCGGCATTTTGGGTCATTTTTGACACTTCAAAATGCGTAGGCATTATGTTGTAAGCCATAGGGTTCGATTCACATTGTTATCCCAACCACGTTTACGAGCGTGTATGCTGCCTTTAACGGGAAGGCCGGGGCGCGTCCACAGCAGGCCGGTACACAATCACAGAATGCCGAAACATCTGCACATTATCATCGATTAGATGAATAATTTCTTTACGTACAATGTCCGTGATCCCTCATCCAAACTCTCAACGGGTGCTATATCACCTTCTCAAAAAAATCCGATAGGCCGTACTCTTAGCGGGTGTCATCTTAACATTTAGTGAGTGAACCAAGGTGCATTCCTTTTTGCAATCGCGCGAAGTACGAGTTGGCTACCTAACTTGGTCGGTGACGCCTTCAATCAAATCTTCATGAGACCGTGTTCAGCAAAGAACACGAGTTCGGTTCTGGCATTCAATGTGTCATGCAAGCGATGCATATGTGCGCAGCGGCCGAACTGCCCCGGCCTGCTCTCTCAACTTTCCCGGCCTGCCGATCGCGAGACTCAGCGCTTTTCTATGCTTCCGGCCTGCCGCTTACTACTGAAATTCTCCCGGTCTGCTGATTCCCAATTCTGAGTAGTGTGTGTAGTGCGTGTGGCAGCAGCAGTTGTACGCAAATGCGAATCGGAATTTGTTTAGATGAGGACAGTAGTTGCCAAACCACAACAAGTTCGAAAGAGTGTTTATGATGACCCAAATAGAGCAAACGAGCCTCAGAAAATGAAAAGAAAATTACTGAAATGTGGTAATAACCACGTCATTTCAGCGAATATTGCAGAGCTGCTGCCCCAGTACTGCATAGGTCCGAGGGAAGGAGTACAGTTAGTAAAAAACTGGATGCGAGGTGGCGAGCAATCGCAGAGGTTGGAGGAGATGTTCAATTTGACAGAAATCACATTTTATTAAAGACTAAGTGAATCTAAAGATAAATGAAAATTTTCACTTCCAAACTGCATTGGTTTGGAAGGGAAATGAACTCTAATACACAAAGTTTATAGTGATTTCTACAAAAGGGGAACCCTTGGGAAAAGTTGTGAAATTTCCAAAAGGTTAGGCTCCGCGGAAAAGTTCAAGGATTTGGCATTGCCACGAAATGCTGTGGAATTCCTTGCATGGATCTCAAAAGGTTGAGCTCTGCAGAAAAGGCTCGAAGTCCGAAAAAAAATGTTTTTCTTCCCTTGTGATGGATTTGGCAGTCGACAAATCTTTCAAAATATTGTGAAATTCCCCTTGCAGGATTTGGCGATTAACGAATTTTTTCAAATGTTGTGAAATTTTTGCAGATGGATTTGGCTGTTTACAAAGTCATAAAATGTTGTGAAATTCTTGGATTTGGCAATTAACGAATTCTTTCAAATGTTATCATATTGTTGCAAATCGATTTGGCAGGCGCTCGGTGGCGCAGTCCGCTCCTCCACGTTGGTGCCATTGGAAGGAAACTCCTCGATTCTGTCGAGGCGAGCTGAACGCGGACTTTCGTGTTCCGGCGACAGACCTGGGTGTTTCGCCTTTGTGACAGATCGGCCGATGGTCATCTCTGTCACACCACACGCAATGGGGCTTAAAGGCACAGTCCAACCTCAAAATCGATTTTTCGTTTCTCTACCTATCTTGGAGAAAATTTCACGCTGATCACAACGGTGTTTCCAGAATCGCTCAGAACTCACTACGAACGGAGTGACGGCTCTTTAAAAATTTCGATTTTGAACGGCTGGAAGTTCGCGGACGAGTTGTCTCGAGCCTGTATTTTCTCGTTATTCGCAGCCATCTTTCTGAAGCAGGCGACAATATAAAGCCTGACCGAAAAAAATCGAAGAACATAGGTTTTGAATTAAATCTTTCGTGCGTCTCATCCCTATTGAGTTCGGAAATCTGGCAGTGGGCGTTACCCACTTTTTCTTTCATGAGGGCGTGGCTAAGTTTTTCCTAGCATTTTCTCGCTTATTTGAGCGACTTGAGATTTCGCGATTGGCAGGGTTGCTATAGGCGGCGACCGGACCATTAAATCAAAAATTACCTCTGAGGTTGGATTGTGCCTTTAAAGTATCTGTTAATGCTACGGCGTCCGCAGTAACCGACGCCCACTCACGGAGCCCGGTGAGTGGTGAAAGTATGCTAGGGTCTTCGGTGAAAGGACGGCATCGGAGGGTAACCAGGCTAGTCCGGAAGTCCTTTAACGTTGCCAAGACTCGCGTTGCTACGCTGAATGTCGGCACGTTGTCAGGCCGCTCGAGCCAACTGGCTGTTGCTGTGGAGCGTAGAAGTATTGATCTCTGTGCGGTGCAAGAGACGAGATGGTCGAGTAGTAAGTCCAAGGACATTGACAGAGGCTTCAAAGTCCTATATCATGGCAACCCTAGGACCACGAACGGCGTTGGCGTTGTCGTGTCTGAAAGCTTCCGTAACGCGAGTGCATCGTTTTGACGATGGTTTGGTGAACATAGTCATCGTGAGTGAGGAACAATGAGTCCATTTCTTCTCTGTGTATGCCCCGCAGACGGGTTGTTCTGAGCAAGTGAAAAATGATTAGTGGATGATGCTCGATGAGAAGAGCGACGAGGTGCCACCAGAAGATATTATTTGGTGATATGATTGGCCACGTCGGAGAAACGAGGCAAGGCTATAGATGCTACAGAGGGTTCGCTTACGGGCCAAGAAACACGAATGACGAACGCATCCTCGACTACGCCGACTCACATGACCTGGTCATTGTGAACACGAAGTTCCGAAAGCGGTAGTCCCACTTTGTTACATATTACAGTGGCAGCAGCATGCCGCAAATTGACTTTGTGTTTGTTCGGCGTCGCGACGAGAAGATAGTCACAGATGCGAAGGTCGTGCCATACGAGACAGTCGCCACGCAACATCGACCGCTGATTCGCACGATGAGCATTATGCTGCCAAAGCGTAAGATTGCTGAACGGTGCGGACCACACCGAATAAAGTGGTGGGGTCTAAAGGAGAGAGAAGCTGCCGTCATTTCAAGTGTTCGGCTACCGCCAGTCACGACTGTGTGCGAATCTTGGCAGAAGGCAGTCAAATCGATGATTGATTCGGCGCGGTCTGATCTCGGGTAGACGAAGCCCGGACGACGGAAGATTGATAAAGAAACGTGGATTCGGACAGATGATGTGCGAATGACGTTCAAGAGAAGAAGAAAATGTACCACGCCCACCTTGCTAATAAGACGGCCAATAATTGGCAAAAATACTGTGATGCCAAAAAGTTTGCCAAGAGGGCCGTTGCAAAAGCAAAGGCGACGCATTATGGAAAGCTGTATGAGAAGGTGGACACGCGTGACGATGAACGTTTCGTGTATCGACTTGCGAAGTCCCGTCAGCGTGGTACTGAAGACATCGAGAAGTTCCACGGTGTTTATGACGATCATGGTCAGCTACTTATGGACCGCGGTAAGGTGATAAGGACGTGGCGCGACTACGTCGAGAAAATCTCGACGGAAGAATTCCCCCATCCGCCTATCCCTGAACACCCACCCATAAGCGGTCCTGTTCAGCCTATCACCACCGAAGAAAAAAAAAGATGGCGTTGGGACGTATGAGGCCTGGAAAGGTGACGGAGCCAGACGATCTGGCGGCACAGATGTGGAAGGCATGATGCTGGGATTCCACTGAATGGCTTGCGCAAATCTTCAACCAGGTCGTTACGGAAAAGAAAGCGCCCAAAGACTGGCAGCGAAGCACAACCATTCCGCTTTGGAAGAAGAAAGGCAATCCAGCGGATTGTGCGAACTACCGCCCAATACGCTTGCTTTCCCACACCATGAAAATATTTGAACGCATCATCGATCGTCGAATTCGTGAAACCGTCGAGATCACGAGCAATCAGTATGGCTTTGTTACCAACTGTAGCACGGCGGACGCCATCCACGTTACGCGACTACTGATTGAGAAGCACCGCGAGAAACAGAAGCCAATACATCTTGCTTCTCTCGATTTAGAGAAGGCGTTTGATCGAGTACGGCATGGAACGATCTGGTTTGCATTGCGGCGGCACGGTGTCCCAGAGGAGCTCATAGACTGGGTTAAGGTCCTCTACACCGATCCAAAAAATCGGGTCCAAGCTGCTGCAGGAGTTTCCGACCAATTTCCCATCTCGGTTGGCGTGCACTAGAGATTTGCTTTGTCCCCCCTTCTATTTGTCATCGTGATGAATATTATCACAGGAGACCTGCAGAGACCGGCGTCATGGACGCTTTTATATGCGGATGATGTGATGCTTGCATCTGACGATAAATTGGATCTCGAGCGACAGGTGCAACACTGGAGTGACCGATTGGCTCCTTTTGGTCTCCGCCTCAACGTCAAGAAGACTGAGTATCTGACTATGGATAGAAGTGAGCGTGACTCCATCAATATTGATGGTACTGAGCTCCCGCGCACTGAGGTTTTTGAATACCTTGGTTTGACCATTACGTGTGACGGTAGTCTAGATAGCGAGGTAAACACTCGGGTCAGTGCTGCGTGGATGAAATGGCGGTCAACGACTGGAGTGCTGTGAGACAAGAAGATGCCCGACCGTCTAAAGTCGAAGATTTACCGAAATGTCGTCCGGCCTGTCGCGCTGTATGCAGCAGAGTGCTGGCCTGCCACCAAAGAGACAGAGCGAAGGCTCGGTGTAATGGAGACGAAAATGCTGCACTGGACAGCGGGTGTCACACGCTTGGACCACGTCACGAACGACGACATCCCGAAGCGTTTTGGTGTCGCTCCGATTGCCGAGGAACTGCGCGAATATCGATTGCGATGGTATGGGTATGTTTTTCGCGCTGGAAATGGCACCAATTGCAAGGCTGGGCTCAACATCGACGTGCCTCGAAAAAAGACCCGAAGGACGGCCAAGGCAGCGGTGGCTTGATACGCTGCACACCGATTTGAAAATTGCCGACGTGCACCCTGATCAGGCGCATGACAGGGAAAAACGGCGCCAGCGCATAGGAAAAGCGGACCCGCATTGGAGCGGGACAAACGCTGAGGAAGAAGAAGAAGAAGATTTGGCAGGCGTTCCATAAATTATCAAAGTCAAATCACGCGCCTGGAGAGTTTGACGCGTCTTTTGATCAGTCACGCCCACACTGGTCGCCGAAGCCGCTGGAGCGGGTGAGGGCAGTTCTGCGCTTTTACTACCAATGAAGTTTTTTTTTCTATTCAACGCATTATAAATCCTAAACTACTACAAAAAATTGATAAGGAATAAGCAACTAGTATTTCGGAAATGACGAAAATAAATAAATAATATCTCGTAGTTGTATTCTTGAGCAGTAGACCGAGAGTTTTCAGCTTTATTCCATTAATATTCCAGCGTTAGAAAGTCCTGTTATCTCCTCCTTTGGAAGAACACCGGGTACGCGTCCATGAAAACAGCTGTTCCGATATCGCGGTTACGATACTTGCGCGCGAATCAGAGATTGCCGCACACAGGATTATAGAGGCGTTTTGGATAAATTCCAAAAACCCAAAGATTAACAGAAAGGACGATTGTGTGGCGATCACCCAAGAACTAGTCCCTTTTGTTGACCTTTGTGGGTTTTGATCTGCTTATGAGCTTGATCAGCCTTCTGAAGGCTAATGAGGTGGGTGGTCCGATATGGTCCCATTCATTCACCCGCCATTTAAGACCATCTGAGGGGGGTCCGTACCCTTAGGCACCCAAAAAGGGTTTGCCGCCAGTACCAGTGGGCACGTTTTATGGTGGGGAGAGAGATAATTGCACCTCGCCTCGTTGGGGACGGCAGATCGTCGACGCTGCGTTGCGGAGAAGACTGCCGCGCCGGCGGCGACTGGGTTGAGCTCCGTCTCGAGTTGCTATCAGGGGCAATGAAGCTGAAACCGGGCAAACGAACTCCAGCAGACCTGAGCTTCACCCTCAAGCTGTTATATCTTAAAGCTTCACGTTAGAAACCTTGAAATTTTTCCAGAAATCTGAAATTTTTTGTTCCTTTGTTTACTGACCAAATATGCAGCAGAAATGGGTCCTTGGGATTCAACAAGATTCCGAACCAGTCAGCTTCAGGTAGAAGCTGAAATTTAAAAAAATTTAATTTTCCTCCTGAAGGCCAAGAATTTCAAATTTATGGTTTCAAGGCCAGTCATGAGTTTTGAATGTGTCGTTGAGATTCTACCAGGTTCCCAAGAGGTCAGCTTCACGCAGAAGCTGAAATTTAAAAATTTCAATGTTCATCCTGAAGAGCGAAATTACAATTTTCTGGTTTTAGGACTGGTCAAGAAGTTCAAATATGTCGTTGAGATTCTACCAGGTTCCGAACCGGTCAGTTTCAGGCAGAAGCTGAAATTTAAAAATTTAAAATTTCTTCCTGAAGACAGAAAAAATCAATTTACTGGCTTCAGGACTGGTCATGAGGTTTGGATGTGTCGTTGAGCTTATTTTTATTATTATTATTTGCCGCTCGTCGTGGGCTAATATGCAGTGTGAATTAACATGCCATTGGGTTGACCTTATACAGCGCTTATGGGCTGATGAGGACCTGGGTGCAGTCGACGCTGAGTCTTAAACTGTACATGTTTCTACGATGTCGACTGGAGAGGGTAGCTGACGACTATGCAACTAAATTATGACGTTTTCTAGTGATTTTCAAGCAGGCATCTGCGTTGAGTTCGCTTTATCCATATCACAATTTAATATTCATATCACAATACACATGGTTTTCAGTCAGAATCAAACCTTACAGGTGAAATTGTCTAGATATTTATTCTGCGAATGCACGTTTCATCATTGCGTAATCTCACTGAACATTTATTCAAGAATTCAGAGAAAAACTTCGTCTGCCTTATAGTTTCTGCTTCCCGTAAAATTTGATTGCTTTCGATTTACACATTTAAATCTAATATGCGATTTCAGCGCTTCTTATATTAGTTCCCCATACGCTTGCGACCGAATATAATATTTTTCGTGTAATATCAAATACGAATAATTTGAATATATATAATAGTATAAAATTTCAATTTTTTTTTAATTTTTCAAACTTTCCGGTTTTTAACTATTCTTCTGATTTCGAGAACTAAATTACTCGGTAATCCTAATACATACTCCCTTCGTTCGGGAATTCAAAAAATCAGTTTTTTCTATTATTATCAGGGTTCACTCGGAAAACTGGATACTCGGCATTTTAAATAATCGACCAGCTTCGGGGCACGAGATTCGTATATTCAGCCTTCGAGAAAAAATGTTAAAAGTGTTTTTCCTAGTTATACGGAAATGAATAAAGAATTCGAATATAATAAGTTTAAAAAATCTGAATAAAGTTCCCGAATATTCATTTCAATCGAATAAATTGCACGTTTTTAATATTTAAAAAAACGCCATATTCAAAAAATCAATCACTCGAAAGTTTTGAAAACGCCTCATTAGAATTCATCCGCTCAAGTAAATTTAAAAGGGGGCTATAATTGAAAAGTCTGAGATTCGATAACTTTAAGAAGGGATTATTCGAATGACTCATTCATTGGTTTTTTTTCTAAAAAAATACAATATTCATACAATACAAAACCCTTTGCTTTCAAATGTGAAATCCGAAGGCGTTCTTAATTTATGGAATGAAACAAAAATTAGACAGATGAAGAAATTTTTTCGAATGCTTGAGTCGGTTTTTAGACAAATGGTCATTGAGCTTGCGCCATGATGAAGAAGTGCATTTGCAGAACAAATGTCCACAAAATTTCACTCTCACCGCAAGGTTTGATTCTGAGAGAAAATGTGTGTAGTGTGATACGCATAAAACTGGAAGATTGGACTGGCTTAGTTTGGAACCTGGTACACCCGCGTCACGACCTTATGGCAGATCTTAAAATATGAAAATCGGAGATTTAGTCTTCGGAGTGAAAATTGAAAATCTGAAATCTCAGATTCTACGTGAAGCTGATCAGTTTCGACTTAGTACACCCTCCACGACACATTTCAACCTCATCATGAACTTAAAGGCATCGTTCGCGCTGAAAACCAGTTTCCAGTTTTTTTTAGCTCAATTTCATGAATGAGCCCGGTGGACCACGTCGGTGAAGTTTTGAACGTCAAAAACATATGGTTCTGAAGTTGGGGTGATTCATAATGACGATCCGCCACCAGTTTTAACCAACCATCCAGCACAAGGAACATATTTAAGTGCCATCACAGGCGCACATGATTCAGCATTTGAAATTTTAATTCGGAAAATTCTATCTTCAAACTTGCCCGATGGAATTTCCTTTTTTTAAATAAGTTGCAGTGAACGAGAGGCGAGATAAACTCACCGACATAATAAGTTCAAAGGAAAAAACACATCCGACGTTCGTGAAAAAAAAAACTTCCGACATATTGCACCTGACACACCGACATTGACGGAGTGGTGGGGAGTGATTAACTCGAGACGTTTTAAAACGAGCGTTTTTGCCAAATTTCATGGTTTTGTGAAGCCTTTCCACTCTTATTCTGTATGTCAGAGAATCGCCTGTGCAAAAACATGAAAAAATGAGATACGCGTTTTCGCGTGTAGAATGCCTACAACACCAGAAAAAAGGAGGACTTCATTTTTTGAAGTGAACTTCAAAATTTTTAAATTTCAGCTTCTGCATGAAGCTGACCACTTCGGAACCTTGTAGAAGCTCAACGACTCATTCGAACCTTATGACTAGTCCTGATAAGGGGCTGCAGTGTCGACAGGCCGATCACAGCGTCATGCCTTGCCCTGACATATATGCAAATGAATACAAGTGGAAAACACTAAGATGTATTATGGAAACCTACCTTGATGCAACTTATTGCCAAGGTCTTTGCGGCACTTTTAAATGTCTGCTAGATTTGTCGCTGTTTTAACCTGATCCGAATTGAACTCGACGCGAAATCCCTCCAGGCGCGTGATTTGACTTTGATAATTTATGGAGCGCCTGCCAAATCGATTTGCAACAATATGACAACATTTGAAAGAATTCGTCTATTGCCAAATCCTGCAAGGGGAATTTCACAATTTTTTGAGAGATTTGTCGACTGCCAAATCCATCACAAGGAAAAAACATTTTTTTTTCGGCAAAGCCAAACTTCAAGCCTTTTCTGCAGAACCCAACCTTTTGAGATTCATGCAAGGAATTCCACAGCATTTTGTGGCAATGCCAAATCCTTCAACTTTCCGCGGAGCCTAACCTTTTGGAAATTTGCACAGAGAAGGTTTTAGCTGTCATGAAAAATACGAGAGAGACGTCACATGCCGTGCCAGTCTGGGGAAGCAACGTAAAGGACTGCAAAACTCCACTACTTTCTGTGCATTCTAACCGCAAGGCCATCATGGGAACATGGGAGGAGGCGAATTCTGGAGTTGTTCTGATATTTCACCTATGTTCCATTTTCACAGCGAGCCCTGTGGCTATCTACCAGTTCTGCACTAGTGCAGACGGCGAAATTTGTTGGATACTGGTGCACTTTGAATTGGCTAGGGAAGGAGAGTTGCGCTCCTGCTCACTGTATTTTAGTCCAATCGACTTCTCTTGATTGACTCCGAAGTCTGTGAAGCTGAACACACCGAGTTGGTTTACCGAAAGCTGAATTGAAGAAAACCTGAGATTTAGTGATGACCACTATCTGCGACAATGCTGAAACGTGAAAAATCTACACCGAGCCTGTGCTCGTGGGGATGGCCCATTTTAGAATCTAGGTAATGCTTAGACTTTGTAAGGGTTCCAGTAAACCATTCTATCTGTTTGATCCTCGTAAGGCAACTATGTATTCGCGAAAGACTAAAATAAGTGCGCGCCCATAATTACGGAAAACCCTTCATATAACTCGCATGCTTTTTAAAGATTACAGAGATTATTTATTTGTGATTTTTCTGTTTGAACTCGGACACGAGGTTGACAGATGGATTTACTGGCTTACGTACGTTTCGGCGGAATCGCCGTCTTCAGAGCCTGAAAGAAGCAAATCAGAAATGTGCTGATCCGGTCAAATGTTGACTAAACTCTACCTAATTCAAAGAAGTCTATTTCCCAAATGTCGTCAAAAGTGAAGAAACTAGGAGATAACCGTACCTTGTCAGGAAGCACGTTAGGAGAATCACACCATAGAACGAAATGTTGAAGCGGAACGGTGATGGTGCTGCTACCTCTCGACGTTAGAATGCGAGTTTGAGAGAGGGCTTGAGTTCTCCGGCTATATATAGGCATTCCCCCTTCCAATTGATTCTTGGATCGTTCGCCTGGATCCAAAATGCCTCCAGGATTTTCCTCGCGGGTGTGTCAGTTTCTCGCCCCATGCCTATATATAGCCGGAGAACTCAAGCCCTCTCTCAGACTCGCATTCTAACGTCGAGAGGTAGCGGCACCATCACCGTTCCGCTTCAACATTTCGTTCTATGGTGTGATTCTCCTAGCGTGCTTCCTGACAAGGTATGGTTATCTCCTAGCTTCTTCACTTTTGACGACGTTTGGGAAATATAGATCTTTAAATTAGGTAGAGTTTCGTCGACATTTGACTGGATAAGCGCATTTCTGCTTTGCTTCTTTCAGGCTCTGAAGACGGCGATTCCGCCGAAACGTACGTAAGCCAGTAAATCCATCTGCCAACTTCGCGTCCGAGTTCAAGCAGAAAAATCACGACTGTTTCATCATGCCGAGGTTAATAGAGAGTCGAGCATGGAGACTGATTATTTATTTATTTATTTTATTTATTTCAAAACGATGTGTAAGACAATCGTGGGAAAACATGAATGAAACGCAAACTACCTATGTATAAGGGAGCATACCTTATCAGTTCAACTTGATTGAAGTGCGATATGAAACATTACATAGTTAGATATTCATGGCCTTAGCAGCTTCCTTTCGATGCGGCGCTTGAAAGCGGTTGGTCTACACGACGCGCCTACTGTTTTGCTCAAAGTGATAAAAAGCGATCCTGCTCGGGCTGTGAAACGTAGCATCAACATTCAACATGTGATGAATGATTTTGTGAACCGTACATGCATCGTATACCCTCCTTCTTGATTCCAACGGTGGTAATCCTAGAACAGAGTTCCTGTCCGTAGATGGTGGGATACTAGAGTATTGATAGCCTTCAGATCTGACAAAAACCTTCCTTGTGAAGTTGCTTTGGATTTTCTCAATTTTGTTAGTATCTCTTTTCCTAGATGGATTGAACACCGTGCAACCCCATTCGACTAGTGGTCGTATATAAGTTTTATAAGCTTTGATAAGAACATTTCTATCTTTTGTGGATAACGCCTTGAATATGTTTGACGTTCGTATCATAGCCTTTTTACACATTATCTCATAGTGAGCTGAAAAATCCAACTCATTCGTGTAAACCAATCCTAGATCTCTGACTGAATTGATCGGGTTAATAGAACTAGTATCCAAATGGTATGTCGGTGGTGTTTCAGTGAACCTATTCTTAGATGCAATGTTTTCTCTAAAGACAATGGGAGTTCCCATTCTCGAGACCATGTAACCAAGTTATCAACCGCTGACTGCATAGCCGTTGTGCCGTCGACCCGTGAGGCATCGCCGTAAATTTTCAGGTCGTCTGCATACTATTTACAACTTACCCCATCTTTTTCTAGCAGCTTTGGTACTTCTGCTGCATAGATGTTAAAAAGTATACAATACCCACCCTAATTCTTGTAAAAAAGACGCGGAAGACGCGGAAGCGCGTCTTTCGAGACGAACACAATGATCTAATTTTCAATGTTCGAGTGATAAATTTGTCATCCTTCATTCGCTGAAGTACCTAAGGCGAGCCATAAACGGGCGAGTCTCCGCTAATTGCGCTGAGTTATTAACGAGCAGTGTACTGTATGGAGCCGTTTACGCACCAAAGCCAAGCCTGATATATATCGGAATCTTACAATAATTCAAATAGAACCATCTCTAACTCAAAACGATTCTATAGAAACTCCATTCAGAGTACTTCAAAGCAATGGAATACTCGCCCAAATTTTCTCAGAGAAGTCACGAAAGTCGTATCTTTTGCGACTTCTAATTGATTGCAGTTTTTGGAGAATCTGAATCCGTTTTAAATTCTGAAAAATCTGAATTCGATTCAACTTTATTTCTGATATTGAAATCTAGAGCATTTTCCAAATACCGAAAATTTCAAAATTATTTCAATTTTTTTAAATTTCTAATTTATTGAAAATCCTAACTCATTATGGAAATCTTTAATTTATGAAATAACGGAGAATTCTAAATCATTTCAATTTAAAAAAAAATCTGAATTTAATCCAAATTGTAAATAATCTGAAATCATTTCAAATTATTTCTGATATTGAACACCCGAATTTTTTTTCAAGTTTTAGAAATTCGGAATTTATTTCAAATTCTGAATTTTCGAATTGTTGTTCCTGAGAATTTCTAATTTATTCCAACTCTTGAATAATATGAATTTAGTTCAGATGATGAACAATCTGAATTTCACTCAAGTTGATTTCTGATTTTGGAAACCAAATTTTCATAAGTTATAAAAGAAATCCTAAGTTACTCTAAGTTTTAATTTTTTTATTTTATTTCAATCTTCGGAAAATCTAAACTTAGTTTAATTTTTGAAATTTTTTATCTGACTCGAATTTTTGAGTTTCACTCAAGTTTTGGACTCAATTAATATTTTGAAAGTTGAAACTTTGCTGAAAATTTCAAGTATTTACTTTTCTTATTAAAATCAGGCATTCTGACGCAACACAGAGCCCGATTGACATGAACTGCAGACACGGAGTGTCTACAGATCCGATAAGGTCAATTAGAGGTTTCCTGAGGCCTACTTCACACCTAGAAAACCACCCCATCAAGTATTAATTTGAATACAGGTCAGTGTAGGAGGAACGCCGGAGTGCCTCTTTCACTAGAGCTTGCATTTAGCTTGGTCCAAACTGCTCGTTCTATACTCCCCGAAGTGTTGGTTACTATCACAACAATACGCATTCTCCCCATGGAATTGCTTCTGACCAATGCTTCTCCCAGATGCACTGATTTGATAATTCATTAGAGTTTTCATGTTTCCATGTACTTATGAAACCTTTTCCTGATCAGCAATATAAATTTATATGTTCCTTTTTACAAAGGACAATCAAAATGCAGGGTGGTTGTATCTTTTCTATCTTTCTATCTCAATTTCATGAAAGCGGAGATTTATGATGTTGATGCTTTTTGTGAAAAAAATCAAGAAAAAAAGAATTCTTCATATTGGTTACACAAAGAAAAGAGTTTGAACTCAGTATTAGAAGATTCTGAATTTTATTCATTTTTTTCTGATTTTAAAAATCCTTTTTTTTATATTTCTAATTTCAATTCAAACTAAAGTGGTTTGATTGTTTGTTTTTTTTTTTTTAATTTTATTCTAATTCATGAAAATTTTCAATTTATTTCATTCTACAGAAAAACACCTAGCCACCCACAGCACCAATCGATCGCCACAGAGACCAACCTAACTACAATGCTTAGGTTAGGGACTGCAAAAAAATCATTCCATCCAAACTTTTGAAATTGCTTTGAAAAAATGAAGAGACCACTACAACTTTTTTTCTTTATTTTAAGTTTACGGGAACTCATGTATGACTTTTCCGGAGCAAGAAAATAAAAAACCCTTGCAACAGCGCATTTTCAGGGTTTTTATGAGAAACAGCTGATTCTCGTGGAATTCCCATCTGACTGTTGGAGTTTTCGGGGGCCGTATGCAATAACGCGCCGGATGGGGCAAGGGCAGTGCAGTCGGCGCCTTTGAAGATCGCTGCTGCTCACAAAACAGGACACGTCTATCGTGGTTGGTCACAAGTCAAGACCCGTATGTCGTGCCCCAGCAATCTTTCTCGCTGCCCCCAGCCGCTCTAATCTCCCAGCTGGGGCGGCTAGGGCACAGCGATGGGGCACGACATACGCGTTTCGACTTGTGACCAACTACGGGAAACATGTCCTGTCTTGTAAGCAACAGCGATCTTCAAAGGCGCCGACTGCACTGCCCCTGCCCCAGCCGGCGCGTTCTTGCATACGGCCCCAGTAGGAAAAAATGTAGAATTCGAAAAAAATGACGAAGAATGTTTTTTTGGTCCGAGTTAAACGAAACTGACGCGTCTGAAGTTCTATGCAGTTTCGTGAATAAATTTCAAAATTTTCATTCAATCTTTTTTTTTCATTTTGAAGAAGAGTTTTTATCAAAAAGCGGCTGATTCTCGCGGAATTCCTATCTGAAAGTCGAGTTTTCGGGAAAAAATGTTGAAAAATTCGAAGAAATAAATGAAGAATTAAAATTCAAAAAAATGGTTTTTTAAAATCAGAAAAAAAAATTAAATAAAATTAAGAATCTTCTAATACTCAGTTCTAACTCGTTTCTACATATGTGTAGCCAATATGAAGATTTCATATTGGACCATAGATAAAGGGTTGTTATAAACTGGGCGTGCTCACCTGATCCTCGCAATAGGTTGGTTTCTGTGGCGATCGATTGGTGCTGTGGGTGGCGAGGTGCCCCAGCTGAGGAGTAGCGCGGCCACCAATTCCACCACATTTGAGGGGCCCAGGATCTGACGCTAGGCGTGGTGGGCCGAATTCCTGTACTGTGTTAAAATCCTCTATTCGGAAAGAGAAGGCCAATACTGAGGCTTATCGACAAAGCCTCCATTATCAAAATTTGAATTAGTTTTGAAATTTCATTGAAATTCGAAAATTGTAATCAAACTAATAATTCCCAAATTTGAATTAAGTTTTTCTCTAGAATGAGAGAAATTAAAAATTTTCATAAAGTAGAATAAGATTAAAAAACAAAAATTGAACCACTTCAGTCCATTTGAAATTGGAGAAAAAAAGAATTTTTAAAATCAGAAAAAATTGAATAAAATTCAGAATCTTCTAATACTCAGTTCAAACTCTTTTCTATAAGTAACCAATATGAAGAATTCATATTGGACGTGATCACTTGGTCCTCGACATTGGTTGGTCTCTGTGGCGATCGATTGGCGCTGTGGGTGGCGAGGTGCCCCAGCTGAGGAGTAGCGCGGCCACCAATTCCAGCATATTTGAGGGGCCCAGGATCTGACGCTAGGCGTGGTGGGCCGAATTCCTGTACTGTGTTAAAATCCTCTATTCGGAAAGAGAAGTCCAATACTGAGGCTTATCGACAAAGCCTCCATTATCAAAATTTGAATTAGTTTTGAAATTTCATTGAAATTCGAAAATTGTAATCAAACTAATAATTCCCAAATTTGAATTAAGTTTTTCTCTAGAATGAGAGAAATTAAAAATTTTCATAAAGTAGAATAAGATTAAAAAAAACAAAAATTGAACCACTTCAGTCCATTTGAAATTGGAGAAAAAAAGAATTTTTAAAATCAGAAAAAATTGAATAAAATTCAGAATCTTCTAATACTCAGTTCAAACTCTTTTCTATGTGTAACCAATATTAAGAATTCATATTGGACGTGATCACTTGGTCCTCGACATTGGTTGGTCTCTGTGGCGATCGATTGGCGCTGTGGGTGGCGAGGTGCCCCAGCTGAGGAGTAGCGCGGCCACCAATTCCAGCATATTTGAGGGGCCCAGGATCTGACGCTAGGCGTGGTGGGCCGAATTCCTGTACTGTGTTAAAATCCTCTATTCGGAAAGAGAAGGCCAATACTGAGGCTTATCGACAAAGCCTCCATTATCAAAATTTGAATTAGTTTTGAAATTTCATTGAAATTCGAAAATTGTAATCAAACTAATAATTCCCAAATTTGAATTAAGTTTTTCTCTAAAATGAGAGAAATTAAAAATTTTCATAAAGTAGAATAAGATTAAAAAAACAAAAATTGAACCACTTCAGTCAATTTGAAATTGGAGAAAAAAAGAATTTTTGAAATCAGAAAAAATTGAATAAAATTCAGAATCTTCTAATACTCAGTTCAAACTCTTTTCTATGTGTAACCAATATGAAGAATTCATTTTTTCTTGATTTTTTTCACGAAAAGCATCAACATCATAATTTCATGAAATTGAGATAGAAAGATAGAAAAGATACACCCACCCTGCATTTTGATTGTCCTTTGTAAAAAGGAACATATAAATTTATATTGCTGATCAGGAAAAGGTTTCATAAGTACATGGAAACATGAAAACTAATGAATTATCAAATCAGTGCATCTGGGAGAAGCATTGGTCAGAAGCAATTCCATGGGGAGAATGCGTATTGTTGTGATAGTAACCAACACTTCGGGGAGTATAGAACGAGCAGGTTGGACCAAGCTAAATGCAAGCTCTAGTGAAAGAGGCACTCCGGCGTTCCTCCTACACTGACCTGTATTCAAATTAATACTTGATGGGGTGGTTTTCTAGGTGTGAAGTAGGCCTCAGGAAACCTCTAATTGACCTTATCGGATCTGTGGACACTCCGTGTCTGCAGTTCATGTCAATCGGGCTCTGTGTTGCGTCAGAATGCCTGATTTTAATAAGAAAAGTAAATACTTAAAATTCTCAGCAAAGTTTCAACTTTCAAAATATTAATTGAGTCCAAAACTTGAGTGAAACTCAAAAATTCGAGTCAGATAAAAAATTTCAAAAATTGAACTAAGTTTAGATTTTCCGAAGATTGAAACAAAATAAAAAAATTAAAACTTGGAGTAACTTAGGATTTCTTTTATAACTTATGAAAATTTGGTATTCCAAAATCAGAAATCAACTTGAGTGAAATTCAGATTGTTCATCATCTGAACTAAATTCATATTATTCAAGAGTTGGAATAAATTAGAAATTGTCAGAAACAACAATTCGAAAATTCAGAATTTGAAATAAATTCCGATTTCTGAAACTTGAAAAAAATTCGGGTGTTCAATATCAGAAATAAGTTGAAATGATTTCAGATTATTTACAATTTGGATTAAATTCAGATTTTTTTTAAATTGAAATGATTTAGAATTCTCCGTTATTTCATAAATTAGAGATTTCAATAATGAGTTAGGCTTTTCAATAAATTAGAAATTTTAAAAAATTGAAATAATTTTGAAATATTCGGTATTTGGAAAATGCTCTAGATTTCAATATCAGAAATAAACTTGAATCGAATTCAGATTTTTCAGAATTTAAAACGGATTCAGATTCTCCAAAAACTGCAATCAATTAGAAGTCGCAAAAGATACGACTTTCGTGACTTCTCTGAGAAAATTAGGGCGAGTATTCCATTGCTTTGAAGTACTCTGAATGGAGTTTCTATAGAATCGTTTTGAGTTAGAGATGGTTCTATTTGAATTATTGTAAGATTCCGATATATATCAGGCTTGGCTTTGGTGCGTAAACGGCTCCATACAGTACACTGCTCGTTAATAACTCAGCGCAATTAGCGGAGACTCGCCCGTTTATGGCTCGCCTTAGGTACTTCAGCGAATGAAGGATGACAAATTTATCACTCGAACATTGAAAATTAGATCATTGTGTACGTATCGACGTCTTGAGTCGATTGATATAACTTTCTATACACTTTAGTCCGCTAGCAACGAAGTTATGACAAAAAGACGAAAAAGACGCGCTTCAGCGTCTTCCGCGTCTTTTTTACAAGAATTAGGGTGGGTATTGTAGGTGATAGGACTCCTCCCTGAGGAACACGGCTGGTGACACTCTTGACACTCGAGAGTAGCCCGTTAATGTTCACCTGGAATGTTCTACCAGTAAGATATCTCCTCAGCCATGACTTTATCGTTGGATGGAAACCGATAACATCTAATCGGTGCAAAAGTTTGGCAGTACTCACTCGATCGAAAGCTCTTTGGAAGTCGAAGTATATAACACTTTTTGTCATTTAGAAAGTTCGTCCAATCATTTAGGCTTTCTAAAAGATTCGTTTCAGCAGACTTCCCCTCCACGAAACCATGCTGACTTTTCGGAATAATTTTATTTTCATTGAGGTGGCCTACTATGTGTTTCTTGATAATTTTCTCGAGGAGTCTGCAGAAAATTGACGTGATACTAACTGGTCTGTAATTTTCTGGATCAGACGCAGGTTGTTTTTTCAAAATTGGGGTAACATAAGAATGTTTCCACCGACTCGGCTCTTGCGACAGTAATATCGATTGATTATACAAAAACGATAACGGGCCTGAAATTGTGTGTGCGACATTTCGAATGAACTGAAAAGGGATCTCATCAGGTGTTAGAGAATTTGAAGACGGCCATGTAGTCAGGTATTCGTAAATGGTTAATGGGTCAATGAATGGAAAATCTAACATAGGGTGTTCAATGTCAAAATCGATGATTGGTTTTCACCATTATCTAGTGAAAAAACTTGTGAGAATTCGTTTGCACGAGCATATTTCGAAGATAGGGAGGTAAGTCGGACACTGTGGGTGAAACATGGATCCATGGAACAAAAAGTTCCATTGCATGATTTAAAATCGCTATAAACATTTCGTATTTCTCGTCAACAGTTGCTACAGATTCAAAGGAATTTCTCCAGAGAATGTATGACAGGTAGCTATTAACCAGGTCGTAATTGCACTTAGAAAATGATCTAACGTATACCGTGTCTTGTTTTGTACCAATGAAAATCATATTAAATGTAATGCTTCTATGGTCACTTCGCCCAGTAGGAGCACGAACAACCACACTGTCGACAACTTCACCCGAGTTGCAAAATATTAGGTCAAAAATGATATTTCCACGGGTAGACCGCTTTACAAGTTGAGCAAAGCCATGGCAACACATGAGGATTGCTAAGGCTCCGTCCATACGTGGCGAGAGCGTGCGACTACGCAAAATCGATGGTCATCGTGGGCACACGATTCGCTAGCCGCTCACAGGCGCTCCTTCTCGCGCGCTCGCTCTCGCGCGCTAGCGCCAGCGCCACGACGCAAGCAGCAAGTTTCAAGCTTACTGCTCCATCACTAAAGCAGGTGGCATTAAACCTGTATCAAAACCACTCCCCTTGTTTTTCATAATCCCACCACGGACAAAGAAAACCGTGGGAAATCATCAGCCGTTGCGACGATTTGAGCGATTGATCACCCGATCAAACGTTTTCAATCGAATCAACACGAGGCAGGGGTGTTTGCCTGTGTTAAATTGCGGGCAGCGTTGAGGAGCGTCGAGAGGCGCACAACAGCGGGAGCGCCCGCTCTCGCCACGTATAGACGCTGCCTAACTGATTGTGATTAGTTTCGCTCGAATCAATCTCTGGTAGGTCAAAATCACCTAGTACAAGAACCGGCCACGGACATGTGGAAAGATCACCTATAGCCTTGAAAAGCCGATTTGTCATTGAGGAAACGCAAGAAGGGGATCTATACACTAGTACGTTTCTGACTGTAGTGCTTCCGTAAGCAATATCAGCCGTTAAGATTTTATAGCCGAAAGGAATCGATTCCGAAAAAACTATGGTATGTGAAAAAATACTCTTGAGCAAAATAGCTACACCGCCTCCAGAAGAAGTGTTTCTATCGCAACGCAGAACTGAGAAATCTTCAGACCAGGCACCTAGCATTGATGATATGGAATGTTCAGCTTTCAACCAAGTCTCGGTGAAGAAGTATATATCATTAAAACCCCTGAGTGTCAAATCTACGTAAACAGAATTTTTGGCAAATGATCTTTCATATGTTTCCGTAAACACAGTTAAACGCTACTGATAAGGATCTATTTTCATTTACTGGTGACCGGGGAACTGCATCCGGTTTAAATGGTTCGGACTGTGAGCAGTAGCTATAGAATTAAACAAGAGCGAGCTTTGAGTCCTGGACACTTGGCAGGTATACCCTGTGTTCTGACGACGACGTCAATATTCTTCCCGCCTACGCTCCCTCTCCTCCCAAGTGAGGGATTCCCTTAGATAAATCCGTCCTCGGGGGAAGGACCGTAAACGTGGAGCCCTAGTCACAGCCTGACGCTGGAACCACGTAGCTGGTAGTACAACCTTAAGAAGCCTTCTACGAGCCATCAATGGCCTCCCTAGCAGGGGTGTGCGTTTTTCGTTTTTCGATTTTTTCGTTTTTCGCCCTTTTTGGCGAAAAAAATCAATATCGAAAAAAAACGAAAAAGTTTAAATTTTTTTCGGTTTTTTTCGGTCTGAAATTTGCGGTTCTGATGCGACTTGCAGTCGATCCTTCGCTGCTTACAGATGTCTCCAGCAAGTTTGCACACGTCTCTGACTTTATTCCAGAATCAAGCAGAAGCAAACGTATGATCTGCACCTTGCACGACGGTTCCTTCTACTACATCACTTTCGATTAAAAATTACATTGATGGAGCCGAAATTTTTTGAATTTCCTGTTTTTCAGCAGACTTAAACGACTCGGCGCATCTTTTGAGCATGGCCATAGCTTTCAGGAATAATTCTCCGAAAAACCAAAAATACACATTTCGACAGGCGGAAACATCACCAATATAATAACGCTAATCGATTCCGCATAGCAGATAACCTGCATCGGTAATTCGAAGGCTGCGTTCACGATAATCATTCTCGATGACTTTCCGCAGTTAAATGATAGGCGAGAAGATTTCTATGCTCTCAGTGACGAAAAAATGGTTTGAAAAGAGCTAGGAATGGCTAAATAATGGATGCAAACAGGCGTTCTGAGGTCACCGAAACTCCTCATGTCGCCTTTCCGCCCCTAGAACCTCGAGGTTGTGATAACATGGAGTACTCAAGCCAAGGAAATACTGATGAGCGAGCTAAACCGCTTGATTATCACTGTTATAACTTTGACTTTAACTTTATTACGCGCCCTTGCAGAAGTGTAGAAACATAGGAAAGGCAAAAAAAAACATCGAAAACATCAAGGAATTTAAAAAATGACAAGTTTCGAAAGGAAAAAACGTAAAACAATTAATAGATCCTTGCTCGACAATGTAGGTAATTTTTGACAAGTGTTTTGAATTTAACAAGTTGATCGGTATCTGAACAGTATGACTCATCTTCAAGTATTCCATGCCGGCTCTGAAGGTGAAGAAGCCGCGCCACAAAGAGGTGCGCGGCTGACGGAATTTAAGCTTGAACCTTTCTCTCCCTAGTATTTGTTATATTTTGCTATGACTGAGCGCTCCGCTCTTTACTCCGCCCGGACTCATCCGAGCAAGATAAGCTTTAGCATCCTTCGTAGCGGCTGATTCCTCCACGCTCAAACGCTCAAAAGTCAACTTAATAAAGTGTGGCCCTCTTTTAGCAACAAAACACGGTTTCCGCGTTTTCTTCAAGCATGCCTTGCTGTATAGGGCACCAGAATTTCGGTAAACGAAAGAGATATCAAAGTGCAATCTATTGTGAACACTGCTTTAAGTTCAGGAAAATTCGTTTTCGTTCAAGGTGTTCATGGAAAAGACGTGGAGAATCGCTCTTTGGAGGCCCATAATTTTCAAGCGGAAGTCAACCTAAATTTTCCTGCTCCCTCTATCGATCTATACCAAAAAAAGTGCAAATAAAAACTTTCTAGGCGAATGGCATCAAGTACAGATCCATCAAGCGAAACTGATTGAACGTAACCCCTATGTAGACACCGCGACTCAATGCATGTGGTTGCGTCGCGGCCATTACCGTCCAATAGCGCCGAGAGACTAAGCTACTGGTCAGTGTTGACCACGACGCAATCGCTCACACTGAAATTCAACATGACAGCACAAAAAATTCACGCAAGAGTGTGCTATCCATCAAGAACTATTGATGTTCGTCTCTGTACAACGTTTGTTCCGTTTTGATCTATGACTTGCCCACGACTTTCAACTTCTGCGAATTCGGTATTTTCATAGAATTGGGGACGACCTTCGAGCCCACAGTTTTGATCAAAAACGTGAAAAAACGTGGATGTGATTGTTCAGAGAACCACCGCAGTTTTAAAACAAGAAGTTCACAACAAGAATTTAAGAAGGTGTTCAGCGCTAAAATTTTGCCAGGATTCGACGCTGCAACAAGGGTAAAATTCCTTACATTGATACGCTGATTGGGTATGCTTTTGTGTCACCAAGAAAACATAATTCTGTCATTATTCAAAGCACTTCGATTACGTTGCCTTGTTTTTCCAGTCCAAAATATGCAATTACGAAAATAAAATGTTTCAAAAGACAAAAAATTTTTCGGTTTTTTTCGGAATTTTTCGAATTCAAAACCGAAAATTTTTCGTTTTTCGGTTTCGAAGTTTTTCGCACATGCCTGCTCCCTAGTCGATACACATTAGACGGGAAACATTCTACCCCCAAATGATTAAGAACTTCAACGTCACAATTGTAATCGTACTGCTATCTTTGCCTGAAAATGGGTGACGAGTCCTTGCGATGACGATGGATCGAAGTCGTTCTTTCTCGGCACAGCTGTCTTCGGCTATCGGCGAGAAGGTGCTCCTTCTAGGCAAGGCTGTGTTCACGCTCTGATCTCGCGAGGGCTGGACATCAGTTCTTCTCAATCTTTCGCGAAGCTTTTCGTTTTCTGCTGCCAAGCGATCTCTCTCGCGCGTCACTCTGTCAAAAGCCGTGGCAAGAGAACTCAGCTGTTCGGCGAGGGTAGTCAGCACTTTCTTCACACACTTCGATACGTTCTTCGCACCATTGACCTCAGCTCGTCGTCCCTGAAGTCATCCGCGGCAGGGCTGTTCATGTCCGATCTGGTATATGCAGTATATTTACGAAGTGACCTCACGAGGCGACCTTTTCTTCTTTAGTTATGCAATCTCGCGGGTCGCACGCGGTTCCGCTTGTTTCTTCTGTGCTACAGTTGTGACGAGAGCTCGAGTGATGTCGACCACACTTGGACAGCACCAGTTGAAGAGTGATCTGTGGAGAAACTTGGTTTGAAACTTCCATGTGAGGACCAGTGCTCGCACACTGTAAATGTGATTTCGCAAAGACATTCCACATGCGCCTGGCTCGTTTATTGGTTGAAGAGGGCTGTTATGCCTACAAAACGAAGATGGTGCGGTAACAGGGTACTGCACGAGGTGTGGTTCGGCCAGTTTTGCTCAAAAAACCACCCTCTAAACCCAATTTAGCTCAGACCCCCAAGAAGCGTTTGTAGGTCAATTTTCAGCCGTTTTATCTCTCCCCACCTTGAGCTAATGTGTTCAACCAGTGCATGCGTAAAGTTGGCCTCTAACGTTTCTTTGGTGTGAAATTACTCTTGTCGTAATAATTTGGTAAGAATAAATTTGCTTGAAGCCGGTGCCATCCTAAAAAAATGCAGATTCTCTAGAGGACGAGAGCACGGAGCAGCCGACAGTTTTGAAAACTAGGAGTCTTGAGAGTATGATACTTGTGTCCAGCGTAGTCCACGGTGTTTAGGACGATCATGGTCAGGGTAACTTTTACCATCTCGCAAGGTAACGACCAGAACTGGTCGCCACAACTACCCATAAAGCCATGTTTTTCAGATCGACTACCTCCCGGGTAATCCTAACAACCCCAATCTAGCTGCCCGAGTAGTAGTGAAGAAAATAGTTATGAACCAAAAAGTGAAGAGCTCTGTAGGATTATTACCATCAAGCTACCGTAACCTGTCATAATTTCGAGAAAAACAACAAACAGAGCTCAGATTCGTGTGATACGCCTCAAATTACCCCCCAGAGCGGAGTTTGGGCTAAAAAATTTTCTTTCACCTCTGCACCCCCCAAGGGCCATGGGGCTCCACAGGTCAGAAAAAAATTTCTCCAAACCTCGCCTGAGGGGTTTTCTGAGATGCTGAAAACAGATATGAGGCACGTTCAGCATTTTCCAGGCGATTATGGTAGGATACGGTAAGTATAATATAATTTACCTAACGTAGCTCATAGATTTCCATCCAGACGATCATGTGGTACAATCCACTTTGGTGCAAAAAAATTTGCGAAGCTGTTTTTCAGACAAACGTTGCTAAGGGTATTCAATTAGAATTTTATTGACTTTTTGATGGAAAAAATCAGCAATCACTTTGAATGGAGTACAGGGCAAGAAAAATTAACACCAATGGCAATTTTTGAGGAAGTGAGCGAAGCAGAAATTCCGATTACAATAGCAGCAAGACATAAAACAAACATAGTTAAAACATAAAACTTTCTCGCATTTGTAGATTTCAGTAATGAGAAGCTTTGCGATCCGGCTGTCGAGTTGGCCGGGATGATCACCGACCAGGGATGAGCGGAATTCCGCGTTTCGCGTTCCGAAACCCGCAGTTTCGCGCGTTTTTGGCCTTCCGCGTTCCGCCTTCCGAAAACCGCAGAAAGTGCTGCGGAACGCGGAAAATGCGTCACAAAATATCGCGACTTCGTCTTTATTGAAAATCTCCCGGTCCTGAAGACCGGTCAAAACTACCAAATTACAGCTGATCTGGGTGCCATATTCCGAATATTTTTCTGTTGTTTTATTGTTTAAAAGATTTCTTTCTACGTTCCATGTATGTAAATTGTGTTGTGCGCTAAGCGTGTACCAGATTTGGCTACAACTCGCGCAACCCATTTTTATGTTAAACTTATTTTATTCTCAGATGGCGTTCACAATCTTGTGAAAACACTTATCGATGAGCTAGGAAGCTGATTTTCCGATAGTGGGCTGGAAATGGGTGCAGCTACATATTTTCTATTCCAATTCGGAGCTCAATTTTAGCGGCACTTAAAAATTGAGGTCGAAGACATTCAGAAACATATAAACATGTTATTATGAGCCACCCGACGTTCCCTCGTCCGTGAAAATGGAAACTAATGAAAATCAGCACCGTTACTGATGGGATTTCGCCAAGGATTTTGAGACAGTGTTACGCCCCAAGACTCACCGAAGGCAAAACCTGTGAGAGGTTTCGCCTCTTTCAATTTTAATCTCTCAGCAAAAGTCAAGCCAGAAAGGGACTCTTCGAGAAAAATACGTGGAGTTTCTAGGGTTTCGGCCCTCTGGCGAAAGTAGTGATTTCGCCAGTGTCGTATTTACAAAAATTAGAAGTCAAAGAAGCAGGCTCAGGCGTACGGTGTGACGCTAGCAGAGGGGGGGGGGCCGCAGTCTTGGGCGCCGGGTAGGACCGCAAGCCTCCGGTCCGTCATCATGCGAAAAATTCTGATTGTCGAGACAGCAACTTAGAATATAATTGTTGAAACTCCTCAGAGGCCTTGCTAACTCCTTCAAAACTCTACTTCTCAAGCGTTCCTTTTCAAGCGCAGGCCCCACTTTAAAGGCACTGTTCGCGATAAACTTCGTCCTTGATTTTTCAATGAAAAAAAGTTGTAGTAGCCTTTCTTAGTAGATCAGTGCGGAAAAAACGGATCTGAATGCAGTCTCAGAGGCAAAAAACGGCTTTGAAAAAGTATTCTAGTGGGCAAGTCCGGCCTCCTCAGGTTGAATTGTTGTCATCGACACCGAGACATCTCTATCACTGACGCGCTTTGACCTGCGACCATCAGCAGTGGCTTTTATTAAACTAAGCAATGGATTGGACAGATTTTTGCCTGACGGAGATTTCGCGATTAGTTTCGACAACAAATTCTCAAATCTAAACTCTCTTCTAAGAAAAAACCACTGCACATGATCGCAGGTCAAAGCGTGGCAATGATAGAGACGTGCCGGTGTTGACGACGGCAACCAGACCCAAGGAGGCCGGCCTTTCCCACTGAGGTAATCTTCAAAACCGTTTTTTACCTATAGGAAGGGTTTCGAGTCCGTTTTTTCAACACTGCTCTGCTTCTGGGGGCGACCACCATTGTTTTTCGAAGAAAACTCAAGGACGAAGTTTATCGTGAGCAGTGCCTTTAAAGGCACAGCCCAAGCTAGTGGGTAAAATTTGATATTATGCTCCTGCCGCTGTGTGTAGCAACCCTACGAAACGCGGAATCTCAACTCTTTATAATAAGCGAGAAAAATTGAGCACCCGTTCCCTCCGTCTCCCAAATCAGCACCCATTCGCTCAGCCCACTAAAGAGCTTTCGAGCTCAGTAGGGACGAGCCACGTCATACATTTTAATCAGAATCTTAGTTCTTCCAGTTGTTATCGGTATGTCTTTATAATGTAGTCTGCTCCAGCGCGACGGTTGCGAATGACAAGGAGAACAAGCCCGAGACTACTCGTCCACGAAATTTTCGTACTTCCTTTTCGCAACTTTTGAAGGGCCATAACTCTGCTCACAGTGGGTTATGAGCGATTTTTGAAAGACCGTTGTGATCAGCGCGAAATTATGATCAAGACAAGTAGTAAAATTCGAAAGCGATTCCGAGGTTGGACTGTGCCTTTAAAGGCACATTCCACCACATTGCTGTCCGTAGGCAGTTTTAAAAAGGTATGGCACAAGGATTGAATCGAATCGAATAGCGAAATTATCGCAAGAATTAGGCCGTGATGGTACTTTCCGCGACCAGCGACGGCGACACTATAAATCAGGCTCATCAATTTTGTGTCGATATTGATGATAAACATTGCGTAGCAATGTAAAACTTAGTAGCAGGTCGGAAACTATCGAACAGACACTAGATTCGTGTTCAGCGCCCTACATTATGGATGCCCATAACTTTTTTCAATGAAGACGTTTTTGTATTCTGAAAACGCTATCATTATCACAGCTCGAATCCCTACATATTACTGTCATTGTGGACCGAAGTTCACTAAAATTGCATTGTTTTCGAGTGAAATCTTTTTTGCAATTGTTGCTCAGAAGCGTCGCGCGCGGCAATGTGCGGCGAAACTTTGAGTGCTAATTGTACAAGTAATAGAAGAGCGATCTTTAGGTATTCCTTGTGAGTTATATGAAAGGGGGTGAACTCGAGATCTGTGCAAGTTGAGTTTTCGAAATCTTTTATTAAACTTGCTCGAAAGCTTCCTGAAAAATCGGACTTCTGTTGCGCAAGCCCCATACCGATACATGAAGGAGTTCGATAATTCAACCAGCACACATCTCGGGATTGCTTCATCATCCTCTTACCCACAAGGAAAACATAGGGATTGCTTTTCTATTACTTGTAGAATTACTACTCAAAGTTACGCCGCATTCTGCCGCACGCGACGTTTTCGAAAATCGACAGTTTCACTCAATAACAAAGCGATTCCAGGGAACATGGGTTCACAAAGCAATTTATTGGGTAGAAATTCGAGCTGTGAATATAATAGCGTTGTCTGAAACGTCTTCGTTCAAAAAGTTACATGCATCGTACGTTTTTTTGCAAAGTTTGGCAAATGCTACCCATTTTTACCAGACTTAGAGCGGGTACTGTATGTAGTAAAACAATTTCCAGGTTGTTGTATTGCAGTCAACACTAGTGAAGCTGGGAAACCGCAGCGCTCCAATCCAAATTGTGCTTTATTTTGCTTTGATACGTTCAATGGAAAAGCTTGTAAAATCCGGTCCCTCGTCTATTTACTTATCGATAATTGGTCCATGTTTGATCACCAAAACGCATTTGTAATGATCTCACTACATTTCCCAGTTTCTTCTTTACGCTAGGTTATTGTGAGCCAAATATTTTTCATGAATATTCCAGGACATTTTTTGACTCATTTGACCTCTAATTTCTCGTAAATATGGCATTACCTAGCCATCACTTTTGCCAGAGAGAGCTAAACTATTAAACATTCTCCACTGTTCAAACTGATACGTTGGTTCTGACAACTCTTGGATGTTTCCTTTCTCCAATGACTAATATAAAGTGTTGTACATATATCTGTGCGTTTCGGGATCGATTTCTATATGTATAGTTGGTAATTTATTAAGACAGAATCTCTTTAAAAATTATATCCTGGAACCAAATGTGCTTCTGAGACTTAAGGGTAGTTTAAGGAGATTTTTAGATAATTCCGCGTTTCGCGTTCCGAAAACCGAAGTTCCGCGCATTTTTGGGCGTTTCGCACCCGATTTCCGAAAACCGAGAAAAAAATTTCTGTTCCGAAACCCGAAAACCGATTTCCGAAATTTTGAATTTTTATTCCGCTCATCCCTGTCACCGACGTAACCTGACGTGAAAACGGCAAAGGTGTGAAAACAGGGGTAAGTAAATAGGATACAAAACAAGAGGTTGCAGTCGCAACAGAATAAGAGATGTTTCCTAGTGAGTTGGCCCACACAACTCAAGCCACATCCACTCATACGAAATTATTTTTAATAGAAATTTCGTTTCCGTAATTTGCTCTTCTGTATGCTTGTTCTTCTTCCCTATGACGGCTGGTGTCGATAAACTATAATCAAAATGCCGCGTACAGTTGTTGGACTCTGAAAAACTCGTTGCGAAAATTCGACCAACAGAGGGGATCGAACCCAGGAGCCTCCGGATTGTAGGTTGCCGCCTCGGACCGGTTGGCTAATAGTGCTTGATGGTTTTGTTGAAATGATAGATGATATGGCACTCGCCAAATTCTCGCCGTTTCGACCTCATTTTGAAAAAATTTTCATAACTTTTTTCCCCACTACTACTCGGGCAAATAGTAGGGTGTTCTTACGACTACACTAAAGGTACTCTAGCATAAAAACATGAATGTATGGGCAGTTCTGGCAAACGGTTGTTATCATTCCCTTGTCAGAGTAATGCCGAAGACCGCTTCACTGATAGCGGGAGATGGAAAAAAGACGTCCAAGTCCACGTACCTGAAGTAAGGTTTTGAAACTGCTGGCACTTAAGTTCTGTATTAGGAACCCGGAGAGAGAAATTTTTCCTGGTGTGGGATCTGCGACAACTTTTGCGTTTTCTTAGTACTTAGATGTGGTCCCAGCTGTGGGCCCACAGTGCATTTTAGAGAAGAGCCCCTACCTAATTAATGTTTTCGACGGCGCCCTCGACGGCGCTTAAGGTTTTGAACGGTAGTGTATAAAGTCTAGTTTCTTAAAGCCAGGAACCTCCTATATAACGCATTTATTACTTAACTTATAACTTTTCAAAGAACACACTTTTTTGAGGACTTAAGACGATTTTTTTTCGACGGTTACGCCCACAGTGTAGCGCCTTCAACGTCCAACTCAGATGTTGAAAGTAAGTTTCATCACTGAATCGACCACGCTCGACTCAGGGGTGGTAGTAATTGGGGGTGTTAAGCGCGAATTAACAGGCGTTAAGTTCGCGTTAAACGCGAGTTTAACCACAACAGAATCTGAGCAGGACTCCTAATAGTTGGGAGAGAATTCGCTTTTGTTTCACCCTAACATCCCTCAGTGGTAGGCATTTGTTACACTCTCAATGAAAACGCCTCGAAAAAGCGACAATTGTAAGCTTTGTTACGAAAAATAGCGATTTTAAAACGTTTTCAGGTCTGTTTTTTCTCTAAAATTCCGACATGTGGCATCCTCGCGGCAAGTTCGCGTTTAACATACTCTCGCAGACAGCATGGAAATAGTACTGAAATGCGAGAGGAACTGGCGGTTAACGAAAAACTCCTCCCGAGGAGTTTTTGGATGTGGTTAGCAAGATACAGTAGGAACAGTTTTGACCATCTATACTGGGGGCAAGTACAAGTTTAATTAATGCAGAGGGTTAAGGAAGTTTGATAGCACTGTTAGCAATTTTGATTCAGGACGTCAACCTATCTTTAAAACTGAAAGGTGTTTCAAAGGGTAGCCTTTTAACGGCTTCCGCAAGGGAAACGGGCGATGAGGGAACAAAAACAAAGCAGGGATCATTGCTGAAACACGTTGGCCGCCTTCTTTGGTGGCACTAATCAATCCCTCCCAATCAGCTGTTAATTTTTTGGCGAGCGCCGACACTTATCCCGCTTTTGTTCATTTTCTTCCGAAATTCATTCGCTTCGCTATTATCAGGTTAGTTTCATTTTCATAATTCATTGCATAACACAGGCTATGAGGAAAATGTAGTAATTTATTTGCTTGCTCGCGTTTCGAACAGGTTTCAACAGCTTTTTTAGTGCAAAAAAGTGAAAATTCTCCAAGCCACTGATTTTCAAGTGATTTGATGCTTTAGTAATGTTTAATCAGCATTAGTCGGGGCGTATCGGGCGAGTTTTGTGGGGAAGAAATGCGAACTTGTTTTTAAAACCAAGGCCCGTAGTAAACCCCCCTTCCGCGCTGAGATGACAAGACGGCTGTGCGCTGAGGTGCCTCATCGGCCCCGTGCAATCGGCTGATACAGTGATGAGCGATCAATGGCAGGCGAGAGGCCTTCACTCAATGAGAAAGGCCAGTGGTCACAAGGAGTGGACATGAGGGTTAGGGTATGCGACGCATGGCCAAGTGGTTACCGACGAGGGCTCGGGCGCACGTGCCTCAAGTTCGATTCTCGTCAAGTCGGATATTTTTGCAAATAAATTTTAATGCATGCCTTTTACGAAGGAGTGCTTGACTGTGCAATAAATGTGTTAGATGGAGCAGAGGGCAATAAACGACATGTGGAATTTTCTATCTTCGCTACGGGGAATGTTTTTGCATAATTTATTATGCTAGTACTTTAATACTTAGTGTGAAACGGTGCAGGTATTGTGTGGCTTATTAAAATTTCGTCCAGTCACGTAATTTGGGCCGTTTAGAGTTTGAGGAGCATATCGTTAGACTCTCGAAAACCCCTAGTGACCTGTGGATTTCGATTATCACCAGCAGAAATATCACCAGTGAAATATTCGATTATTACCAGTGAAATATAACTAGTGATAAGGAGGTTCCGACGAAAAAGCCACCGCTCCGCGCTGTGATAATCGAAAACAGGAGTTCACTTGAACTGAAATAGAGTCTACCTGGGAGAAACAAGTTTTGCCAACTAAGGGAATTTGAGTACCCCATATAGCAAGCAAGCCGCGGTAGCAGCCCTGCTAAGCAAAGATCAGCAAGAAAACATGAATATTAAGATAGAATAACTTTTTCGAAAGAGACCTCATAAAATAATCCAACCAATTGCATGCATTCATCATACAAGACCTCTGAATTTTTTCAAATTAATAATGTCGAAAACTTGACCTCTATTCAAATCGAATACTCGAATATTTTATTATAGTGATCGAACGAATTTTCGAATGAATTATAATTAAATGAAGAGTACTCTTGGATGATTTTTTTGCTAAATATTCGAATGTCGTGTTTTTAAATAGGCCGAAAAATGAAAACCCGAATATTTCAACGCCCTCACAGCTCTATAAATCGATTTGCTTTAATAAAAGGAGTTGAACAAGCAACAGAAAACTGCAGAACGGATAACGTTATACAGTGTCCATCACACAGTGCAAAAACAACCCTAGTAACTGTTTACCGGAAAAAAATGAAAAAAAAACAAAGGAACCCTCCCCACATCAAGTACAGTCCCACGCATGGGTACGAAAACACCAAAATAGTTATAAGAACAACTTCTTATGCTAGAAAACTCACCTTTGCACTATAGGAATGAATTACTAGGCTGATATTGAAAAAATACGGCTGCTATCAGCTGTTTTGCGCTCGCAGAAGATCCACCCACTCAGCATGAATTGGTTTTGGCCGTTGATTTCGGCTTACTGTACGAGAATGTGGAACGCAAACCTGCGGAGTGCGACGACCGTCATGCGAGAACCGTAAGGAGCTATTCATACTACACAACGCCAGCGCGGCACGCGCGTGCCGCGCTGGCGTGGCGTTTGTGTATGAATGGCTTGACGCCCCGCCCGCGCGGCACGCGCGTCAGTTCCGCCCGCTCCGCCATGGCGTCGCCGCTGCAGTATTCATACTGCCACCCGAAACGCCTTGGCGTTTTCATCCACTGATATTATTTATCGATCGTCTCATTCATTCCAGCTTCACCGCTCCGCCATGGCGTCGCCGCTGGAGTATTCATAGTCTCCGCAAGCGCGGCACGCGCGTCACGCGCGTAGAAAGTATTCATACTCAAGCGCCACGCCAGCGCGGCACGCGCGTGCCGCGCTGGCGTTGAGTAGTATGAATAGCGCCTAAGTTGCAAGGGGGCAACTCACGGGGTTCAAATGACCGTCGCGCTGCGTCTTCGCGCAACCTGTGCTACTTCTCCTTGCCCCAACAGCTGCCAGCAGGCGCTGAGGTGACCCTCTTCGCACCACAAGTGCGTCGAGCCAGCCGTGTGGCCACCATTTCCACCCGCAGGGAGACCAGCCATCGCTAACCGTGTGACGGTTCGATTGATCCGGCCATGCCTCCCTCCACAAGGTGACCGCATGCAGTGAGCTCATCTCAGCGCACTGGGGGTTTACTACGGGCCCAATTGTATTTGTTCTCCTTTTTCTGCAAGATTCGAATACTCCTCTTTCATTGCCAGATCAGTGCCATCGTGGCCTCTTATTTTTTTTTTTGAGGGTCCGCGACGCACTTGCTTTAGTGCATTGGTAGAGCCACTCGAAGTGTTTCACATTCTTACCTTGAAATATGTGTACAAAATCTTTTCATTGCATAATGCGCATATGAGTGTGTAACAAGGTTTCTATATATTTTCAGCACTAACTGCGGGCGGGTAATTAGTTTCATTTTGAGAAGACGGCAAACACTTCACAAATTCAACTGCATCAATGACCGAAACCACACCATCACCCCAATCTCGGACGCCAGACTTCAGTCGGACGCTTCCAAAAAAACACTTGAATTCTTTCTCAAGAACGAAAATAGGCTATCTAGTTTATCATCATTCTCATAAATTTTTAACTACCCATTTCAGTTGAATTTAGGATATTCTTTGATTTTATGCATTACTCGACGAGTTTCGGAATGTCCTTTTCGCACCTAGCTTTACCTTTTCAAGAACACCTTGTAATTAATTCATCCAGAAATTTTCAAATTTTCGTTCGCTCGAAATTTCCTTTGGAGAAATTTTTCGTTTTGCAAAACAACTTTTGTTTGAAAAAATAAAACGTTAAAGGCAGTGTTCACGATAAATTTCACTTCCGATATTTCCACGGTTTACGGAAGGTCTGGTGCCCTATATACCAAGGCATGCTTAAAAAGGACACGAAAGACGCGTTTTAGAGCAAAAATAGGTCCTCTCTTGTGTACGTTGATTTTTGAGCGTGGAGGAATTGACCGCTTGAAGGATGATACCTCTCAGTGCAATGAAGCGATCAGCTCACTTATCAGCACTTCCTTCACTTGATCATTCCTGTAATCTGAGTCTTCATTTGTTCCTTTCGAGGGGTGGATCTGGGGCCCGGGGCGTGTCTGGGGCACCAAAACGCTTGTTTGCAGCCGTTGTTTTGCCACTCATGGCTCGTTTTCTACCGTTCCTTTGGCACTGGGAGTCTAGGATCCTTCTCCCCTATCATTTTACTGTGGAAAATCAACAAGGATCGTGAACACTGCCTTCAACAAAGTTATTACAAATGCAAACTTTTGTCAGATCACACGCATTTGATTGATTGAGGCTAATGATTAACCTAACATGTCTTTTCAAGCGTGGTCCTGAAAACTCACGGAGCTCGTGAAAAAATTACGAGAATTAGGATTTCCAAGAAAAATTTTAAAAAATTGCGTTCTGATCGTGTTTCAAACAAGCGAAATATTACGAAGTTCTCTTTGAACGCTCTTCCTGATGAAGAAAATAAATAGCATTACTTGTATAACCTTTCCGATCCCTCGTCTTTCCACCGTAACCGTCGTTCGTGTCCAAGTGTAGCTTAGCGGACGAAGGTCACGCATAATGTATGTGTAAGTAGAGGGCAGCTTTCGTCAAACCGGCAACAAACCGTGGCACCTACATATGTCGCGGTTCGTAGCCGGCCAGGAGGTGGCGGTTTGTTCGCGTTAATCTGGCGGCTCTACTGCATTTATGTCGCGGTATGTTGGCGGCTTGGAGGTGGCGGTTTATTCGCGTTCAACACCCCATTTACTACCACCCCAGATATTATACTCTCGTGACCCGTACTTCGCGAGAATGTGGACTTCCGGGGGCACCACACCTGCAGCCAGGTGTGTGCCCGTACACTGTAGTGGTGCTCAGCCTTCATCGTAGACGATGAAAGTGAGTACATAGGGTACATCTACAACGCTCAACTCAAATATCAGCTCTCGTGACTCATGGAAATCATAAGCAGAAATCATTTAGCATTTAGTTGTCAAGCTGCTTCAGACTTTACTACGGGAATTCATATGTCTTCATTACCATTATGGGAACATCTTCACTATGAGTTCACCCTAAACTTCCTAATTGAACTCCGTCACTCGTAACTCAGTTAAAACAGCCTTTCAGTCGAATCGCAATGTAACTTTGACTTCCATTAGGAGAGCTGCTCTTGAAGCTTTTTACTCACACACAGGATGGTCCAGCTGGTCTAACATCAATGGTCAGACCCACCCCCTTTCACCCCTCCGGAGCTCAGACCCCGCTAAGGGGCCCACACCCGCGCCGAACTCTGTGCGGTAATCGGCTGCTCTCGCAACTGCACGTCGCAGTGCTATGCACTGCCTTTACCAAATAAGCCTGTGTTGGTTGATTTGTATGTTTAGGTTCAAAGGGAAGAACGGAGCAGCAGAGAGAACAAAATTTCAAAGGAAGGGTTCACGAAAGATTTCCCTGTGACAACGAACAGTTCCTCACACAGTGAAGAGGCTGTGGGAGAATAAGGCTTTTTATGTACTTCTGACGCGTTTCTTCCATTTTCTTCGTCATTGTAGCTCTTCCCGGGGAGCAAGTAGTCGTTTTAGCCAATACTCCCGAAATTGAAAATTATCGTGAACCCTGCCTTCACACTAAGTCGACACATGGAATATAAGAACGAAGAATTTCTGACTCACTTGTGAACTAGCTTGATGAGGTACAGTAGCGGGTACTTGTTTTCATCCCATAGCTCTTTTAGCTCACTTCTTCGAGGGTACTTCACACAGTTTAGCTCAATCGTCAACTCGAAACAATTAGTATGTAAGTAGTTCCAGTCCTGCATTCCACCATATACTATGTACCTGTGACAGAATGAGTTTGGTTCACAAGTGCAACTTTTTTAGAGCGGTTAACATCAATACCAATTCGCTCCATTGACAATGCCACTTTGAGGCTCCGTCGCTTCATTTAGATGATCATCGAGGCATCTAGGTCCCTACAATAAAAATAATCAAGAAATATCAAGTCTCAAGTACCAGTGACATAGAGCCTCAGTTTCCGCAGGTATGGGAAAGCCGTGAAGCGGGGCGGTCAGTCACGGGTATACATTGGATCCGAATCAAAAAATTTCGGATACTCGGATTTCGGATAACTCAAAAATTGAAGGTCGCTGATATCCGATTCAAGTTGATAGATTCAAAATAACAACATCGCATAATCCGAATCATTCGGATGAGTACGCTAAACGGATAGTCGGATCTCGGATCAATCCGCAAATTACATTTTTTCGGTGATTCGGAATTCGGATCAATCGGATTTTGGCCTTTTTTCGGTGAGTCGGAATCCGAATATCCGAGTCGGATATCCGGTCGGATACAAGTTGGTATAACGCAAGAAGTTTCGAAAATCTGGCAGAATTCTGCAAGAAAGAAAAGATTTTTCTACTGTAACATAATAAAACAATTCATTGATAATCATCTTTGTCTTAAAAAATTTGCAAACCAATCCTATTGCAGTGTTCACGATAAAAACTGTCCTCAAGTTTTCACCGGAAATCGAAAAGAGCGGGGCTTATGGCAGTATCAAAGTCGAAAAAACTGCTAAGAAACCGCTCCAAATAGCCCTGAACTTGTATGTAAAGCGCGATACCCGCCCACCCCTTTCAACGGCTATTGAACAAAGCAAAGAACAGAAAAACTAACTCAAGCAAAAAACACGAATACCAAAAGATGAAACCATGCTCCATGATGCACGGATTGAACAATTCACCCAATTTATATATAGTTTCCTGTTCAGAGTGTTTTTCAGTTATTTGTTTCGATCAATGGGCGTTGAAGGGAGTGGGCGGGAATCGCGCTTTACACAAAGGGGCGTGTAGGGCCGTTTGGGCACTTTTTTAGCCGTTTTTTTTACATTGCTGCTGTCCTGATCCCCGCACCTTTCGATTTCCAAAAAAAAAAACTCGAAGGATGTTTCCATCGTGAGCACTGCCTTCAACAAATCTGTTCATTCTTCGCAATATCTTCATAGAGAGTGTAATGTTAAAGCATTAGTATAAATGAGCATTACGAGTAGCAATCGTCCACATCGAATTCGTAAACACCCGCGAGTTCCTGTCTGAATCTCTTCTAACAGTGTTGCCCGTTCGATCAATACACGTGGCTTTGGGAGCCAGTCGTACCCTCAATGGGCCATACTTGCAGAAAAAAATTAAGGCCCTAGTTATACACCAGCGTTCCGCCGCCGCTGGCTTCCGCGGCATGTCTGCTATTGGTCAATTTCGAAATCTGACCAATCGCAGACGTCCCGCTAAAGCCAGCGGCAGCGAAACGCCGATGTATAACTAGGGCCTAAACGAAGAGGAGCAATGCCAAATACGAACAAAATCTGCGCTGGCGATGCGTAGAAAACGCGGCGGAAATTTCGCAATACGCGCCAAGTGGATGTCTACACTGTAATAACGCACCTGCATGGCTACAGTACAGTGAAATGCCGAGTCGCGACATCAGATGCACTCTTTTAAGTAACAGTGCATACTGAACCTGCCAATATCCGACTCGTTATCCGATCCGAATAATGGCATGTATTCCGGATATTCGGTATCCGAATCATCATCCTACTCATGGCACATTTCGGTGATTCAGATTTTGAATCATTCGGATTTTGACGTTTTTTCGGTGATTCGGATTTCGGATCATTCTGATTTTGACGTTTTTCCGGGGATTCGGATTTTGAATCACGAAAAATTCGGTTCAAAAATGAGTGAGTCGGATCGAATGTATAGTCACGGGTAATGGCATTCATGACTGATAATGATGGCATGCACCGGACTGGCCTTTACTTATCACTACCTTCAGAACACGCGTGAATTCCGAATCAATTTGTTTGATTCGAACATTTGCTAAGGGCTAATTTTTCGGGGTGTGGTATGCAACAACTTTCCGAACAGAGATCTTCGAAGAGTGCAAAAGGGATGATGTCGCAGCAAAAGAACCGTTTGTTCTGTCCTGCGGAATCGGTCGAGTGTGAACCACGCAACTGCAATCAGTCGCGCATTGCTCGAATCTCCTTCAAACATCTGTGATACAAGACTACGGGTAATCAGGCAAATTTGGCAAATGGCTAGCTCGCAACTGTGGGCTTTCCGGTCAATGAATTGGCTGGCCCATCTCTGCAAGCTTGCGATTGAAGGCAATGTCCACTGAAAGGTTCGCAGCCTATGGCAACAGCAATGTCAAAAAACCACGAAAAATAGTCATAAATAGCCCTACACGGCCCTTAACTTGTGTGAAAAGCGCAATTCCCGCCCACTCATCTCAACGGCTACTGATCAAAGCCAACAACGGGAAATTGACCTCAACAAAGCTTGCGTATATAAAATGATCAAACCGTTCCCCATGATGCACGGATTGCCTCGTTTGAATATCGTTTTTTCTTTCTCAGTTGCTTGTTTCGAACAGTGGTTGTAAGGGGAGTGGCGGGGATGGCTCTCAATACACAAAAGCTCGAGGACGTGTGGGGCTATTTGGGGCTTTATTTCAGCAGTTTTTCCGACATTGCCGCGGCCATGAGTCCCGCACATTCCGATTTTCGGATAAAACTCAAAGACGTTTACCATCGTGGACACTTCCTTCAGAAACAAGGGCACGCGACCGAGAAAGGGGGTTCAACTAGTCCACTCGTTTACGACCCCGTAAAAGATTCGGGAAATTCATGATCGGAGGGTCGCCGATTAGGAGAGTCAGTAGACGGAGTTTAAAATTGGAGATAGCGTTAGTCAATGCGTGTCGCGTCGCGTGCGCAGTGCCGCCAGACGACTACTCCGACGCAACTTTGAACGCCGAAATCAAACAAAGCTGGGATGGGGTCCGACCAATTCATTTCAGTGTCAAGGGTTCACTCCTCGGGCTCTGTCTTCAAGTTGAGAGGGGCGCGAGCCCCTGTTTTTGCCTGCTCTCGCACCAACACGGGTGATCTATTCTGGAAGCAGGCAAGAGGCGTAGCATTCGCACTACTGATTAATTCTTGGTGAACAGAGAAAGCGCTCACCTGATTAGGGGCCAAGGGCGTGGAAATACGGTTGGCAGAGGATTGTCGCCCCGTAATGGTGTTTCCAATTTCTTCGTACCGTCTTCGTTGGATTTGATTAGCGCACAAGCATTTGTGATCTTTGTTTTATAGACTTTAATTCCAGCCATTTTTTTTGGTTTATTTCAAGTTTCAAGGTTGCTTGGATTGTTTACTGCTTCGGTTGATTCCGCAGTAGGTAACTTCCTGCCACGCGGGACTTCTTCTTTCTTTTGATTACCTCAAGGAGGATTTGCTTCGCTTGTCAGATTTTCCCGGTCTATTAGGAAACTGCTTCGCTTTCTGATTTTCTCATTTGAGGAGACGAAAGCTCTGACACAGTCCTCTTGGCTTCTTGGCTGAGAAAGCTCAAATTGAGAACTTGCTGCGGAACTTTTTCCTGATTGCAGGAAAAAGGCTTATTACTTCACCGGTTCCTCGTGAGAGGACGCACAAGATGAAGGTTTTGAAGTTCGCCTTGCCGGTTCCCCTTCTGGAGACTCACAAGACAAGACGATTTCAAGGTTAAACTCTGCCGGTTCCCATTGCGGTGACGCACAAGACAGATACTCTCGAATTTTACTCTGCCGGTTCCCCTTGCGGAGACGCACAAGACAGATACTCGATTGAGGTAAAACTCTGTCGGTTCCCCTTGCGGAGACGCACAAGACAGAGGTTACGCTCTTTCTTCTCGTTCCTCCAATGAGGAACACTAAGTGAGAAGATAAGTCGTTGAGAGGCTTACTCTGCCGGTTCCCCTTGCGGAGACGCACAAGACAGAGTTTTCCGCTCTTACTTCTCGTTCCTCCAATGAGGAACACGATATGAGAAGTTTGGGTAGTAGGGGCTCGCTTTTTCTCTCGTTTCCTCAGGGAGGAACACACTAGCTGAGAGTGGAGGCGAGGTATCGTTCACTGGCCGATGCACCAATTTGGTGGATTACCAATGGTTACAGACACTTGCAATATATAGATTTATTAATAAGTGACTGCTCAGTGAACAGACGAACCCAATATCAACATTTCATCGCCTTTTATACAGATTCGGAAGCGGCCTCACAAACAAACATCATACAAAGTTCTAATTACACATATATTCACAGGGTGCACCGAGCCGCAAGCAATATCTCATCTTCCAATTGCAGCGGCACCTATGAGGCACACCCGCGTGTAATTAGCCTACCAGACACCACCCTCTGGATACGATGCCTAACGGTAGAGTTGTAAATGGTGTCTGGGCTATGGATGAACTATACAATGTTTTATGACCTTTCTGATTCTTAGTACTCAATACTATTTGCCCTAATCTATATATTAGATATTAGATATACATTCACAAGGTTGTGTATCCACAACAGGCCATTTCTAGGCTAAAACTCTCAAAGTGAGTGCCTCTAATGATCTACCAGCCATTGACACGTAATTGCTAATATCAATGTCTCACTGGTCATTTGTGTACTTTCGTAGATATTACATATATTACAGGTATAATGAGGGTGTTCGGAATTACACTCTCTTTCCACTTGAAAAAAGTTCGAATGCAAAAATTATTTTTTCCAAAAATTTTCTGTTTTCTGAAATTTTTCAAAAAATTCCCGCAGACCCCTGACCGGGATCCATTGCAACAATAATAGTGAAAGAACGGCTGAAGACGAGTCGTAAATAGTGATGCACGACCTTTCGCTATGCGTACACGCCCATTTCCTTGTTGGTTATTGAGGGAGTGGGCGGTGCGGGCATACCACAATCAGGTTTGAGTGCTGTATAGGGCTACTTATGGCTCGTTTTAGGTTTGCCATTTCCACTTCGTTCGCCATTGTGGTTCCAAAAAGCACCGGTACACTCCATTTCTCGCAACGATTCGAAGACGGTTTTTGTCGTCAAAACTGCCTTTATGTAAAGACACAGACAACCACGGGTTCGAATTTTCATTTTCCTGCTTATCTTAGAGAACATTCCACTCTGATCACAATGGTGTGTCCAGAGTCGCTCAGCACTCGCTACAAACGGAGTTATAGCCTTTCAAGGATTTTGATTTTGAACGGTGAGAAATTCGCGGTCGAGTTGTCTCGAGCCGGTTTTTTCTCGTTATTCGCAGCCATCGTTCTGAAACAGGCCACAATATGAAGTCAGGCGGAAGACAGATGAAAGCACATAAATTTTGAATAAAATCAATCGCGCTTCTCTTCCCTATTGATATCGGAAGCTTGTCGGAGTGCGTCATCCATTTTTTCTTTCAAGGGGGCGTGGTCGGCTTTTTCCTCGCTTCTTCTCGCTTATTTGGGCGAATTGAGATTCCGCGCTTGGCAGGATTACTATACATGGCGGCCGGAATATAATATCAAAAACTACCCCTGAGGTTGGACTGTGCCTTTAAGCTGGGCTCGGTTCCGGCGAGGGCATAAGAAGTGCTTTGTTATTGAAAACTTTGACGAAGATTTCGAACAGTGAGCGAGGACGTAACTCACCTCCCTGTTCATGCGATCGTGAACCCTCGAGTAAGAGTAGGCTAATCGGACGAATAATTCGTTATCGGGTGACGGTGTGTATCGTCGTGATGCCATTCGTGTTGGATTGTCATCAAATGGATAATTGACTGCAAAATTCTATTATCGCTACTATCCCGTTGTTAACGCCCGTTTCAGACAACTGCGGACGCGGTATATGCCGCTAGTCACACAACGGTAAGAACATCGTTTTGCGACGATTCCCTGGGATAGTGTCTGAAGCGGGGCAAATTTCCGTGCGGGAGTCTGGCAGCAAATTGTTAATTCTGCAAAAATCTTTTCAGTGGCGGAAGCGGCAGATCCACCAAATTTTCACTCCTTGCTTCTTATTCCTTGCTTTCTCTGCCATAACTCTAGTTTTCTTTTTATAGGTTAGTTTTCTTTTTATAGGTTCATGGGATGTTTGGATAGTATACAAGGCTTGCGAAATTACATGACATACCCCGATTTCCGCGGTTCCGAACTGCGTGAAAATCAAGGAGACAAACCCTGAACGCCAATCGATGCAGCACCCTCGAAAACCACTGAGTACGAATCTTCATGAAATTATGGCCACTAGTAGGAAACTGGCAACGGAAATTGTCAAAAATGACCGTTGCAAAATTATATGACATAGCCGACATCCTCGCTGAAATTTCGATTCTTGACCCTCTGTATCAGGTCGTTCATGGTAAAAACCATCAGAAACATCGAGTTAATAGTCCTCGGAAATGCCTTGAACCATTTCGAAAACTCTGTTTCGCATGTTTCAACCCAGCTTTTTGTGAAGGCCCATTTAATCTGCGCCCATTCGCTTAGAACGGCTAGTTTAAGCATAGCCGCGCGCTCCTACTGTCTGCTCTGGTTGTATAAACTCAACGTCCAAGAATTCCTCACACTTTTCCACTGAGTTCAGGTCCTGCGAAAAACAATTCCGACAAATTGGCATGACCGGCCTGAAACGAAGTCTGCGTCGTCCTACTGACAAGAAGTGAAGGCAGATACGGACTAGAAAGAACTGGAAATGATTTTAATACACATTCTGATCATCTGTGAAGTTCATGCGTGTTGTCGAAAAAACCTGGTGCAGCTTGCTACACCACTTGAATCCGGGCGAGCACATTATTTTTTCTCCTCCAAAATTCCTACTCAAAGATAAGTTCGGATCCTTGTGTGCATCATCCAAAATGTTTTTTAATTGGTAGAAAGCAAGCTCAATCCGTACGAGCCCGATGATTTCTGACTATACATTGGGGAAAACTATAAAAAGACCCACACTTATCACTTATCTTCGAGTAGGAACCTTGGAGAAGAATATATGTTTAAAGAATAATGTGCCGACCCGGATTCAGGTGGTGTGGCGAGCCGGACCAGGGCCAGTAGCAATACCCCTGGAAGGTGGCAACTACCGGCTGTCACTGCGTGATGACTGTGTCAATCACGTCTCGGCTATCAATGTGAACGGGCCGGCAAAGAAATGCACAGGCGGCGCTCAAGTTATTGACCATTGCAGTCAGCCACCTGGGAGCAGTGAGCGTTCTTTTGTAAGATGGCTGACTGCAAGAAACGGGTGGTGACTTCGCTCTTCGCTCCGCACGTTTTTTCTCAGAGGAAAGAGAAAAAGCGCGCGGAGCGAAGACGAGCGAAGAGTGGGTCGACACCGCGGTCATGGGGTCGAGCACATCCAATGGGGCTGACCTTTTGAAGCAAGTGCGCTCCGAGAAAGGGCAGTTAAGCGCTTGCGATCCGACCAGTCCGCTGTCCACTTATCACCCCAGCACAGCACGTCGGCGTATCTCGTTGTCTACGTGGGTCAGGAAAAATTGCACCCGCCGGCTGGCGGCCATCCAGCTCTGCTGCCAGCTGATAGGATTGACAGGCGAAACGTTTGAAGGTTTTATTGATTCCAGGCGATGATTAGCGGGATATTAAAGGCGTTGTTCACAATGAAAATATCTTCTCTGTTTTTCCGCCTATCTTGAAAACGGTCCCAATCTAATTCCAATGATGTCTCTGGAATCGTGCAAGACCTTCTGTGAACGGAATTATGGTCCCTCAAAAATTGAGCAGGAAAGCATGGTGGACGAGTTGTCCGAGGCTTGTAACTTCCGTCCAGGGTTTGGCACGAGGTGTGGACAAGACTAAATTTTCTCAGACCCCCCCCCTCTCTAAATGCATCTCAGACCCCCTCCCAGAAGCGTTTATAGGTCAAATTTTTCTCGATTTTCTCGGGCCTCCTCCCAGGAGTGTTAATTGTTTGTTTTTGTAGTAAAATTGAAATAAAAGGAACAACTTATTCCAAAATGTGTATAATTTGAAGAAGAACAACCATTTCAAAAAAAACAAGACATTAACATTTAAATAGATCACGGACGAGGTTTTCTCGACGGATTACATGAAGTTGTCTGCGTTTTTGAAAAACTTGTAGTAAGGGTTTTGATCATAGTGAAGGCTCTCCTTGTGTTGAATATAAGACACATAGGTTTAAACGTGTATCCAGAAATTATGAATGATTCCGGGTAGGAAGCTAAGGTATATATGTGGTGGAAAAGAAGCTTGGAGAAGATGAAGTGATTTGCTAAGGTCAAGAATAGGGGATATCTCGAAGAAATAAATGTGTTTACAAAATAATATGAGTTTGTGAATTCATTTCGCAAGTCCAAGAAGAACATGACACTTCAGATGTATGGACTTCTGATTCGAAAGAGCGTCGTCCGATCTAGTTACGTTGCGAATTTTATTCTCCGAAACCCACTCATACACAAAACACACGACACGGGTTCGATCCCGAAAGGTGCTTAATTTTCGGAAAACATTAGAACACAATTTTTTTTGCAAAGGCCACGAAAATAAGATTCGAGTCGAGAGTGGTAGATTTACCCTATATACTAATTTTCAGCCTCTAAGATGGACGCTGAAAGGCACTTCTCTGTGTGGCCTCACACTTTTCTCAGGTGTGGTCCCGCTGCAAAGGGGCATTTTTGAAGGTTAGATGTCATGAGAGTAAGATATTTGAGTCCAGCGTAGCCGATTTACCCTGTATACGCACTTTCACCATCCAACATAGATGCTGAACACCGTTACAGTATCAGGCCTCACACTTTTCTCAGGAATGAGAGTAGGATATTTGAGTCCAGCGTGGTCGATTTACCCTGTATACAAACTTTTACCGTCTCAGTGTTACGCCGAAGACCGCTACATAGGAAGCGGAACAAGGAAAAAAACGTAAAAACGTCGAAGTCCACAAACCTGGAATAGGGTTTCAAAACACCTGTAACTTAGCTTCCAAAAGAGCTACCCCGGGTTTAAGCAAAACTAAGAAACTAGGTGTGTAACCCTACCAAATGAAACTTTACTCGCTCCCAGAGGACGCCTTACAAAAAAAATTACTAGGTGTGGACATTTGATGTTTCGAGCATAAATGTCCACACCTAAATGCACTGGTTAGGTGTGGACATTTATGCTCAAAACATCAAATGTCCACACCTAGTAAATTTTTTTGTAAGGCGTCACTGAGACGGTAAAAGATTGCAGAAAGGGTAAATCGACCACGCTGGACTCAAATATCTTACTTTCGTCATCCCTAAATTTCGAAAATGACGACTTCCGGCTGGACCACACCTGACAAAAGTGTGAGGCCTCATACTGTAGCGGTGTTCAGCCTCTATGTTGGACAGTGAAAAAGAGAATAAAGGGTAATTCGACCACGCTGGACTTGATTATCGTATTCTCCTGACTCTTTCCTTGCAAAAAAATGTAGACTTCCAGCGCGACCGCACCTTTCAGCGTCCATCTTTGAAGCTGAAAACTTGTATACAGGGTAAATTTACCACTCTCGACTCGAATATCTTATTTTCGTGACGATTACTTTGCAAAAAATGTGAGGTTTAATGTTTTCCGAAAATTAAGCACCTTGCGAGATCGAATCCGCGTAGTGTGTTTCGTGTATGAGTGGGTTTCGGAGAATGCAATTCGAAACGTAACCAGATTAGATGACGCTCTTTCCGACTAGCAAGTGTTTTTGCCATGTCTGGTCTGGCTAATGTTGGGGCACCTATTTTCGTATCTAACCACTAATTAAAGCGTGTTTTCCATATATTTAAAGTGACCTGTTCTTCTCTGAAAACATATTTATTTCTTTGGTACATCTCGTCGTCTTCGCCCTTGCCAATACTTCATTCATTGCATCCACTCTTTTTTTCCGCCCCATTCAGTAGCTTCCAATCTGTTCTCATTTGCAATTCAGTACACAACTATCCAGGATACCCACCCAATACCTATGTGCCTTATATTCAACTGTATGAGAACCTTTACTATAATTTTGACATTACGTAAATTTAATTACAACAAGGTTTCATTTTCATTGGACGGTTTTACCGAATTATTCGCAAAAATTTTTTTTATACAGTGTTCCTACTACCCACGGTCAGAATGATTCACGTGGTCACCCGGTGGAGCTCAGACCCCCCTCCTTCCATCATTGCGTAGCTCAGACCCCCCTGTGTGGATACCCACACACCCCGCGCCGAACCCTGCTTCCGTCTTTTGCAGCCAATGTATGCGAGCTGACCTGAGTAAAGAGAGAAGTCGATAATGAAGGGAAGAACGGGGCTTTCGATCGGAAACCATCGCTCATCTCACGGTCTTGAGTGTTCCATTGTTCACTTCGAGGGGCGGGAAGGGGCCGGACATTCCCAAAGTGGCGGGGTTGGCCCACTTTTGTAAGCTGCGACTTCTGAGTAGCTTTTCTTCCTGTTTCTTCGACGCTGTTCTGCTTCTGAGAGCCACGAGAAGCGTTTTTCATGGAAAATTCGAGGATAAAGTTTATCGTGAACAGTGCCTCAAATTGTACGTAGCTGTCATGAACACGTCTCCTTTATGAATTTTCCGTGCTTACCTCCTATTCTAAGCTCAGCTTCAAATTCCTAGAAGTTGTTGTGGCCATCTTCAACCATTTTCAGATTTTTTTCCAATACTCGATCACCACAAATAAAATCAGATTTGCTTAAAAGCTATCTAAAAATGATGGCTAAAAACGGTTTTGTTCTTCAGAAAAGGCATGAAAATTACGTGATCCGCGTGTACTAGTTACTAAATGCTGTATAGTACTCCATCTAAGAGCGGCTTATAACTAAACTTCGTTTTCCTATTTCACTCTAAGTTCACTTCTTTCTTTGACGACTGGGGAGCGTGAAACAGACTAAGGAAAAAAATAGTCCATAATTTATAAAAATCCTTTGAACTTTTTGGTTCACCTTGTGAAAAAAACACGAGGTTGGCAATCACACAACAAAGTATTGTGTACCGTGGCTTCAGTGGTAAGTTGTCATTCAACAAGAACATTTCAAAATCGTTTTTTAAATGTAGCATTCTCTCGCTTTGATGATTTTCGAGGAAAATCCCGAAATCCCATCATCCAAGGTTGAAAACTCATTAAATCTGAAAGATAGACACATTTTTGCGCTCCCGAAACCCATATTCACTCCTGCTAGTTCCATCAAAATTACAATGAATACGAAGAACTGTTGAGATAGTGTATGTAAGAAGACAGAAAGAGTCCTTCGCGCATGAACATGTGGCCTAGTGGTCTAAGGCGCTGTGCGGGCATCCGTCGCGTAGGTTAGTGCTTTGTTGGTCTAAATACTTCGAATAGTGAGAGTTCTGCATTGAACGCCACTCTCCGAGAATATTTCTCCTTCTAAGGTGGCAATCATAGGAGGCATCTAGGCGTCACCGACCTCAGGTTTGCTTCCTCTTTAAAGTCACTACGTTGGGGGATCGCTTCTGGCCCAAGTGTTTGCGGCATGACCTATAAACCTCACAAATTATCAAAATGTGTCGGAAAATCCTTTCCAGTTCTTTCTAGTCCGTATCCGCCTTCACTTCTTGTCAGTTGGATGACGCAGGCTTGGTTTCAGGCCGATCATTAAATCTTGCTAGAATGGACGACCGGTTTGCAGGACCTCAACTTAGTGGAAAACGTGTTAGGTATTCTCGGCCGTGGAATGTACATTGAGAACAAGGAGAGCAAATGGATCCGCTCAAACTGGCCGTTCTAAGCGAATGGGTGCAGGGGTGTTTACAAAAAGCTACATATGTTGAAACATGCGAAACAGAGTTTTCGAAGTGATTCTGCGTTAAAACAATTTTGAAGAATATTAACTCAATGTTTCTGATGGTTCTTACCATGAACGACCTGATACAGAGAGTGCAGAATGAACATTCCAGCGAGAACGTCAGCTATGTCATATAATTTTGCAACGGTGATTTTTGACGATTTCCGTTGTCAGTTTCCTACTGGTTGCTCTAACTTCACGAAGATTCGCAGCCAAGGGTGTTCGAGCGTGCTGCATCGATTAGCGTTTACCGTTTGTCTCCTTAATTCACGCGAACTTTGGAACCGCGGAAATTGGGGTATGTCACATAATTTTGCAACGCAGTGTATTTGTTGTTAGTCAAACAAATCGCCGTAACTCAAGAAGTCAGTGAGTGTGAGAAGAATGGCCGCTGAGGTGGTAATCTCTGATTGACCCCTTAAGAAGAGTGGTGGCAAATGAGCTGCTTTAGAATCTCTAACAAAAAGCGAAATCCTGTGAGTCACCTAGGAAATGGAAACGATCGCACTGGTCACAGTCAGATTCCTGGTGAAACGCTTTACCGAGGCTTGATGCCATGATACCCGCTCTCTTACGAGTGTTTGTTTACTTCAGATCAATTGCTTAACCACGGAAATAATCAAGCAATCAAAAGAAGATTCAGAGAAGCCAAAGAAAACGATTTCATTGCTTACACGTTATGACAGTAGAAATCGTTGATGGTTTCTCGTGCCATCACTGATAAAGTCATGACGCCTTCCATGCGTGGTCACAAGGGTGACAACGTCAGTGGTGAAAAACGTCTGGGAGATGTCCTGATGTGAAAGATCTCCTGACATGGATATCGACAAGATGCTACTCAATGAGTCATAGGTGAATTCATCAACAGGACTCCTCGCCAGCCCATAAGGCGAGTACGGAGCAGACGCGCATTGGGATCCAGATCTTGGAGCTAAACCTTCTTTGCGTAGTAGCTGCCCTATAGCCCAGACCTTCAAGCCATGATCTGCCTTGTGTGGTCGTTACTAAGTCGAAGATATGAGCTTTTCACACAGTTTAGGAGTCTCTTTAACGAAATTCGAAGAAAGTCTGGGAAGGCAGCGTCGTAAATTACCTGCTCAGACAATGGGGTGGACCGACGGCGGACAAGTTGCGTACCGACAGCGGGATGGGCGACGTTTGGAACGCAATTTGCACGCGGTCGGCACGAAAAATAACGCGGTCGATACGCACTGTCACGCGGTCAGTATGTATCGCGGCGCGATCGGTACGTCTTGCCATGCGGTCGGCACGTATTGTCACGCGGTCGGTACGCACTGCCACGCGATCAGTACGCATTGCCACGCGGTCGGTGGACATTGCTACGCGGTTGGTACGCACTGTCATCACGTGGTCGGTACGTCTTGCCACGCCGTCGGTACGCATTGCCACGGTGTTGGTGCGCATTATCACGCGGTTAGTACGCATCGCCGCGCGGTCAGTACGTCTTGTCACGCCGTTGATACGCATTGTCACGAGATCGGTACGCATTTTCACGCTGTGGATACGCATGGACACGCTGTCGGGACGCATTGCCACGCGGTCGGTACAAATGTTGCGCGTAGGATTGACCACGGTTAGTACGAACTCAAACGCGGAAGGCCCGATTTTATCACGCGGTCAGTACGGAACATTATTGAAGACGGCCGCTTTTAGTACGCATGCATGTGCGGCAGGTATTTATTGCTTCCAATCAAATGGCGCTCTTTCGAAACGCATTAATGCAGGGTTTGTAACAAGAAAAAGAAAAGGTTTTCATCACGAAGGTCAGTATATGGTCCCAAATAATTGGAAATAAGCAATTGTTGGGAGTGGGGGTGGGGCTCGGGGTAACGCACGAACAAGTTGAAACAGCCCAACACCGCTGGCTTTCGAACTGCAAACGACGAGCTTTTCCAATCAACAACATCTAAAGTCTAGTTTGCTTAAATGAGCCTGGGCGGAGCAAGCAGAGGAGCGGTAGGTCATGGCAAAATAAGGAAATCTCGACATGATAAACCCAATACGCTATACTTCGCCGTAACCCGCCGTGGCCGACCCGGTCGAAACGTATGAAAAACATGGATGATGGAGGTTGCAAAAAACACCCGGGATGGTATTCGCCATCAACCCGCCGGGAAGTGGAAGGGATATGAGGCGAAATTTCAGTACAAAATGCGCGTTCCACGGCCACCTCTAGCCTCCCTTGGCTTCCCTCGCGACCGCCGGACTTTTTCGCATAGGATCGGTGGAGAATACTTGCTTCTCAATAGAACCTTTATCTTTGGCAGTGATATCGCTACGTAACACACTTTGCATTTCCATATTACACAGTGTAAGATGGGTTGATCTGTTCCTCTGCCGCACGCGGTACCAACCCTTCCGTCTCCCTTCGACTTCCTTCGGCGGGTTGTTAGCAAATACGTTTTTTCCACCCACCTCATTCATGTCTTTCGTGATTATCGGCCGGGCTGGCTACGGCGATAGGCGAACTATGACCGAGGCCCTAGCCGTTTCAAGCCTACTGCGTGTTTAGCTCAAAATCGCTACAGCCGTGATCTAGCTGGAGAGGTTTGGTTTTGTAAATTTCATGTTAATGAAAAACAAGGGGCACACACACGCCGCTTCGCGGCGTACTTGTAGGCGTGTATTATGACGCATCGAATAATCGAATCATTGCCAAATGAAAACTTAGGTATTATCGTTCCTCGAATACCAGTCCGGTCCCACACACTTTCCTCGGCGCATGGCGCACCCTCGGTTGAGTCCCACACTCTTTTCGCGGCGCTCAGCGCACTTTCAGTTGTGTCCCGCACACTTTCTCCTGCGCTCAGCACTCTCAAAGTTGGGCCCAACACACTTTTCCCGGCGCTCGGTGCACTCCCAATTGGGTCCAACACCCATTTCTCGGCTCTCGGCACACTCCCAGTTGGGCCCAACACCCATTTCTCGGCTCTATACGCACTCCCATTTGGGTTCAACACCCATTTCTCGGCGCTTGGCGCGTTCACATTTGGGTCCCGCACACTTTCCCATGCTCTCAGCACACTTTAAGTTGGGTCCCAACACACTTTCCCCGGCGCTAGGCGTACCCCCAGTCAAGTCCCGCACACCTGCCCCGGCGCTAGGCGTACCCCCAGTCAAGTCCCGCACACCTTTCCCGGCGCCTGGTGAACTCTCAGTTGGGTCCCGTACACCCTTCCCAGCGCTCGGCGCACTTCTGAGTCCCGCACATTCTGTGGTCGACGGTCAACGGTCACTGGTCAACTCATAGCCGTTCATTATTATGTATGATAACTATGTTTGGCGTTGGGAGGCCAGCCGCGGTAAATTGTTCTGACTTGCTTGCACGTCTTTTCTCTGGTAAAAATCACCTATTTTTACACCATTGGTGTCCAGATATTCACCTTCATGATGAGAACTCAGTACCCTTTTTATCACGGACGCTTCTTTTAGGCATTAATGCGCACCATTCTAATGGGAGCAATGCATACCTGCTGCGTGTCACTTTTCAAATAAAACTTTCGTGTTAGGAGGCATTTTACTACATTTCCTCAGCCTAAGATGACATTTCTTCTATGTGTTTTAAAATATTCCGTTTCTATTCTTGCATTTCCTTCCTTTGTCTTTTTCCTAATCCTTCTATAAGGAATTCAATGTGTTAATTGCGTTGTGAGCTTGATACCCGTGTGTTCTATTTAACGAATCCTCATGGGATCGAATGTCCTCGTTGATAGTGATTATGGACCCTTTACAATGGCATACGTCAGCTGTTGAAACTAATTGTACTGTCACTCTCGAGCTGAAATTCCGCTCCGCGATTGCAACAAGTCGCCGCAACCGCTTCTGTCCGCAAGTGCGGAGCGAAATTTCACCTCGATAACGGCAGTGCGAAGTGTTCCAGTGTCTATTTGTTGCAAGCAAATATTCATATTTCTTTCCACAGCTGATAAACTCGCTCTTTAATGCAAAGAAAATTTTTATTCGAGTCCACGTGAACAGTCATTTGTCGATGAGTTCTGCAAAATTTGAAACCATCAAACTTTGAATATTATTACTGAACCATTCATAGGCATGACTACACCAACAAGAACAAGAAGATGAAGAATAGCATAAATAAGAAGGGAAAAAGGATCGAGATCAAGACAAAGAGCTAGAAATAGTAAAACATCGAGATCAATAAAAAGAAGGCAAAAAGAGAAAGCAGAAGAAAAACCTACCTGCCAAAGTCTCCCACTGCGCGCGGTTGACTTTCTTCCACGTGTGCGCGCTATAAGTTTGCTAGGACACAGGTCACCGAGTATAATAGTCGTTTGGACAAGAGTCACATTTACGCCTCAACCTTCAAGTTGGAACTGCACATTCTAGCCCGGCTCGGCGTAGGAAGAAGCTCGACTTGCTGGAGTCTCGCCGAAATATCGCCTTGACAGCCAAATAAATAGTTGCTTTAAAAAAATCAATAAATAAGTACTGTCGTTGTCTGGGCTAAATTCCGTTTGGCGATTGCGGACTACGACTGTTGCATCAGGCGACACGTGATAATCGTGCTGGGAGAAGGGTGAATCGTGACGGGAAAAAGCGGTCCCACCAGGACTAGCACGTGTCGTATGATGCAATAACCGTAGTGCGCAAATGCGGCCCGGAATCTGACCCAGAGAACGACATTTAAAAAATAGAAAAATAAAAAAGTAAACAAATCACTTAACAAATAATTAAATAAAAAAGTAAATAAATAAATAATTAAATAAAAAAGTGAATAAATAAATAAGTAAATTAGTAAATAAATAAATAAGTAGTTGAACCGAAGAAAAGTATCACATTAAAGAAGAGATGAAAACGAGGAGAAAAAAAGTATCTGGAGTTGCAAAGAATGAGAAGAGAGTGGAGAAGATAAAGAGAGAGAGAGAGAAATAGGAGAAATTGGAATGTATGAAGAAAACACTCTGCGATTTGTAGGAAATCGCCCTTTTTTAGTTGAATTTCTTGGGCACTCCGGTGGAGACAGGAGAAAAAGTTTATGGGGTCGCCACTAGCGTGTTCGATAGTGAGGTGATCAAGGAGGTCATAGAGGTTTTGGGTGACGAAGAACTCGTTAAGGATATCAATTCTGGCCAGTGAAGAATCGAGCATTTCTTTGAATCGTGCGTGATTGTGATCAAGGTAGCCTCCCACGTGTTATCAACTTTGCTAGCATCCATTTAAATTTTTGTGTACAATTGAGCCATTCGGGCTAGGTGACATCACCCACGAAACTTGAGCCTCTAAATAAGTGCATCTTACAAGTTATGTCCACCTGCGGACTGCAGGGTGTGTGTGTGTGTGTGTGTGTGTGTGTGTGTGTGTGTGTGTGTGTGTATGTGTGTATGTGTGTGTGTGTGTGGTGTGTGTGTGTGTGTCCAGTCTGTGTGTGTCTGTGTGTGTCTGTGTGGGTGTGGTGTGTGTGTATGTGTGTGTGTGTCAGTGTGTGTGTGTGTGTGTGTGTGTGTGTGTGTGTGTGCCAGTGTGTGTGTGGTGTATGTGTGTGGTGTGTGTGTGTCAGTGTGTGTGTGTGGTGTGTGTGGTGTGTGTGTGTGTGTCCCAGTGTGTGTGTGTGTGTGTGTGTGTGTGTGTGTGTGTGTGTGTGTGTGTGTGTGTGTGTCAGTGTGTGTGTGTCAGTGTGTGTGTGGTGTGTGTGTGTGTGTCAGTGTGTGTGTGTGTGTGTCATAGTTCGCCTATCGCCGTAGCCAGCCCGGTCGATAATCACGAAAGACATGAATGAGGTGGGTGGAAAAAACGTATTCGCTAACAACCCGCCGAAGGAAGTCGAAGGGAGACGGAAGGGTTGGTACCGCGTGCGGCAGAGGAACAGATCAACCCATCTTACACTGTGTAATATGGAAATGCAAAGTGTGTTACGTAGCGATATCACTGCCAAAGATAAAGGTTCTATTGAGAAGCAAGTATTCTCCACCGATCCTATGCGAAAAAGTCCGGCGGTCGCGAGGGAAGCCAAGGGAGGCTAGAGGTGGCCGTGGAACGCGCATTTTGTACTGAAATTTCGCCTCATATCCCTTCCACTTCCCGGCGGGTTGATGGCGAATACCATCCCGGGTGTTTTTTGCAACCTCCATCATCCATGTTTTTCATACGTTTCGACCGGGTCGGCCACGGCGGGTTACGGCGAAGTATAGCGTATTGGGTTTATCATGTCGAGATTTCCTTATTTTGCCATGACCTACCGCTCCTCTGCTTGCTCCGCCCAGGCTCATCTAAGCAAACTAGACTTTAGATGTTGTTGATTGGAAAAGCTCGTTCTTCTGCGGAGCTAGTGGTAACTGCCATGACCCTGCCCACTTCCATATCTCATCTACAGCGAGCTGGAGGGATTTTGTGTCATCTGACGTAGATATGGTCCTATAGATTTTGATGTCGTCAGCATACATTTTACAGTTTACTCCGAAAGTTTCAAGGACTGAAGGCAAGTCTGCAGTGAAAATGTTGAACAAAATGGGAGACAGGACGCCACCTTGAGGTACCCCACTTTCAGCGCATTTTACCTCAGAATAAACCCCTCCAATTCTGACCTGAAAGCTTCTGTCGGTTAGATACTCAGTTATCCACTTCAAAGAACAGGATGAATCTTGATTTTGTTCAGTTTGAAAAGAAGCTTTGCATGAGACACTCGGTCGAATGCTTTCGCAAAGTCAAAGTAAACGACGTCACTAACGCTCTTCCTGTCAATAGCTGCTGACCAGTCATCTAAACATTCCAAAAGATTAGTCTCGACCGATCGCCCCGGAACGAATCCATGCTGATTCCTTGGTATAATGTTCTGAGAGGCAAGATGCATGACTATATGTTGCTTCAAAACTTTTTCGAAAACTCTGCAAAAGATGGACGTGATGCTAACTGGCCGATAGTTTTCAGGATTGGAAGCAGGCTCCTTTTTCAAAACAGGGGTTACAAACGAGTGCTTCCACCTTCTTGGCACTTCACCATACATTAGTGACTGATTGAACAAATAAGATAAAGGCCCTGCAATAACACATGCCACTTCCTTAATAAAGAAAAGCGGGATTTGATCGGGGGTAACGGAGAGCTTTATTTGTTTTCTGAAAATGGTTGTATAGTGGTTTGCGTAATTAGTGTTTGTTTGTTTTTTTTCTCTCACGTTTGCCTTACGCATTCGTAATAAACTTATACTTATTATTTTGAAATTGTGAGCACCCATAGTTGCCTTCCATGAACAGAGCTGCCTATAGAGTACAGATGGGTTAGTCCTGGATAACTGTCCGCCATGGCCTAAAATTATCACAGCTTCGGAGCATCTGCATTTTCTATACAAGAGCAAGCTCAGCTCAGACCCGGTTCTTACGTGCAGATAGCTTGTCATCTCCGAATGATTCATATGCGACAACGAGGGCTCTTCAAATGAACCGATTCTCCTGATTGCTTCTTTTCTAGAACATACATCCCCTTGCTCTTTGAACTTTTTTTTTAATACCTGAAATTCTCCGAATTTGAATTGAAAAATTGCATCGCTCAGATCATTCTAATTATGGGGCCAGTGGCTAATACGACAGCAAACTCGTCACGGCGATCTGTGTAAATAAAACATTTTGCGAGGCAACCGTCGCCCGCTGCGTGGTGTGCCTCATTCTCCAGCACTGCCGTGTCGCTGCGATATTAGCCGCGGTGCCACTCTGCAGAGGCCTTAAGACACTACTGTGAGCCCATAGTGTCCTTCTTCAGCACCAAGCGCGTCATGATGATCAAATTGCCAGACCTCTATCACTCACAAGGGAGCGTTCCACACATAATATGGAGTTTCGAGATTCCACTTTAATATATTCTAAGTGGGACACAGTGCTCCAATATTCTATACTCAGAATCGGCTAAGTGCCTCAGAGCTTCCAAAAGTGGGCATTTACATAGCTTTGCGCAGATAAAAGGGGTAAACGAATGACAATTCTGAGGATATTAAAAAAATTGTCTCCGATTGGGCTGAAAACTTGTTTCAAGGGGTTGTCTTGGGTGCTGATCAGGGCTGTGCGTTATAACGTTAACGTGTTAACGCATTAACCGATTAACGCGGTTTTTTTTTGTGGAAAATTAACGATTAACGCTAAACGAAAAAGTCTTGAATTCACGTTAGTTTATAAACCGTTAATTTTTGTAGAATTATGGCACCAGGGTACTGCACGAGGTGCGGGTCGGCCAGTTTTGCTCAGAACCCCACTCAAATGCCAATTTCCCTCAGAACCCCCCCCCCAGGAGCGTAAATAGGTCAAGTTTTGATCGTGTTCTACCCACTCCCTCCTCACCTAGAGCTGATGCGTTCAAACAGTTATTATCTAGCAGATCTACCTCTAATGTTTCATTGCAGTAAATTTTCTTTTGTCGTATACAAATGGCGAAGCCAGTACTATGCGAGAAAATGCGGATGTTTGCGAGGACGGAAACACAGAACAGCGCCCATCGCATTTGTAGCCTAGGTCGCTCATTTTGAGCCGGTCGAAGCAAGGGTTATCGGGCTTATCATGTCAAAACCTCCTCATCGCTGTTATATTTTGCCATCACCGACGCTTACTCCGCCCGGATTCGTCCTAGCAACCTAAGCTAGATGTGGAGAGGGCCGAAAGTGCAAAAGTGTATGTATAGTCTAGCTAATTTTTAACATCTGCTTATCAATGAGAAGCGGTCGGCAGAAGACCAGTATGCATGTATTCCTATGCAAAACGCACGCCACCGGTTGAGCGAGAGCGGCTGCGCTGCCATGAGTTTCAAGCACATCGATCTTCGACCAACCGCTTCTCATTGGTATATACATAGATGTGCAACTTTTGGTGGACTACGCTATACTCTGAGAGATTCCCCCGCGATCGTTCACGGATAGAATCCACTCGGTTTCTGGTAGGGGCCGAGATGATACTAGCATGGGCTAACGCGGAACGGTCGCGAAATTCTGCGAGTCTTAAACCGAGAGCGTACCGCGTTCGTTCATGGATGCTCCCGCCATGCTTCACCGCGGAACCGCGAGGAATCGAGCCCGGGGCTGTCGCGGAACGATCGCGAGATTCTAGGTGAAAAATCGTGGAACAGCGATAAACTGAGCCCGGAACTATCGCGGGACGATCGCGAAATTCGGCCAGCCTCCAACCCTAATCGTACCGCATCCATGCTCTCTCGGTGTTTCAGCCGAGCGGGTGTCGCCTATCAGATCAGCACGAAGCTATAAGGCATTGCCCGTGCCGTATTTTGCGCTGCTTGACAAATCTGCACAGCATGACAGCGCGGAACCGGGGGAAACGATCACGGTACCATCGCGGGAGCATCACGGTGCTAGCGCGAAAGACTCTCTCAGAGTAACTGGTTACAACTCATGCGGTTCAATAAAATGCGGATGTTTGAAAGGGGGGGGGGGGTTCGATCCCGCCCGAAGTTCATAGGTATGCAAAGTAACGATCACGAGAGAAAAGAGCAGATAAAGCTATTGAATAGAATTGCATTGAGAAGAATATTTGAGTCAAGCGGGGTCGATTTACCCTTTGTACACACTTTCACCGTCTAGGATGGAGGTTGAACTCTGCTACAGTATGTGGGCTCACACTTTTTCAGATGCGGTCCGCCGGAAGTCGACAATTTTGAAAACTACGAGTCACGTGAGTAGGATATTTGAGTCAAGCGTGGTTGATTCTCGCTACATACGAAATTTCACCGTCTGAGATAGAAGCTGAAGGGCGCTACACTGTATTCGTCAATGAAAAAAACATGCAAGTCTTCGAAAAAAGTAGGTTTTTAAAAGGTCATAAGTGAAGAATTAAACGAGTTATCTGGAAAGGTTCGGGCTTTGGGAAACTAGACTTTATACTCTGCCGTTTGCTACCTTTCGTAAACCTGAAGAGTGCCTCTGATGAACATTAACCTGTTGTGGATTCTTCTCCTAAATGCACTGTGGGTCCACATCTAACAAAGTACTGAGAAAATGCATATATGGACGCAGAACCCACAACAGGAAAAATTTCGCGAAGGACACACTCCAGAGGTGCCGTAGGCTTCAAACCCGAAGTTATTGCAAATTCAATTAAAACCCTAGTTTAGATTCGTGAGCTTGGATGTTTCTTGTCATCTTTCTCTGTTAGTGTAGCAATATTCGGCGATCATATCAAATATGAACTATACTGACTCATAGAAATCTTTCGCAGAAATCATCCAGCATTAAAGGCACAATACACCCTCAGATATGAAATTTGAGATTTTCATGTAATTGAGTAGAAGACCCCTCCTGTATAGCACGTGCCAAATGCGAGATCTCAATTCCTCCAAATAAGCGAGACCTAAGCGACCACCACAAGCACGGCCCCCTTCGCTCACCACTACAGGCCCGACCCCCTTCCAGATTTTCGACCTCGATATCGACTGGATGGATGGATGAATTCTTAACAAATCACCGTTCTTAGGTTCATTGCCGGATTTCATCCTAATCCTGGCTCGCTCTCGCCCAACGATTGCGAATGAAGAGAAATACAGACTTGAGACAACTCGTCCACCAATTTTTCACCCTCAAAATCTTAGCATTTTTTGAATAGCCATAACTTTGTTCAAAGGAGGTCCTGGACAATTTCATAGGTACCACTGTGATCAGCGTGTGACTCTCTCCAAGATAAGCATGAAATATGAGAATTAATTTTTTGGGTGTCCTGTGCCTTTAAGTATGCAAGTTGCTCTAGACACTTCACATTGAAGATTCATATGTCTTGTCTATCATTTCGGGAACGCCTTTACTATGACTCCACCCTAAACTTCCTTATTGAACACCGTCACTCGCAATTCAGTTCGAATAGCATTTCAGTCAAATCGCAATGCATAGTTTGATTCCATGTGAAAAACTGCTCCGGGAGGTTTTCACTCACATACATATTTCTCCAATGGGTCTTCCTCCGTAAGGTCAGAAATCTCCAGAACCTTCATCCCCTCTGGTGCTCAGACCCCATGGAGGACCCTATGCCGCGCCAAATTCTGTATGGCACTGATTGATATGGGAGATCTGGTAATGTTTTGGTTTTTTGACGTGGTATTGTTTTCCTTTTTAATAGTTTAACGAAATGCAAAATCAACGTGTTAACGCATTAACGGGTTAACGCGGTTTTTTTCCGAAAATTAACGATTAACGCTCAACGAAAAAATTAATTTTCATTAACGCACACCCCTGGTGCTGATCACGAATCCAAAGTCTATCCGTCAGTATTCGAAACTTTCCATCTGATTTGGTCCGAAGCTTCAGAAAAAGGGAAATTTTGCTGGAAAAACGCCACTTTTGACGATTTCTGGAATGCTACGATCAAATCGCTCCAAAACTTGTACATATGTAGGAGATATTCGGCCTGCCCAACACGAATCTGCGACCCTTTTATCGATTTTCGATAAATTAAGGTAGGTTACGGTGGGTATATGGTAGCTCGGTCAAAGTCTCAGATTTGACTCAAAATTTCACCCTGGGTGTTATTTGGGACGCTGAACACGAATTCGAGATCCATTCTTTTGATTTTCGAATTTTTAAGGCAGGTATCGCCTACTCAAAGACACTATGCCTACCGTAACCTACAGTAACCCTGATTCTTGCGCGGAATAGACCCCAGATTCGGGTTCAGTGCCCTAAATAACCCCCAGCTAAAAGTTTTGAGCCGGATCCGAGAAAATTTTTCTGAACGCCCCAAAAATTCTCTGATGGGTAGGTGCCCTTACCTTTTTTAAGCAATAAAAATGGCGTTTTTGGAATCCACTAAGCAATTTAGCCAATTTCAAGCATGGGTCATTAATATACTCTCACAGACCTACAGCAACGACAACATGATTTTCCAAATCGCTTCCAATCCGGAAGGTAACAAGCCTCCCTTGTCAGTCGCTGTTCGCGCTGCTCCAAACGGAGCAGCGCAGTGTGGCGAGCGACAGCGTGCTCTGCCTCATACTCACGCGGAAGTGAGTTGTCACATCCTTTCTCTCGGCGATGGATTGCTGGGATAAACGCAGGCTTACCGCATCAGCAACAACCCTCACTGCACAGAAGCAATCCGTGGCAAATAACATGACCCACTGTTTCATCGACAACGGGGTAGCCTGACGGATTTAAGTGCACTTTTCATGATAAAAACGGCTTCTGAGTTCTCTCGTATATCAAGAGCTTCGGGGACCATTGCAACAATGGCGGTGCCGAAAATCCGGTGAAAACTAACCATTAAGACCTCTCTACGGCTCCAAAGCTGGCATGTGGTATGTTCGCCCCACCAACGGGCAGAAGACATACAAACGTTAGCTTTTAGAGCGTATAGAGTTTCAGGTCGCTTTTGGTAGCTATTTTTTGACATTCGCGTAGCAATGAATCACGGAACTCTCGTACTCCGGTGGAACCACAAGGGCCGCTCTGAGCGTGATTCCTGAATTCAAATACGACCTTGCTGAATTCATGTTCTAGTAGAAATCACCCCGGAAGTCGGTAGCTACTGCCTGCTACTGCGTAGTGAGTGTGTCAACCACATATGGGCGATCAAAGTTGACACGCCGGCATCGAAGCGCACACGCGACGCATCAGTTTATGACCGTTGTAGTCGAACACCTGGCAGCGGTGTACGTCTTTGGCGAGATGGCTGACTTTCAAAAAAAGGAGTTGTGACTTTGCTCACCGCTTCAAAAGTAAAGGAAACAGCGCACGAAACGAAGAAGGAATGTCTCGATAGCGCGGTCATGGGATCGAGCACGTCCAAAAGTGCTGACTTTTTGCATAAACTGTGCTCCAAGAAAGTGTCGTGGAGCTCTGCAAGTTTCCTTGAGACCTGTTCACTGTCAACGTATGACCCCAGCACGGTGTTGGCTACTCTCGGCGTCTAAGCCCCGAAAGGTGACAACTACCGGCTGTCACTGCGTGATGACTGGGTCAATCACGTCTCGGCTATCAATATGGACGGGCCGGCATAGAAATGCACAGGCGGCGCTCATGTTAATGACCATTGCAGTCAGCCACATGGGAGCAGTGAGCGTTCTCTTGTGAGGTGGCTGACTGCAAGAAACGGGTGGTGACTTCGCTCACCGCCGCAGAGGAAAGAGAAATAGCGCGCTGAGCGAAGAGGAGCTGGCTCGATACCGCGGTCATAGGGTCGAGCACCTCCAATGGTTATGACTTTTTGAGCTAAGGGCGCTCCAAGAAAGGGCAGTGGAGCGCTTTCGAACCGACCAGTCCGCTGTCCACTTATCACCACAGCACAGCACGGCGGCCTACCTCGTTGCCTAGGTGGGCAAGGAACAATTGGACCCGCCGGCTGGCGGCCATCCAGCTCCGCTGCCAGCTGATAGGAATGACAGGCAAAACGTACGAAGGTTTTATGGATGTTTAAATGGTTCCTGGCAAAGATTAGTGGGAGATTAATGTCAAATTGTACGTAGCTGTCATGAATACGTCTCCTTTATAGACTTCACGTGCTTTAGTCCTATGCTAAGCTCAACTTCCAATTCCTAAAGGTTGCTGTGGCCATATTCAACCATTTTCAAATTTTTTTCCAATAATCGCGCAAGACAAATAAAATCAGATTTGCTTAGAAAGCCATATAAGAAAGATGGCTGAAAAACGGTCTAGTTTTTCAGAAAATGCATGAAACTTACGTGATCCGCGTGTACTAGTTACTAAATGCTGTATAATAGTTCATCTAAGTGCGGCTTTTCTCTAAACATCGTTTTCCTCTTTTGCTTCAAGTTCACTTCTTTCTATGTATGACTGGGGAGCGTGAAACAGACTAAGGAGAAAAATAGTTCATTATTTAAAAAAATCCTTTGAATTTTTCGGTACATTGTGACAAAAACACGCTCTTCGAAAATTATACTACAAAGTATTGTGTATCGTGGTTCAGTGGTAAGAGGTCACCCAACAAAAAAATTTCAAAATCGTTTTTTGAATCTAACATTCCCTCGCTTTGATGATTTCCGAGAAAAATTCCGAAATCCCATCATCCAAGGTTGGAAACTTATTAAATCTGAAAGACAGACACGTTTGCACGCTCACGAAACCTATATTTACTACTGCTAGTTCGATCAAAGTTACAATGAATACGAAGAACTGTGGAGGGAGTGTATGTAGGAAAACAGAAAGAGACCCTTGCACATGAACATGTGGCCTAGTGGTCTAAGGCGCTGTGTTGGGCATCCGTCTCGTAGGTTGGTGCGGTGCTGGTTCAAATACGTCGACTATTGAGAGTTTTGCATTCAACGCTACTCTTCGAGAATGATTCTCGTTCTAAGGTGGCAACCATAGGAGGCATCTAGGCGTCATCGACCTCAGGTTGGCTGCCTCTTTAAAGTCACCACATTGGGGGATTGCTACTGGCACAGGTGACTGAAGTAGGAGACAAAACGCTTGAGGGTTTAATTGGCGACTCCATGATTCCTTGCAAAGATTAGTGGAAGATTTACGCCAAATTCTTGGTAGCTGTCATGAATATGTCTCCTACACAAATTTCTCATGCTTCGGGGCCAATTTAGGCTAAACTCCTGGTAATGGCTATAGACCTATTCAGCTCTTTTGAGACTTTGCCCAGTAACCGTTTACTGCCAGTAAAATCGGAATTTCTAAAATGTTACCATCTAGAAAAGATGGTTGCGGAATGATTCCGCTCTCGATAAAAAGCATAAAACTTACGTGTTCTGCGTGTACTATGCACCCTTTATAAAACGTCGTAATTCACATCATTCGAGGCGCGAGCGGCGCGCGCGACGCCTCGGCCTCCGTCTGCCCTTTGTTCTCTCACTGTCTCGAACCTCCGCTCCGCACCGGCACGTGTTGGAACCAAGTGACTTTCGCCGTTTTATAGCCTGTACTTACTAGTTTCAGTATACTGTTCATCTGAGTGAGATTTACACTTCAAGTTCTTCTCCTGAAAACTCACTATTTTCTGGGTGAAATAGGAGACGGGGTAAGAAAAAAAATTAGCCTACAATTCGAAAGATTCTCTAGACATTTTGTTAACTTTGCCGACGACGTTGCGAGGTTGCTTCCTCAACAACCATTCTACAAAATATTGTGTATCGTTACTCCGGTGGTAAGTGGCCAACCAACAAGAATTTTTCATAATCGTTTTCTAATCGAGCATTACGTGCCTCTGATGATTTTCGCGAAAAAATCTAAATTCTCATCATCTAAGGTTGAAAAATTGTTATTTTCGAGAGATCGACCCATATGCGTGTTCCCGAAACCGAAAGTTGCAACCGCTAGTTAGACCAAAAGCTGCGAGGGATACGAAGAAGTGTGGAGAGTACTGCATACAGGGAAGCAGGAAGTGTCCTTCACACTAGCGCATGTGCTGATGGTGTAAGGTGACCTTATTTGCATGCGTTCCACGCCGTTCTTCGAACATATTATAGATTTCGTTCCAGGGTAGCAACCATAGGTGACATTTAGGCGTCAGCGACCTGAGGCTGGTTGTCACTTTAAAGTCACTCCACGAGGAAACAATACTCTTCCAGCACGATCCAATACATAACCTACGTTCGAAACAAAACTATGCGCTTGGGTTCTTTCGAAGCCAAATATCCTTCGGAGTTTTGAGTTCATATACAATACCCGCGCTAAGTTTTGTAAATACCGGGGAGCATTTGCCAGACTTGGCAAAAAAAAAACGTCGCGTGCATGTAACTTTTTTGAGCGTAGACGTTTTTGAATTCTGAAAACGTTGTCAGATTGAATTCCTACCTAATGATGTGCTCTGTGGACCAAAATTTGCTAAAATCGCCTCGTTTTTGAGTGAAATTGTTTTTACGGTCGTTTCTCAATAACGTCGCCGCGCAGCAAAGTGCGGTGAGACGTTGAGTAGTAATTGTACAAGAAATAGAAGAGCAATTTCTATGTCTTCTTCGTGAATTGGATGGAGGTGGGGGCAGTCTCGAGATCTGAGCAGGTTGAGTTTTTGAAATCCTGCATTAAACACGCTTGGGAACTTCGTCAGAAGTCGGACTTCTAGCGCGAATGCCCCAGACCGATCAATGGAGGAGTTTGGAGATTCAACATGCGCAAATCTCGAGATTGCCCCACCTTCATCTAATTCACGAAGAAAGCATAGAGATTGATCTCCTATTACTTGCACAATTACTACTCAAAGTTTCGCCGCCCTTTATCGTGCGCGACGTCTTTGAGAAACGACCGCAAAAACAATTTCATTCAAAAACATAGCTATTTTAGAGAACTTTGGTCTACAAAGCACATTATTAGGTAGGAATCTGAGCTGTGAATATGACATCGTTTTTAGAATCTAAAAACGTCTTCGTTCGAAAAAGTTACTAGCATCGAACCTTTTTTGCCAAGTTCCGCAAATACTCCCCGTTTTTACAAAACTTAGAGACGACAAAACTGTTTCATGACAACAGCACCACATCCTCTTTCCGGGCGTCGGACTGTACACTGAATCTTATTCTCCGAACCTTTGTGTGAGGAATGCTGCTAGATTCGTCCCTGAGTTCGGATTGTGGCCAAACTGGCTTAGAGAGCTCACATCGATGCTTACTTTCAGATTCTCAAAGGGAAGCGTGGGCTCTGTGATACCTCCAGTCAACATAGACATGATCGTCGGTTCGAGGTACCTTGTCATGCATAACTATAGAGAAGTAAAGTGCAACGAAACTCTGAGCTGAAGAGCGATTATGCGCCGACTATGCGTGCTTCGATCTTAAACATAACATGCTCAAGATGTGTAACATCGGAATGGATCGTAATGAGGCTTAGCATAACCCATTGGAGAATGGCGCAAACTCGGTGCACATATGGTACATATAGCATATGACACCGATTTTGCGCCAACCTTCAACAGTGAAGGCAAATCCTCATCAGGATCCACGCTGACGTTACAAGAGACCTGAAAAGCCGTTTACGCAAGGCGGAAGTTGCTGAAGATCCGTGGGTTGGGATAAAGTACATAGTTGTTATTTATCGGTATATTTTTAAGCACTGATCAGAGAAAAAAGCATCTGATGAAATGGGGATTGCGCATTTTGATTATTCGAAACAATTCTCAAACACGTTCGTCATGAAGTTTTCCAAAGTTGAATATTACTCGAAAGTGTTTTTTGGAGAATACGCCTTTCGAACCGTACTCAAATTTTTCGCATTTCCATCTCTCGAATTTCAAAGAATCATTCGAATAATAGAATTCAGTCAGAAGTATAAGAGCAAAGTGATTGCAAAAATAGTCTTGTGTGGAAAACAGGTGACAAAAGAAGGACATCGATGATACAACAATACATCACAAAATGTGACAACTATGTATAAGAAAACACATAATTTTGATGAGCAGCAAAACCAGATGACGAACCGAACAACATCGCGTCAGGGGTTGTCGATACGTGCGAACGAGTAAGAAAACAAGGGAATCACGTCACTCTGCGTAAACGGCCGAGAGGCAGTAGACTGTCTGTCGACCTCGGTCGACAGACAGTCGACCGCGTATCAGCCGATAACGCCTTGGTCGACAGACAGTCAATCCGCTCCTTGCAGTCAAACCACCCAGTGACCGGTAAGCCACAAAGGTGACGTGTCAACCACCCTCTTGACGCCACGAGTTTTTGAGTCACCTCTTTCACAGGAGCCAAAAAACAGCAAAAACCGAACTAGTTAATTTTCGCCACATGGATATTCAAGGCCCTGAAACCTATGGAAACTCAAACTTTCGGAAGAGTGCTTATGAGTGCCTTGCAGGGAAGAAAAAGGTGTTTTAATTAGTTTACTTACATTGCCGAAGGGGGTGTGTATACAAGTCTGTTGGTACCTGTTCGTTGGTGTCCCTGCTTCTACTGAACCTAGCAGACGTTTGAGTGTACACAGGGAACGTTCGAGCGATATAGCGTGCACAACTATATCGCGAAAGTATACCGCACATTGCATAAAGGTGTCGCCGTCCGGCACACCAAGGCCTCTGGTCCATAACACCTTAGGATCCGTACCTAGGGAGTTCATGGAGTCTTCGGTCACAAGCCACAGTTTCGCCACCCTGAACTGTCGATCGCTGTCGAGTGATATCCAAAAAACTGCGCTATCCAGACTTCTGAGCTATTTCCATGCACCGTTTGCTGCCTTGCAGGAAACCCGGCTCAAGGATAGACCCTTCATCAACGTCTGAGAGTACGACATCTACTTTGGTGACGCTGATAATAGGAGAGTGGGAGGCTGTGCGATAGCTGTAAGGAAGGACTTTCATGGTATGATCGAAGCATTCGGCTCAACGTCGTGTACAATACAGGCCGTATCTTCTGCGTTTTGGACGAAAAAGACGCAAAAACGCGTCGTTTGCGTCCTTTTCTCATAACTCTGTTCAAAGTGGTTCATTCTGAAATCTGAGGAGTTATTTGGAATCAGCATTGAGAGCTCTTCCTTTTGAGCCTTCACATGTCTTACTCTGCAACAAGGCATATAGGCTTGACACAATCAATCGAGTGCGCGAAACGCGAAGGCGGAATTGTGATCGGAGGATTGAATGTGTTTATATAACTATTGTGTATATTCTAGTGGAACAGTCTGAAGGGATTTTGACTGAATTAATGAGATATAATTTTCGATTTCTCCCATTTTCAAGAATCCATATTTCGGTCATTTCCCGGGTCAAGTTCTTGGCGCAAACGGTATCAATCGATGTGAGACCCGGCCAGTAACCTTTTTCTCTTTTCTTCCTCTAATTAAACATGCAGCAGTCCAATTCGTTGAACTCCATTTTTCACCCCATTCAGATGTGTCAAAACAGAATTTTCTCGCCTTTTTAAGCCCCAGGAGATCCAACAACCGTTCTTCTCTAGGGCGCAAGACATTCGTGTTCACAAGTTCACTTAGTTTATACTCTTTTAAAACAGTAACAACCGGTCTGGAGGTTCTCTCCGCCTAGCGACACCCTAGTCATCTTGGCTGAAAACGACCTGAAATTACCGCCGTCCTGTTCTCGGCTCGCCCTTTCAAATAAGCATTTCAACACTCCGATTCGGAGATTTCGATTTTTCACCTTTTTGGGATGGACAGCGTTTTTTCGCCTGTTTGGCGCCCCGGCAGACACAGTCATCGTCCTTCGCTAGGGCACAAAATGCCCCCCTCACAACCACGCTCAATATAGACTCTTTTCAAGCAGAATCAACCTGCCTGTAGGCATTTCCCGCCTAGCGCCTCCCTCGTCACTTTGGCTTTAAAAAACGACCCCCGATCACCGACGTTCCGTTCTCGGCTCAAGTGGGGCTAATCGACCTCAAACTCGGATTGGAAACTTACTTTCTTATTCTCTTTGGAATAAGCCCTGCGGCAGCCCAATCAGTAAAACATGAGTTATCACCTCATCAGGATGTGCCAAAATAGTGTGTTTTTGGCCCGTCTTTTTTTCGAATTTCGGGACCCGCTATGGCCAGCCAGTGCACTGAGACAGACAGTTATGTTGAGAGAACGCGCTCCCCTCTTTTCCTGGCTCCCAAACGCCACTGAACGTGCGATTCAAAACGCCCCTCACTCGTTGAGTTTCAATGCTCACCCCCAATTGCGACTTGCCGGCCCTTCTCGTAACTCTGTGGAGACAGGGGCAGAGATGCAGAGCTGCACAGCGCAGAGAAGGAGAGCAGCAGGCCAGGAGCAAGCCAGCCTGTCGCATCACTTAATGACTCCTCTGAGTTCGGACTGGGATACAAGCATCTTGCCCCGGTCTCACCCCGGTAACTCATTCCCGCACAATTTCGCAACATGTATGACGTCTCTCGCCTCTCGCCTGGCGGCCGGTCGACCAGCCATTCATATCGCAGCGAGTGAGACAAGCGTACCCAACAGAACACAGCGGAGTTGGTTGCGAGCGTGGAACTGCATTTTGACTCAGAAAGACATAAATGCAATACATAAGAGTAATGCATGTGTTAGAGTGTTGCGAACTACTTAAAGTTACGAGTATTATTCGTTCAAACACTCCGGCCCGGAATGCATTTGTGCGACTGCGGGATCACAGAGGATTCAATCTGTGGATAGTGAGTGCTCATGCGCCCACCGAAACCGCCGAAGACAATTCCAAGGATGCCTTCTACGAGGAACTCAATGCATTGCTAGCCAGGATACCCTGTCAACAAGCTGTTGTCGTGGGAATCGACGCAAACGCGAAGATGGGATTTGATCAGGAATCCGAAGTACTCGGTAAATGATTCTACCCAGTGTAGCAAACATCGGACAATGGCTACCGCCCTGTCGACTTGTGTGGACGCAGTGGTCTGATTATTGCATCGACATCCATTTTTTGTATACTTCATTACGGACGTGTTCGAATCGTTCATTGTTTCGACTAATCAAAATGCGCGATCCCCATTTCATCAGACGCTCTTTTCTCTGATCAATGCTTAAAATATGCCGATAAATAACAACTATGTACTTTATCCCAACCCACAGATCTTCAGCAACTTGCGCCTTGCGTAAACGGCTTTTCAGGTCTACTGTAACGTCAGCGTGGATCCTATTGAGGATTTGCGTTCACTGTTTAAGGTTGGCGCAAAGTTGGTGACATATGCTATATGTAGCATGGGTGCACCGAAATTGCGCCAACCTCCAATGGGTAACGCAGTCTCATTGGGATCCATTCCGGTGTTACACATCTTGAGATTTTTTTCAACCGGGCTAGCCAGGCTGAGGTTTCGAAAGCATGTTATGTTTGAGATCAAAGCACGCATAGTCGGCGCAGAATTGTTCTTTAGCTCAGTGTTTCCTTGCACTTTACTATTTTTATAGTTATGCATGACAAGGTACCTCAAACCGACGAACATTTCTGTGTTGACTGTAGGTATAACACAGAGCCCACGCTTCCCTCTGAGAATCTGAAAGTTAGCATCGATGTGAGCTCTCTAAGTAAGTTCGGCCCCACTCAGGGACGAATCTAGCACCAATCCTCACACAAAGGTTCGGAGAATAAGGTTTAGTGTACAGTCCAACGCCCAGAAACAGGATGTGGTGCTGTTGCAGTCAAAACACTAAGTCTACTATAGATTACTGGATTTGTCATAAAATCGGTCTATCAGCTAATGTTGTAGGATGATGTTTTGTTGTTCGTAGCCTTTTTCTTGGTTTTTCCTTGTTTCAATTGTTTTATGAGTGTCTCGGGTAGGAAATTGCTTTTCTGCGTAAGGTGAATTCGCAGTTTTCAAGAGCCGCACAACCTTTTAGAGAATCATCCTCGGAAATAGTGAAAAACTGTTGACAAGATGACTATTTTTCGTGCAATTATTACTGGATTGGTTTTGAGTCACCCTCGATACCATACTAAAGTGGTGAAAAGAAATTCTAAAACATGGAACGTAGAAATTTGTTGTTTTTATGGCCAGCGAGATTAAGAGGCTGTTCGTAGCCCCATCGGTGCCTAACAAAGCAACCTTCTTGTCCCTAGTTTGGATTTTGTCTAATGTATACTAAGAACTGTTCTCTAGAGCGTGCAGGTTGAACTTGAGTTCAATGTACTGGTTTTATATCTACATTCATAAATGGTCTTATTCAGCTTCCATAGTGTTTTTGTCGAGTTTTCACGAAAAACGACTAACAAATCGGAGAATAATCTGCACGCACTTCCCTGTCGCGATCGCTATGTATGCGCTTTGAATATGTTGACAAGGTTTCAAATCTCATCCCGTCAAAATATTTGCGTGCCTAATCGGCTTCTGTGGCCTTTCCTTTTCTATGAACCTCTATCTCAAAAAGTACAAAACTTGGTAGCGTGGCTTCTGTGGCCTTTCCTTTTCTATGAACCTCTATCTCAAAAAGTACAAAACTTGGTAGCGTGAAATCGTTTCTGAAATTGATATGGGCTCTGTAAACATTAGCAGCCCTACATTTTCGTTATTTTTTGCACTCTCTGAAGACACACGGGCGGCTAACTATGTGGTCGAGTGCGGAAGAAGAGTTCTTCATCGAATTTTCTACTTTTCATTGATTTTTGAAAAAAAAATCGCTAATCGATCGGTTTTGACGATTTTTGAGAATGGCAAAAGTTGGTAATATGTGTACAGATCGATAGAAAACCTTCCAACGCACTTATGCTCCAATTTTGACGTCTTTACGTCGCCAGCTAAACGAAAAAAGTGACACAAATTCAGCTATCTTCTCTGAGAAGACTCGCCGCGAATCTCCCGCTAACCTGCCGGGTCGTAGCCTATCAGGCACCGACTCGGCAGGTTCAAGGCACCGACCCGTCAGGTTCAAGGCGCCGACTCGGCAGGTTCAAGGCACCGACCCGGCAGGTTCAAGGCGCCGACTCGGCAGGTTCAAGGCGCCGACCCGGCAGGTTCAAGGCACCGACCCGACAGGTTCAAGGCGCCGACTCGGCAGGTTCAAGGCAGCGCATGAATATTGCTTATACTTGAAGCATGAATTTCATGCTTTCCCGCTGGCAAGCTTGTCAGCTGCAAAAATTTGGTAAGGGGCACAAAGCTCCTCTATAGTTTCTCCCTCACCTCACATGAAGGAGGCAATCCGGCTCCAAAGCACGTCAATCAATGACAGGGGCGCCAGTGTGAACTTGGTCTGACCAATCGTCTGTCCACCCAGCACAGAGGCGTATCGTAGGCCGCGCGGGTTCGATAAGTCGTTCAACGTGCGCGTTCCCGGTACACTACCGGGACAGTTTTGTGGTGTAGGTGACCCAATGGAAGGAAATTGCGCTTCGCCGCATTGCTGTGGTGAAAATCTATCGGAAAACTATGTTCTATCAGGTTGCTCAATAAGTTTTGTCGTTCAACAAGAAAAACAACTTTATGGTTCAAAATACACTTTATTATTCAGTATAATCTCCCTGAACATTAATACACTTAAAAAAACAAAAAATCCAAGTCTCATCCATAGTGATGAATCGACGCACAAAATCCATTTTATCCTTTTTAAAACGCTCCAAATGTTGCTGAGAAAGTCGTTTTTGTTCCATTGTTAGCGAATGCGGCAGCCATTGTGCACACAGCTTTCTAAAACCCAGAATTTCACTTAAAATATGGCTCACACTGCCTAACGAGATGTGTAGAGCCTCTACTAAATTTCTCTCAGTCAATCGACGATCTTCCAAAACCATATCCTGTATTTTGGCTACGATTTCTGGTGATGATGCGCTTTTTGAACGTCCTTCACGTGGATCGCCTTCAAGGCTTGTACGACCACGTTTAAATTCAGCAACCCATATTTCTACTGTTCTAATTGTAGGTCTTTATTCAATCATTATACACTTTTAACATTCGTTCGTGGATTTTTTTTGGTGCTACACCTTCCAAGAATAAGAATTTTATCACTGCACGATATTCAATTTTTCCATTGCAGTGAGACGGCAACACTAAATGGCTTGTAAACAAATAATGAATTGACAGATTGAAATGAAACTTCACATACTTTCATATGAAGAGTATACCAAGAAAACAAAAAAAATTGGGCTAGTAGCAACGCCCTCTCTTAACGGACGACAAAACTTATTGAACAACCTGGGACGTTGAGGAACTTATTGAACAACCAGGGACGTTCTTTAGAAGGTGCCAAAGTTATGAACAGAATTTTTTGATCATTATTCATCATCATCATCGGCAGAACATCATCTTCCCACAACATTTGTACCTTCATATATTTTACCCTATAATTTCTGATTTCATCGTTTTCACACCTTTTAAGGAACATACAGATCACCTCCGCACTGCCGTTCAGTCCGCAAAGTGCACGCTGATCGCGAAAGCGTGCTGCGGCGCGGTTGCGGGTATCCTCAGACAAGGATGTGGGATCACCCGGGCGGTTTTCGCGCCTTTGGTGCCCGGGTGATCTCTCCGCCCGGGTGATCCCACATCCCTGTCTGAGGATGCTCGCAACCGCGCCGCAGCATGCTTTCGCGGTCAGCGTGCACTTTGCGGACTGAACGGCAGTGCGGAGGTGAGCTGTATGTCAATGTGAAAAAAACCTTTCCGATAGATTTCACCATAACAAGGCCATTGTTCTACTCTGCCACAGCCCTGTCGCGGTCGCAGACCTGAGCGACGTCGCAGTCTCCGAAGGCCATTTGTGCTGTGCCATACATCAATCCTGCGACGCGACCGGCGCATGCAAAGTGTTCCTGCTACAGCTCTTTTCATGGTGAAAGTGTGGGTCCCGACACGATTCGTAGACGAGCGAGCCTGTCGCGGTCGCATACTGGGGGACAGGGGCTGCATACACACCGAGGGAGGAGTTGTCCCGTTTTCGCAGTTTGAAGCGTCACGCGCCTCAACGCGAGCGAAGTGGTCCCGAGTGGAATTAGAGCCGCCAAAAGCGGGACAATCCCTCCCTCGGTGTGTAGAGAGCCCCTGTCCGGCAGACTGGAGGTATAACAATGGCCCAATGCGGCAAAACGCAATTTTGAAGGTCGCCGTCATTTATGATGTGTCGTCTGCAATGGCGCAAGCAAACACCATAATTGACGCCGGATGTCAGCCGTAGCTCCGACACTGGCCGCGGACTCCTACAGGAGTCCGCTGGGAGTCCTAGTCTTCCCTGCAACAGGAGTCCTGGCTTTCTCCTGTAGGAGTCCTGTGATTCTCCTGTAGGAGACCGGAACTTGTACGGTAGCTTGGAGGGAATTTCAAATAACGTTTGCTGGAATCAAGCCAAAACCGCCTCGTTTTCAAATTCTTTAAAATCGAAGCATGATTATCACACTTTCCCGTTGACAACTTTGTCAACGGCAAAATTTACTATAGGGGATGAAGCAAGCCCCAATAGCATTCTTCCCCCCCCCCTTTCCCAAGAAATGTGGAACTCCAGCCCCAAAGCACCCCAATCAATCAATGCAGGGGGCGCCTCTGTGAGCCTGCATGGGCGAATCGGCTCTCCACCCCATGCACACGCGTATCGTACACCGCGCGGGTTCGATCAATACTTCAACGTGCGCGTTCCAGGTCACCTACCGGAGCTGTTTAGTCCTGCAGGAGACCCAGTGGAAGCGATGCGGCAGCATGTCCTGTAGGAGACCGCTTCGTTCTAGTTCGGTCTCCTACAGGACAAAACAGCTCCTGTGGGAGACCGCGATCGTCGTTTTCTCCCGTAGGAGTCCGCTGCCAGTGTCGGAGAGATTTTGCCGCTTGTCGAGACGTTGAAGTAAGAAAACTACAAAACCGAACACAGAGAAAGATATGGGAGAAAACAAGCACCTTCGCAGGAAAAAAATAATGAAGTGAGGCATATATTGTAGAATTTCAACTGGTGAAGTGAAGCGGTTATCATCAACGTTACCAGGATTTCACGAAACATGTAAAGCTACTATTGACGATTCGGCCTCATTAAGGTCTTGAATAATAACCCAGTTCAGATGGGGTTGCGGCAGATACGCGGCAGGTTTGCGGCAGGTTCGCGGGAGAGAGTAACATCGCGGTAGGATGGCGGCAGATACGCGGCAGGCTCGCACCAGCTCCAGAGTTGATACTAAAAGAACATCGCGGTGCCGAGGTGTTCGCGGCAGGTTCGAGGTTCGCGGTAGGTTTTCGGCAGATTCGCGGCAGGCACGAGGTTCGCGGTAGGTTCACGGCTCGTTCGCGGCGAATTTTCACAGAGTTGTACACAGACCAGGGCGAGAAATGGATTCCGTCAATTTGTCTTCGCGTTTTTTCAATAGGTCTTCAGCTGTGGCAGGTTTTCAAGCGGACACCTTCTGCTCCAAAAAAAACCATTTGCGCAGTTCTTCACGGTCACATGGGGGAACGAGGAGCAATTGCCGAAGCCGACTCCATGACGAGTTCTACTGTACCTGTCGACAGGTGTCCCTTGAACGGTCGACAGGTATCTAACTTCCGGTCGATAGGTGTCCAACTAACGGTCGTCGGGTGGTCGACGGACAACTCTAGTGGGGGTGAAGGGGAACAAAGAAAAACATTACCACGTCAAAAATCAATAAATTATCAGACCTCAAATATCAATCAGTGCCCTACAGAGTTCGGCACGGGATAGAGCCCCACAGGGGGTTTTGAGCTCCAGAGATGTCTGACCTTCGGAGGAAGACCCAATGTGCAATTAATTATGTGAGTGAAAACCGCCCGGAGCAGTCTATCACATGGCATTCAACTATGCATTGCGATTTGACTGAAATGCTGTTTGAACTTAGTTGTGAGTGACGGTGTTCAATTAGGAAGCTTAGGGTGAAGTTATCGTGAAGGTGTTCCCAAAATGATAGACAAGACATATAAATCCTCAATGTGAAGTGTCTAAAGCAGTTTGCCTACTAGATGCTGAATGATTTCTGCGAAAGATTTTCATAAGTCAGTAGAGTTGATATTTGAGTTGACTGTGGTCGATTTACGCTGTACAAGAAACTTCCTCGTTGAACATTGAGGCCGAGCACCGCTAAAATATGAGGGCTAACACGTCTCTCAGGTGTGGTCCCGTCGGAAGTCGGCAATTTTGAAAACTAAGAGTCACGGGAGTAGTAAATGTGAGTTCAGTGTGGCTGATTTATTCTATGCTGAGTTTCGGTGTCTAAAATGAACACCTAAGACCGGTACACTGATAGAGGAAGAAGACAAAAAACATCGAAGTTCATGAATCTAAACTAGGGTTTTAAAACTGCAGTAACTTTAGTTTTGAATGAGGTACCTGGAAAAAGTCCTAGCTTTAAGAAACTACACTCTGCACCCTACCGTTTGGAGCCTAGGCACCTCTGGAGTGTGCCCTTTGCGAAAATTTTCGTGATGTGGGTTCTGCGTCAAAATTCGCGTTTTCTCAGTACTTACTTTGTCAGATGTGGACCCACAGTGGATTTTAGAGAAGAACCCACAATAGGTAAATGTTCCTAAAGGGCACTCTTCAGATTTGCAGAAGGTTGCGGACGGTAGAAAATAAAGTCTAGTTTTTCAAAGCCAGGAATTTTCCAAATAACTCATTTACTACTTAACTTTCTCAGAATCAGACGGTGAAATTTTGTACGTAGGGTAAATCAGCGACGCTTGACTGAAGTGATTGACTTGACTCATAGTTTTCGAAATTGTCGACTTCCGGCGGGACCACACCTGAGAAAGTGTGAGCCCATACACTGTAGCAGTGTTCACCCTCCATCCTAGACGGTGAAAGTGTATACAAAGGGTGACTAGACCCTGCTTGACTCAAATATTCTTCTACCGTGATCCGTACTTTGCGTAACTATGAACTTCGAGCGGGATCCAACTCCCTTCCCCTCAAACATCCGCATTTTATTACACAGCACAGACAGGGACCAATTATAACGTAGTGCACCAAAAGCTGCACACCTAATTACCAATGAGAAGCTGTTGGTCAAAGAGTGATGTGCTTGAAACTCATGGCAGCATTACCGCTCTCGCTCAATCGGTGGCGAGCGTTTCGCATAGGAATTCATGCGTATTGATCTTCTACCGACCTCTTCTCATTGATAAGTACATGTCCGATATTTGCTGGACTGCACTATACATACACTTTTGTTTTTCAAGCCCCTCTCTACATAAATGCGATGAGCCCTGTTCCTCCTTGCAAACATCCGTACTTTTTTCGCATAGCACGAGCTTCACCAATTTAATACGACAAGAGTGACAAGAGTAGTTCAACTGGAATGAAACACTAGAGGCGAACCTGCTAGATAAAAACTGTTTGAACACATCAGCTCTAGGTGGGGAGGGGGAGGGGAAGAAAACGGTCAAAACTTGACCTTCTCACGCTCCTTGGGAGGGGTTCTGAGCGAAATTGACATTGGAGTGGGGGTCTGAGCGAAACGGGCCGACCCGCACCGCGTGCAGTAATCTGGTGCCATAATTACGACAATTAACGATTTATAAATTAACGTGAATTCAAGACTTTTTCGTTAAGCGTTAATCGTTAATTTTTGAGAAAAAAACCGCGTTAACCCGCTAATGCGTTAACACGTTAACGTTATAACGCACAACCCTGATTCCCGCCCCTTTTCAGCGGTCGTGGGGAATCACGCTGTGAGGTGATTGCTTGTCGACCACCCGTTGGACACCGTGAGCTTCTGAGGATAACAGCTGGCGCAATATCAAGAGAATAGAGTGAGTGTGCACGAATCTCCCGCTCAAGTTCTTAGATATTAACTCCGCGATTATAGAATAGTGAGATCCGTTGTTTTTCTATCCTATTCTATCTATTACTCAGACGATAGCAGGCCCTGAGCCCACCTAGAATGCACCCGGAGCCGCGTCCATGTTGCGCTCAGGGTGACAAATTTGGCAATTTCCGGGCCACATATATTGCGATGCAGGCCACATACGTTGCGCTCCGGGTCCTAACGACGAAATTGATTCACGCAGCGTCCAGAGCGCAACTGTCGGCTGATGGCGTCATAGTACATCATTCAGCGTGGACGGTTGCGCCCCGGGCGCTTTCTATAAACCGATTTAAGCAACGCAGCTGCAAGAATCGATACCTCGACGTAGTTCGCACGTTTCGCTGATCGACTATCGCATATACTTGTTATCCGAAGATAATTTTTCGAATAATGGATCGATTCAGATAATGTCGATTTTAAAGTTCCCTGATATTGGTTCGATTCAGATAATGTTTTTTTCTTGGAATTTTCGGATATCGGGTTATCCGAATCTCGGATATCCGGTCGGATATCCGAAAATGGGTGATTCGGATACTAAGCCTACTATCGCACCCATTTTAGCTAATCGATTTTCAAGGAAGAATCCTGCGATTTCCACACATTCACCGAATTATCCCACCCTACTGAATTGGCTTGGATTAATGTGACCCTTAACTATCCCTTCTCTAAGCTACTGCTTATTATGAAATACCTAAGCTTAAGACACTTTTCCCTGCTTAGAATTTGGATTCCGTCACAATTTCCCTTGCAACTTCACCCATTAATCTTCTGATTTCACCTCACCCATTAATCTTCTGATTTCCATTGTATGCGATTTCATCCTGGAATCAGCCCGCTAAGAATTGAAAATCGATGCCTAAATAAGAGCGACCGGATAAGTATCCTCTGGTTCCGAGCCAAATTTATTCTGTTACCTCGCGCGCTTGTGCGGAGCGAGGGTAGAGACAGCGAGAAAGTGAGGGGAGAAGGAGACGCAGCGTACGCGTGCAGACACACGCGACGAATGAAAATAAATTTCACTCAGAAACAGAGGATAAGCTGGATATCGTATTTCAGAACACTCAAAATGCGCATTAGATTCAAATAACCCTACCGAATCAATTTTTTCCGTTTTAGGACTTTTTGATTTTTCGGAGTGGATGACTAAATGCAAGAATGCGAGCGATTCGGTTTTCTCATTTTTTTCGAAATGATTAAATAAATTTAAAAAATTCCCTCCATTAATATTCGCAAAATGCGTTCGGAAGGTCATGTTAACGTTTTACTTTTTTAAACAGTCTAAATATTGCACAAATATGAAGAATATAATGAATTTTAGGATGGTCGAATATTGAGCGCAAATGGAGAAGAGGCAATCAATTACAAGCCATACAAGAAAAACAGTGAGAAGCCCACTCAAAAATTGCAGGGAGCCCAGATGCTTTTCCTTGTTTAGATCGATTCATCTAATTTAAGACAGTCTAAATATTGCACAAATATGAAGAATATAATGAAGACAGTCTAAATATTGCACAAATGTGAAGACTGTCTCCATTATGTTCTTCATATTTGTGCAATATTCAGACTGTCTTTCGAAACGTGCGCGTCAGTCAACGCATGTGGCCCGGGGTGCAACCTGAACGCACTGCACGTTGCAATCACAACCGAAGTGCACCGCAAGCTTGAATATCAACTGCTCTGCATTTCGGTTGCAGTGGGCGGGAAGAGGCGGAGCCGGATGGGCTCCGGGCCTGCTACTGTCTGAGTACACGGGAAACCCTTGTGAACGACAACAACTCAAAGCAAAACGAATGATAACCCGTAACGAGGGTTGGCAAGGGATCACAATAAAGAATAATAAAGATGAATTGCTAGACATAATACCCCATTAAAGTATGAGGTCCTATATAAATCGCCCTTGGAACAACAGATGGCTCGCTTTTTGGACAGTAGTGAGCGACTCAACTACTAACTAGGGAGCCTCGCTACCCATGTATCGGCTTTTGAAAATGTGTCAGTGTTTCTTGGTGAATTCGGGCTCGCTCTTTCCGAATCTGTCATTGGATTTTGCTACGGATCTCAAGTTAACAAGTTATTACTTGTTGAAGTTACTACCTTGTAATCTCCTTTTCGCTATTAATTTAGGGGTTTTCTCACCAATTCATGCAATATTAGTAGGTATATTCATGTAGAGCACACCATATCCAGCAAGAAACAACTCTGAAGTGGAAATCTGTGCTAATGGCGATGAGTCAATGCCTCGAAGTCTTCACCGCTATTTCGCCCGACCCTCCGTCAACGGATGGAGCAGCGCGTAGGGAGCGGAGGTTATAGGCATACGGTCAAGGGTTCGATTCCCGTCACTGACGAGATGCTCGCAAAATTTTGCAAAAATGGATATAACAATTGTTAGTAGAGTGTTAATGAAGCCGTGTCCAAGATATTTATTCTTTATCCGGCTAACGTTTCGGCCTCATCGCCTTCATCAGAGCCTGGAAAGTCAAAAAACAGATGTGACTATTCCTCGAACACACGATGAACTCGCAGAAAAGCAGCCAAGGCTAGGAAGACCCAGGAAACGCCGCACATAGTCAAAAATTGCATCACTCACCTTAGGTGCCAAGAAAGTGCAGAAGGGGGTCACCTCTAGTTTGTCACGCAGTGAATGGTATGATTATGTGCCTCCCTGACATGAAGACGTTGAGGTCACGGTCTCCAGAGGCCAAGAAAAGGAGCGACTTCGTTGGTTATAGCAAGGCATTCGCTTTCCGATTCATTTTGGGACTTTTTGCATTAATCCAAAACGCTTCTAGTGTTTTTCGCGCTGGCGTCTGGGGAGCGTGCGCCAAAATTTTGACCGTAACCTTGAAAAACTCGTTGCCGTGACGCTGCCTACGATGTGCTCCCATCGGTGTACCAGGGACTGATTTTCTTAACCCATCCAGATGTTCCTTTATCCTTGAGCATAGAGGGCGTCCTGTTTCACCATTATATTTATTTATTTTATTTATTTATTTATTTACGTTGTTTAGGACAATCGTAGGAAAGAAAAGAGAAATAAAGAAGAATATCTCGAATGATCATCACAAGCAGCGACATGAAAACAAAACGAGGACGAACAACCAGCAAGATTGCTCAATGCTCAAGGATTTTCGGAGCTGATAGGCACTTGAAAGATTCTAAAGATGGTGATGCTGGTAATCTCTTGCTTAATGCCAAAAACATTGACCCTGCCCTGATCGAGAAACAAGTGGCTCTGTATCGCGTTTTAGCCCTCCGGAAATAAATCTTATATCGACCTTCTCTAGTGACAGACATGGCAATACTAAAGAAGTGCTGGACCTCAACATCACATATTCCATTGGAAGCTTATACACCATCATAGCATCAAACACTTTACGTCTTGATTCGAGAGTTGGTAGTCTGAGGAGAGAATTTCGGACATTAGATGAAGGTATGTTATTGGACTGAAAACCTTGAGTCCTGATGAAAAGTTTTCTAGTGAAGTTACTCTGAACCTTTTGAAGTTTCACCACATCTTTCCTTTTAGTTGGACTGAAAACAGTGCAACCGCATTTCAACAAAGGTCGTATGTAGGTTTTATAGGCTTTGAGTAATATATTTTGATCTTCAGTAGAAAGCGCCTTCAATATTTGAAAGGTGCGAACAACGGCCTTCCTGTATATGTGCTCATAGTGAGGAGAAAAGTCGAGCTTATCAGTGTAATGAAATCCCAGATCTCTCACTTTATCCACTCTTTGGATAGGAGTTGAGCCTAAAACGTAAGAACCGTACATAGGAAAATTACCCAGTCTCAAATGCAAAGTTTTACTAGCTGACAGGGGAAGTTGCCAAGCAGCAGACCATCTCACCAGAGCATGAATAGCAGATTGCATAGCTACCTTTCTTTGAGCGCTGGAAGTGTCACATTAAATATTGACGTCATCTGCAAACTGCTTGCATTTGACACCTTGCAGCTCTAGTAATGCTGGAACTTCTGCAGTGTAGATGTTAAACAGTATAGGGGATAAAACTCCTCCCTGGGGTACACCGCTTGTGGCCTGCATTGTTTCGGATAGAGTCATATTTACATTAACTTGGAAAGTTCTACCAATGAGAAATTGCTTTAGCCAGAGTAGAATTTTAGGATTGAAATTTAACGCGGCCATTTTTTGCAAAAGTTTTGCGATGTTAACTCTATCGAAAGCTTTTTCGAAATCAAAATATATCACGTCACATTGTCCATTGTTATCTAAAATCTCTGACCAATCATTCAAGCACTCCAGTAGATTTGTTTCCACTGATCTGCCCTTCACAAAGCCGTGTTTATTTTTATGAATTATTGCATTTGCACTTATATGATCTAAAATATGTTTTTTGATGAAATTCTCCAGAAGCCGGCAGAAAACCGACGTGAGACTGATGGGTCTGTAGTTCTTCGGATATGTAGCCGGCTGCTTTTTCAATATCGGTGTAACATACGAATGCTTCCATCTTCTTGAAATTTCGGCTAACAGTAACGATTGATTATAAATGTAGGACAGAGGACCAGCCAAAACATGAGCAGTAAGCAAAATAACACGTGGCTCCAGAACTTCACGGTTGTGAACACGAACAACACGACGATTTATGCGCAACCCTCAAACTTGGGTAATTAAACCACATAAAAAATATAACAAACGATACAACAAGCGCAATGCAATGATTAACATACAAAAATGATGAATATATGCATACAACAAACTAAGCTAAGTAGCAGACCCTCAGTGAACCCTCCTTTTTCAGATAAGCGCACAAAATAGACATTCTCCCATTCCCCCCGAGTTTCTCCAAGGATTAAAATGGAGAAGCGCAAAAATCACTCAAGATAGATTTTATAGCGAAAGGAGAAAAGAGAAAAGGGTGGAAGCTTTCCCACCCCGGCATCATCGTAGTTTTATACGGAGATGGAGGAGGAATCTGTTGTTTTTGATTCCAGCGCATGATTCCTCCTCCGCGGTGGGAAATGTCATTCGAGGGCACCAAGCTGATGTTTCCCACTGATATCTGCGCGGAGAAGATTTTTTTACAGAATTCTGATCGCCAATTTGGCGATACTCCCCCCTCACGAAACCTAGTGCCAGAAAAGTGAGAGGTCTCGGTGAAGGTCTCGCAGGCGACGAATGCATTCCCATCTTCCTTCACGAGCGTTGTCTAGTCTGTTTCTGATTATAGCGCTGCGTTCCGGCAAATCGCAGAGCGCCGGATGATGGCCTGGTTGACTACAGTGGCGGCATCTGGTAAAATACCTCTTGCAGGTTCTATCCCCAGCGCACGATCTTTCCAGACAGAATTTGCATCTATCAGTAGTGCGCGCAAGCTCTCGGCGTCGTTCAACATCCTTGACCATTGTGCAAGAATCCGAATAGTGAACACCCGGAACCTCACAGAAGGCACAGCGCATAAATCTTTCTTCGCTCCGAAAAATACCGCCGTTTTGGAACTTTCTCGGATTGCATCGTGGTTCTCTTTCGAGCTGGTCGATTGTGTCCTCGAAATTTCGTAAGCAAAATAACACGTGGATCGCCTGGTGATTGCGAATGAGTGCGACTCTTCCCGACCTGAGTTCTGCCCCTGACAGAGGGTCCGAAGAGTCAGCAATATCCAACAGCTCTGGAATATTCCCTAGTATTCTCTCCTTTACTGTCTCCTCTAGGGGTCGCAATGTTCTCTTAATGAATCGGAGAACTCTTGCCGCCGTACGTTTTCCAGAGGAAAACGAATTAACTTTATCCCACGAGAGGAGGTCGGTCCTTATTGGCGTTTCAGTGTGAGCTGCATTGACAAAAGCGATTTCATCGTTGTCTCTCTCCACAACTGAAGTGCTCTCTCGAGCTGACCAGGGTAGAATATATTAGTCCACTGTGTGACTGGCTGTCTCAGGAAATGTGGTCCTGTCCACCAAATGTGGTTTTCCAACCTATCCCTGGAAAGACCTCTTGTTCCAGCATCTGCGGGGTTCTCCAAAGTGTTAACGTAGCCAAACATCACTGTCACACCTTCATCGGTCAGCGCTTGCGCAATCTTTCGAATTTCGCGTAATCTATTCCCTACTAAAACACCCAGCTGCGCATTCGTCGGTGACGACAACCAACGTAAAACAATTTGGGAATCGGAGAAAAGATACACTGTCCAAGGATGACGAGATATGTGAGATTTCAGCGCCTGAGTTATAGAGAAAGCAAGACGCGTTGCTAACGTAAGCGCATTCATTTCTGATTTTGGCATGGTTACGCTAGTTTTGATCGATGGCAGTTTTCCCTTAGCCATAACCAAGGCAGCCGATTGCTCATTGAATAAGTAAGCGCATGCGGCAATGGCGATCTCACTTGCGTCGGCGAAAATTGCCAGGTCATGGGGTTTGGAGGTGTCACAAAGTTGTCGCGGGATGGAAGTTTGATAACCATCGATGTCTCGCGCAATTTGTTTCCATTGAGCGCATATTTCTTCCGGCAATTCAATATCCCAGTCAAATTGCTGTCTCCAAAGGTCCTGCTGAAACTTTTTCGCTGGCGTAAGTAGAGGAACAAGCCAACCGAGTGGGTCATATATGGAGGCTATCCCACTCGCAACCATCCGTTTTGTGAGCTTGTCAGAGACCGACATTGTGCAAGTGATGCACATGTGGTCGGTCTCTGAATTCCACGGAAGTCCCAAGACTTTTTGCACGATTGAGTCCGCAGATGCTTCCTGTGGTAGATTATAGCGCAGAGTCGGATCATTGGACAGAAACTGCCTCAAGTTCATGCCCATTTCGCAGAAAATGCTCCGCGCAGCGGTTGACTTCAGTAGCGACTCATCCTCGGTTTCCGCCGAAAGGATGAGGTTATCGACGTAAAGGTTTTCCTGAATTTCATTTGCGAGAGCGTGATCTTGCACGAAATGTCGTAGATGATGTTGAATAGTACCACTGAGCAGGTAAGGCGACACATTCAGTCCAAATGTCACCCTAGTAAATCGAAAGGTTATGATGTTATTTTCATCAATCGGCGCATTGAGGTCCTCACCCACAGAAACCTTGTCGCATCTCTATCAGCCTCGTGGAGACGGGACTTGTAGGAATGCTTTTTCAACGTCAGAAATGATGGCAAATTTCGGCATACGAAAACGTAAAAGCACTTTGTACAAATCAGGTAAGATTAGTGGACCCTGATGAAGTACGTCATTTAATGATGGACTATCCTTGAAGTGGGCGGAAGCATCAAAACTATGCGCAATTTGGTGGTCTCTTTGTGAGGAGTCACGACGGCCTGATGCGGTATGTAATGTACAATCGAATCTTGAACCCATGAGGCGTCTGGGACCTCTTCGATGATTCCTTTCTCTTTCTGGTCTTTGAAAGTTCTATCGTAGTCGTCGAGTAGCGCAGGAGTTTTCCTCAGCGGATGTACCACCGAATGCAACCGCCTCAGCGCAATCGCCTTATTACTCGGCAAAAGAGGGTGGTCCTCTTTGTATGGGAAACGGACGTAATATCCATCGTCGCGTTTTTCTAGCGTTGTTTCAAAGAATTGCGCTACTTTCTCGTTTGTCGCATCTTTTTTCCGCGTTCTTCGTTCCCGTGAACTCACAGACGCCAGCTGAGTCGAGAGTCCAATACTTGTCCCATCTTTCTAACTCTTCATCAAAATTGACGAGAGAATTCACGGATGTGGTGTAGGTATGGATTTCTTCCTTCTGGTGCCATAGTTCCGAATATCTTGCTTCCCGTGAGTAAGTACCCCAACTTGGAAGGAATCAGATGTAGTCCTGATGGCAATCGGAAGCGCGGATGAGGAACGTCCAGAAGTGTCCATAGCTGGTCACATCCTAAGAGAATTTGTGGTCTCGACCCAGTTTTCCAGTCAGGCTTGGATAGCGAAATATTACGTTGTTCGATGAATTGCACATCTTCAGCGCTGAGCCTTGCCGTCTTACTCGTGGCGGAAAGTATTGGCGCAGTCAGGAGACACATTTCGTGTTTGCTCCCTTGCGCATCCCAAATATCCAATGTCACTACCCCACACGTAGTGTGTGTGGGTGTTGTTGCACCAAAAGTAGAAAACATTGAGACCCTTTTCAGCGCTACAAACAAGCCCTAACTCTCCCGCTAACTCGTTAGTGATGAATGACTCATCGGCGCCTGTGTCCAATAAAATCTCAACCTCTTTCCATTGGTTGCGCATCTTATCTTTCACTTTTGCAACACCTGTCAATAACAGGACATTACTCTGCATGGCATAGGCTTCTGTTCTGTTGTCACAATACGTGATATCAGTGTTGACCGCAGAAAGGACGATTCCCGAATTATCTGCGCAGTCCCTGTCACTTTCGAGTGATCCCTGAATCGCGCTAGTATCTATTGTATGCGCCTGCGCACTTCTGACCTTTGAGAATTTTGATTTGTTCCTCTCTGAAGACGGTGGCTTCAAAGTCATACCGACTTTTGGCGTGTCATGCCCCGTATCCTTCCTCTTGAAGGTGGGTTGCCCGTGCGCAGCTTTTTCTGGTGATTTGCGGGCTGGGCACAAAGTATGATGGTGTTTCTTGCCATCACACAGTCGGCAGCCGGTCCTTGTACAGTCCTTGATGAAATGTCCTGATATTCCACAGTTGAGACATTGGTTGTGTTCATGGAAGATTCGTGTCCGATCCTCTATACTGGCGTACTTAGTACAAGCAAAGGACTTGTGACCGCCGGATCGACAAAACATACACGTCGTAGAATCTTGTCTGGCGTAGGACTGCTTATAATTGTTAGAACCACGATTTCGTGCTGGGTTATCCAACATCGTAGGTTTTTGAATCATATGTGTTATGCGCTCCTCAGTCTCCAAAATATTGTCCAGATCTGACAGCATACTGCTCATTACCCACGTGCTTCCAGGTGCAGAAGTCGTCATGCGACGTTCGAGTACTTTGCGCTGGATATGTGGCGTAAACTTGGATAGAACCTTTTGCGTAAGAAATGATCCATTAAGCGAAACCCCCCGTTCCTCGAGTTGGGTCGCTAATGGCATGATATGGTCGAGTAGGCGCCGTTGGCCTTCCAGATTCAGCGCCTCCGCTCGCGCTTTTTCGAGGCGCGACTGCACACTTTCGATGAGACGTGACTCATCTCCGTACTTCTTACGCAAAAAGTCAATCGCATGATCATAATGAGCCTCGGTCACCGTGAATCTGCTCACAGATTCCCGAGCTTCTCCACGGAGCGCACTAATCAAATAATTGAACTTTGGAGCTTTGAAATCGGTTGCATATGAACATTTGACTCAAACAAAGTCCAAAAGTTATCAAATTCCCATACTTTTCCGGAAAATATTGGTATAGGAATGGCAGGAAGCCTGGGTTTCTCAATTCCAGCATCAGCTCTATTTAGAAAACTAGCATCAAAGGAATTGGCACCCGTCATAGCGCAGTCGCGGGCGCTAATGCGGTTAGCTTCCATCTCAATATACAGGGTTTGCGCACGGTCGAGGATCTGATGCGCTTTATCAATGTAATCCTGCGCTTGCGCCTCTTGCTCTTCCGTTAAAGAATCGAGCAACGAGTCAACCATAGCAGCAAACTTAGACAATGTTTCGCTGACGAGAGCAGAAGTTGCGTTAAGCTGCAGACCTAATGACTGGGTTGATTGAGCGAGCGAAGGGTCTTGTCCTGGAACGTGATCTAGGGCCACGGTGTCCTTGCATTTAACAATTATACTTTCCAAATTGTTGCAATAACGGGTGAGAAGCCCTTTTTGAGATTTTAGCGAAATCGGACCCGACATAACAACTGGCAGAGACAACCGCAGGAAGCTGATTGGCTAGATGGAGAGAAAATTGTGCGCGAAAGGAATTCCGGAGGATAATTCAAAAAAAATTGTGCACCTACTCAGCAAAAGGGGAATAAGAGTAAGGCGCAGATAGGTGAGATCAGGAGAATTGATTTCCAGTAGCGCAACTGCAATCAGCGCAGAATATGGCAGAAAGTACAAGAAAAAGTTTAGTACGAATGAGCGTACCACTGAATCTGACGGTCCTTGTCCGATCGTTGCCGATGCACCATAAGCAAAATAACACGTGGCTCCAGAACTTCACGGTTGTGAACACGAACAACACGACGATTTATGCGCAACCTCAAACTTGGGTAATTAAACCACATAAAAAAATATAACAAACGATACAACAAGCGCAATGCAATGATTAACATACAAAATGAAGAATATATGCATACAATAAACTAAGCTAACAATAAGTAGCAGACCCTCAGTGGAACCTCCTTTTTCAGATAAGCGCACAAAATATACAATTTCCCATTCCCCCCGAGTTTCTCCAAGGATTAAAATGAAGAAGCGCAAAAATCACTCAAGATAGATTTTATAGCGAAAGGAGAAAAGAGAAAAGGGTGGAAGCTTTCCCACCCCGGCATCATCGTAGTTTTATACGGAGATGGAGGAGGAATCTGTTGTTTTTGATTCCAGCGCATGATTCCTCCTCCGCGGTGGGAAATGTCATTCGAGGGCACCAAGCTGATGTTTCCCACTGATATCTGCGCGGAGAAGATTTTTTTACAGAATTCTGATCGCCAATTTGGCGATAAGCAGTGTTCTTGACAAAGTTGAAAGGAATTTGATCAGGGGTAATTGAAAGAGAATCAGGCCATTTAATCAAATAATTATAATCTGAGAGAGTGTCTAATGATGGAACATCTGGCATAGGAACCGGCGCCCCAAAGTTAACAGAGGGAATTTGAGAATCATCGGGAGTGAAGACTTTGGAGAATTCTCTGGCAAAAACATTGGCTTTATCAATGTTTGTTCTTACCGTATCACCATCAATAATCAAATCACAGCAACTATCTTTCTTTGAGAGCTTACGTCTTAGGTACTTAAACAAGTTCTGCTTGCGACCAGAACTTATTATTCTTTTTTCTAGCGTTGAGTTGTACTTATTCAAACGTTTGGTGAACATTTTGGTGAATTCGTTGTACTCTGGCCAGTAACCGCTGGTATTAGCGTAACGGAACAGTCTCTTGTTATGCTCGAGCATTCTTCTCAAGTATGGAGGCAGGTTGCATTTCGTAGGAAATGAAAGCACCCGAGGAACGAAGAGATCAATTGTATGATGCAGAATATTCAAAAACATTTCGTATTTAACATCTAATGTTGAGACCATTTCGAAAGAATCTCTCCATCTAATGCCAGAAAGGTAGTTGTTAATAAGGGTATAATCACACTTTGAGAACGCCCTTACATAAATGGGAGCACTCTCTTCGCCTAAACCAATAATTTGAAAGAAACTTTCATGTGGTCACTATGGCCTATGGGAGCACTGGTGATAACCTCATCAATGGTTTGTGATGAATTTGCAAATAAAAGATCCAGCGTATTATTTCCTCGGGTTGGACAATCGATATACTGTCTGAAACCATGACAGTTCATCTAACTAGAGAAGCTACTCGTTTGCGTTTCTCTCCAATCCACATCAGGCATGTTGAAATCTCCTACAATAACAGTAGACCACTGACCGTTTGATAAATCACTCAATGCTTTGAAAAGCTGTTCAGTGAAATAGAGATTACAGGAAGGCGTTCTGTAGACCACCAAAAGCCGAGTAGTATTTAGATTATAGGAGAAATCAATAGCTAAGATTTCGTATCCGGAAAGTACCGACTCCGCGAAAACTTTCGCATAGGAAAATTTGTTCCGAAGCAGGATCGCCACACCACCACCAGATTTAGAAACTCGGTCACAACGTATAACTGCGAAATTATTAGCCCAATTCCCAAGCATCGATCCAACCAGATGGTTGCTATTCAACCATGTCTCAGAGAAGAAGTAGATATCATAGGAGCCACCAATTGTTAGATCGACATTAACAGAATTTCTAGAAAAAAATCCTAAATTGGCATAGATGCAGTTCAAATCAACATTCATAACTCTTTCGGGAACTTGAGGAGACCGGGAATGAGAACTCAGTTTCCCTGCGTGATAGGAGCGTCGATAGGAGGAGTATCAGTAACACTAGCAGAGCGTGGCGTACTTGGCAGTTGACTAATCGGTTGTGACCTATTCCGAGAAGCCAAGCGCTCCCTACGTTCCCTGCGTCTACGCTCCAGGTCCTCAAAAGTTAGGGATTCTCTCAAATAAATCCCTCTTCCGGGAAATGATCGCAGACGCCAGGCGTACCTAACTGCAAAATTCTGAAATCTAGTAGCAGGAAGCACAACTTTGAGCAACCTATTGTGCGACTGGGATGGTTTTCCTAGACGGTACACTTTCGAGGGAAAACATTCGACTCCAGTGTGGCAAAGAATATTGACAATTGCATTGTAATCATGATCTAATCTATCGAACAAACTGTCAGCCGAACTCTCTGGAACTCCTGATACAACAACAGATCTCAATCTCTCATATTCTGCGTAGTCACACAACGCAGGAGCTGGGCTTGGTGAAGGAACATTCACAGCTACGGACTGACTTCTCTCTGATTCCAACCTCTGTAGACGGTCACGCAACTCCTGGTTTTCGCTAGCCAATCGATCATGTTCGTTTGACACTCGTTCGAAAGCCGAGCAAAGTGAACTTAGCTGATCAGCAATCGTACTCAGGACTCTCTTCACACATTTCGGAACACTCTTCGTGCCATTGACTTCTTCTATCGCTGCTCTGAGATCTTCTGTGATGTTCGTCGTTACCGGGCCATCATCTCCATTTGAAACTTCTCTGAACTCAACTGCACTAGATGGGCTCATGATAATACAACCAATCGAATTCAATCGTCCAAATTGACCTTACGGGGCGACCTTTTTCTTCTCAAATTATTAATCGCGGGTCGCACGCGAGATCACAAGTTGAAGACAGGCGATTGACGGATGTTCAGTAGTCGTGAAGAGAACGGCGAGGCGAGTCGGCCGCACGTGTGCACGTCATATTCTTCTCCGCATAGGCCACATGAGATCAAATATATGACGCGAGACATCATACAGTCTCCTTCCTGGCCTGAAGGACAGACCGCACAGTCGACTGTGGCGCAGAATCTGTCGTGTAGTCGATTTCTGACCAGCTGACGTTTCAGATTCGCAGGAGGTGTCTCCACCAGCCTAACCACTTCGTCAAGGTCACTATTTCGCGAAAATTCTCGCACTGGCGAACTCATAGCGTCCGAAACATGCGGAAAACAGAACGGTAATCTCCTCTCATTATCGTTTACAGGCCGATTTCGCGTCCGCTGTCTACCCATGGGTGGTCCAGTTGAGCTTGGCCCTCCTTTCCAGGCTCTGATGAAGGCGACGAGGCCGAAACTTTAGCCGGATAAAGAATTAATATCTTGGACACGGCTTCATTAACACTCTACTAATCATTTGTTCGCTATGCCAAGATTCATGGAAAGTCAATCCTGGACACTAATGAAGGATATAAAAATGTTTTATCTATGACTGGGTTTTAAGAAAAATTGATTTGCTTCATTTTTGCAGCGTGATCAGAACATTTGAAAATTAAGTACTTTTCAAAGTTTTTTCTATCATATCAAACCATACTTAAGGTTGTTCAGTATCAGTATTTCATTCCTAGAGCCCTTGATTTACATATGTCTTTTTGAGGTTATATAGCAAGTTTACCGCATGTTTTTTGCTCCTCGGTTCGTCAACTTTCTGAAGTACTCATGGCACAAAGCTGGATACGTTGACCACCATCCCGGATCTTGTATCAGTCCGGCAGATTACCTTTTCGAGCTCGAGACTGTCGACTTCTGCGAAAAGGATTGCCAGGAACCAGCCTTCATCAAACTGTGCAGCGTGTGGATCTCATATCTGTTTCGTTCACTACTTTGAAATGTGCCATCAGCGCTGCATAGATCACTTAATATCTTGAAATTTGTATATAGCTGCCATATGAAGGCTATCTTGAACAGTTTTCGTTGAATCGTGGTGTGCATCGAGAAGGAGTTTTTCCGGACCGGCTTTCAAACGAGATTGCCATGGTTCAAGTCCGAGAAAAAAATTTTCGACTTTTTTTATGGGTTACCCATCCCCAATGCCATGCTGGTGTTCCGGGATGAAATTTTTCTCGTATTTTGTGCTGGAAATGTTTTCAGTGTATTCCTTAACAACGAAAAATAGCTCTACAAGGTGTTTCGAGCTTTTTAGAAGATTTTTTTAATGTTTGAAAATGCCACATTTCAGCAAGTATAGCGAACAAGAGCGCCCTCAAAGCCCTGCCCATTTTTATGGGGTTCGCAGCGCTCGGATTTTATAGGCTTGAGTGCCACTTCTGTCAAGTCCATGTTGCTCTACTGCTCAAATCACGGAGCACTCGTGCGATACTCGAGAATTACAAAAAACTGTGAATTACAACGTAGAAGTCTTAACCAGTAATAACTTGTTAACTTGAGGTCCCTAGCAAAATCTAAGGACGGATTCGGAAAGAACGTATCCGATTTAACCAAGAAACATTCGTAGTCTCTCAAAAGCTCATACAAGGCTAGCGAGGTTCCCTAGTAAGTCTGGTCGAAGACGTTTGTTGAAATGTGAACGTACCCTTTGACAAAAAAGTGCTATCTGGCATTCCACATAGCCCCAGCAAGGTTCAACTTCACCGACGCTCCCCTCCTTTCTTCCTCCTCTTGTTCTTCTTCCTTCCTTTCTCCTTCTACTTAAAGGCAAAGTACACCCTCAGATATGAATTTTGAGATTTTCATGTAATTGTGTAGAATACCCCTCCTGTATAACACCTGCCAAATGCCAGATCTCATTTCCTCCAAATAAGCGAGATATAAGCGACCACCACAGGCCCGACCCCCTTCGCTCACCACCACAGGCCCGACCCCCTAACAGATTTTTGAACTCGATAGCGGCTCGATGGATGGATGAATTCCAACAAGTCGTCGTTCTTCAGTTCATTACCGGACTGTCTCATTATACTATCTCGCACTAGCGCAACGATTGCGAATGAAGAGAAATACAGGCCTGAGACAACTCGTCCACCAATTTTTTACCCTTAAAATCTAGGCATCTTTGAAGAGCCATAACTCTGTACAAAGGGGGTTTTGGACGATTTCAGAGATACCGCTGTGATCAGCGTGTGACTCTCTCCAAGATGAGCATTAAATCTGAAAATTAATTTTTTGGGTGTCCTGTGCCTTTAAAGGCAGTGTTCACGATAATCTTCAATTTTGAGATTAATGGGTAAATCGATTGTTTGGCCCCCGTATAGATCTGAAATGACGAAGAAATCGGGAAAAAGTCACCAGAAGGGCACGAAATCCTTTACTCTCACCCCGCCTTTTTACTCTCACTGGAACTGGTTGTGGTGACAATGAAATCTTCTGTGGACCTGTGCTTTAAAATTCTCCACTTACTGTTGCTCAGTTCTTTGCTTCGGACCATAACTAACACTGTTTTGCGAAAAATGTTCTCCCATATCCGAATAACCCCATTTTTCACCGGTGACCACCACCGATAACATGTTCATACAACCGGACAACTAGTCCAGACCAGGCAATAATCTAACTGAAATAAGGCGTTTTAGTGCTTTTCTCGCCGTTTCTTCGTATTTTTGGTAAACCTTGGTGGCCAACGCATTGTTTTGAGAGGAAAACTCGGGAACGAAAATCATCGTGGGCACTGCCTTTAATATTTTTCTATTCCTTCTTTTTCTTGTTTTTGTTCCTTTTGTGCTTTTTGTAACCTCTGCTTTCGATCGTTCTCGTCGATTTCTTTTTCAGGATACCATTAGGATTATAATGTGAACTGAAAAATTTTTGAGCATATAATACTAACTTTATCCGAAGTTGTTTAACTCCAATTGTTAACCAATGATGAAGGGGAGTCACTGGAACTATGTTGCAACAACTCGGGGTTCCCCCTGACGTCACCGCGGCCTGGCGGGACCGAGTTCTCCGACATTGCTGCAATTTGTGGCGCAGGCGAAAAAATCAATATTATTGATAATTAATGATCGCTATTGTGAGATGAGTAATATTTCTCAACCTGGATACCCATTTCCATCAACAATCACAACACCATTTTGAGTTTTATGCTACAGTACGTGTCATAATTATTGCAACAATCTCAAAGCTCTGGGGTGGTAGTAAACCAGGCGAGAGCGGGACGTAGGAGTGAGCTTAAGGTGCCACTTAAGTGGCACCTAAAGTTTTTGACACATTTTCGTAGAATTGTTAATTAGGGTGCCAGAAGCTCGAAAATCGAAAAATTACACGAGAGCTCGACATTACGTCGTCCTGATGAGGACATTTTGCAGCCATTTCCGGGTGGTCTTCTCGTTCACATGAGGGGCACAAGAGCGTCATCTCGTTCTCTGTGCGAGAGGACGGAGAAATAGTGTGTCGTAGAGGAGAGAGACGGCGAGGTCACCATCTCCGAAAAATCTACTCCCGAGTAGATTTTGGTCGCCCTCAGAGCCAGTGGCTGATGATTGGGGCAAAGTTCACGCGCCAGCCGTGGACACCCGTTTTCCTCTGGGGTATATCTCGTCTTTGGCATTATTTCGTTCATCAAATTCCTCCTTCGTTGGAGTATTTGATTCCTTATTCCATTGATTGTTCTTTCTTGTTTAGGCCTTCATGAGTAACCTCTTACTCATTCGATATTTTCTACTTTTTGTGCCGTTTTGTTCCCTAACACGCAATGACACCCTCTTTTTCAGCACTCGGTATTGTCAATATAGCGAACATCGTCAAGATGCACCAGGCGTTCCCTTCACAGTGGAAAGGTTAGCCTTATACTAGTTGCGCTCCCCAATTGCGTGTTTTCTTGTTAATCGTGACTTGTTTTTTTTTAGTTATTGTTGTTTTACTTTGGTTGGCTATAGCAGAACTGAAAATCGTGAACCCTTAGTGTTGATACTAGACTTTGTAAAAACTGTTAAAAACTCCAATTTTTTCGAATAAATGCGAAAATCCTTTTTCGAATTTTAAATTTTTGAAAATATTCGAAAATCAAAATTTTCGATTAAACTCGAAAATGGTATTTTTTCGATATCTGGATTTTCGAATATATGAATAAACTCGGAAATGGTACTTTTCGAATTTCGGACTCTCGAATATATTCGAAAAACTGATTTTTCGAATTACAAATTTTCGACTATATTCGAGAACCAATTTGAAAATTTTTTTTTCAAATAATCTTTTCGAATTTTCGAGAAAAAATCATATTTTTCAGAAAAATTGTCTCGAGTTTTCAAATGATGAATGTCACATCACGTGACTTTGGTGAATCGCGCCACAAAATTCGCGCTGGCTCGAAAGCTTCAGGAGCACAGGTTCAAAGAATTCATAATGAATCAGTGGTCGAAGAATCTATGAAAAAGGCCTGAGTTGGCTGCTAAGGCGCTATTCGTACTCCTCAACACCAGCGCGTGATGCGCGGGCATGGCGCTGAAGCATGAATACTTTCTGCGCGCATCACGCTGTTTGCGGAGACCGAATGCTCCGGCGGCGACGCTATGGCGGAGCCAAATAAAGTGGGCCTCAACTTATCCAAACAAGCAAATTTTGTACACGCGTTCGCCATCATGGCAGCGCAGTGTAATTCTACAATAAATTATCATGAAACGGAATGAAATTGATGATGGACTACTAATGATGAAAAAGTTGTTATAGGGCCGTCGCCGCCATGGCGGAACGGGCGGCACGTGCCGGTTTGACGTCAGGATACTCATACTCCAACGCCACGCTCGCGCGTCACGGCCTGACACTGAGGAGTATGAATAGCACCTAAAAGATAAAGAGTCATACATAGTTCGCTAAACAGCGTACTGGTCATGTGAGAGGAGCATGTTTCAGGTCTGCGAAGCCACGAAGATGAATGGGAGATCAGCAGCAGCATGTCTTTGCAGAACACCTCTGTTAATGTTGAATGTTATCTTTGACTAAAAATAAATCAGTTTCAATTTTAAATTCCCTCTGTCCTCAAAAATTTCCTTCCATCGTAGCTGCTCGCTTGAATATAGTGAGGCTATCAGAGCAATAATTCTAACGAATTTTTCGACAGCTGAGGTAAGCATCATTAAAGGCAGCATACACGCTCGTAAGCGTAATTGAGATAACTACGGAATAAAATGGGATGGCACCGAACACGACGCCCACGCATTTTGAAGCGTCAACAACAACCCACAATGACGCTATACGAGTGAGAGGTTGGCCCGGCCCCTGTATCTGCCCGCCCCCTGTATTTGCGTCCTCCTCCAAAACAGGGGCGCTGGACCATTCCCGCCGTCGTCGGTGGGTGTGGTTTTACCTATTGTACCTATTCCACCACCCACAAACGTCGCCGACGGTGATAATGGCCCAGCACCCTGTTTTTGAGGAGGACGCAAATACAGGGGCGGCCAGATACAGGGCGGGGGCCAACTTCTCACTCGTATAGCGTCATTGTGGGTTGTTGCTGACGCTTCAAAATGCGTGGGCGTCGTGTTTGGTGCCATTCCATTCTAATTCCGTAGTTATCTCAATTACGCTTACGAGCGTGTATGCTGCCTTTTAAATAAAGGGCAGCGCGGCGGCCAGCCTGAGGTGAGCAGTGGTTAAGGAACAGACAAATTCTGATTTTGCGGGTGCGAGGATTTCTCGCAAGTGTCAAAGTCCTAGCGGCAACTTTTTACGGGTTTCTGCTCTATGCTAAAGACCTAAGGTCCATGCATAGTCGGGAGACAAAAGCCGCGCCGCCACGGTGACTGGTAGAGGGCAACTACACAGTCTCGCGCCTGTCATTCATTACTCAACATTTCGGCGTTATTTTTGCCGCCCGACTATGCGTAACTCTATAGAGAATATGCACTGCATAAGTGGCCCGCAGAGAAGCAGCTATTATCGATCGGACGAACTGTTCCGCGTTTACTCTACCGGTGAAGTTTTGGGGACAGGGGCTCTCTACACAGCGAGGGGGGATTTGTCCCGCCTTTTGCGGCTCTAATCCCACTCGGGACCACTTCGCTCGCGTTGAGGTGAGTGAAGTTTCAAACTGCGAAAACGGGACAACTCCTCCTTCGGTGTGTAGACAGCCCCTGTCCCAACTTTTGTGAATATTCGGTGTAATCGAAAGCCGATATAGGGGCTCTTTCAATACACGGAGGAAGGAGTTGTCTTGCCTTCTGCTGCTTTAATTCCACTCGGGACCACTCCGCTTGAATTGAGTAGCGTCACGTGTGAAACGGCGAAAACCGGACAACTCTTCCTTCTCTGTGCGTGTAGAGAGCCCCTATCCCTTGAACGCCTGAGAAGGGACTGCTTCTCAAAGGTTTTTATAAAGCGCAAACATTAGTGGTGGCCATAAGCATATGACGACTGGCCACCTAATAAAAACCATCTAAAGAATAATAATAATAATAAATCTGATATTAGTAAAATGATTATTTTGACATCAGTGGTAATAGTAATAATAATATCGACAATGCTAGCAAAAATAAGAATAATATCGACTATAATAATACTATTAATCATACTAATAATGATAAAAATATTGTGTTTACTGATTTTTGTTACTGTTATCAATATAATAATGTATTATTAATATTATTATTATTATTATTATTATTATTATTATTATTATTATTATTATTATTATTATTATTATTATTATTATTATTATTATTATTATTATTATTATTATTATTATTATTATTACTATTATTATTATTATTATTATTATTCTTATTATTATTATTATTATTATTATTGATATTATTATAGGAGTAGCATTAACAATACAATGTTAGTAGTAATGGTAAAATTAGTTGTGGTGCTGATAATGCTATGCCTGAAAGTTTTTTTCGGAACAACGTCACTGCTCCATGGCGATTAAAAAACAATTCATTTAATGCTACTCATCATTGCAAGCGAGCACTCAGTAATTCCTGACACCCCCGCTACGCTCTAATATTTTTCAAGTTCACCTTCGATTCCTGAAAGACGATAAAATGCAATCAATTTGTACACTCGACGGCGATTCTGCTGGTCACGGTAGACCTAGCTCGCGAAACCTGTGCACGCAGTCGATTTCTTCCACTCGGCAATGCAACTGGCCTCATGATCGCCTTCATAGATGGCATTTCACATAGCACAAAAGGTAGTCGACGAAATAGCGCAATGGCATTGCTCCCCGTCCTGAGAGAAGCGGGGAGTGGATCGATCTCGTGCGTTAGCTAGGTTTTGAATGGGGAGCGAGACTCAGCTCACCGTCTTCTGTTCATTATGTCACCCTCTAGAAACTGAAGTTGCACTCAAGTGCCACTTCGACATTCGTGTTAAGTGACGATTTCAAGAGGTTTACTACCACCCCTGATATTAATGTCCACGCTAGCTTTCACCGACCGGCACTATCACCATTCAACTCCGCGTACCTGGAAACCTCTGTTCACAAAATCTTAACAAAAACCATAAGATCTATTTTGTATATAGCTTTTCAAGTCGTATCATAATTATAGCAACACTTTCAGTATTCAATCGCTAAATTTCTTATTATTACATACTAACTAAAAATACTAACTTGTTACGACTTTTCAATAGTCTATCGGTTCTTCTCGTTAGAAAATGATTTTGAAAACTAGCTTTGGCATGGAATTCAACAGTCCGCTAAGCACTTCCACGTCCAAGTTGCTCTATGCAACGATTACGCAGCTCCCTCGAGGTGTTCCAGTGAGTTGTATGTCCTACCTGCACTATAATAATGGCGAAGCAGGACTCCTTTTCACGTTTTCCATTGAGTTAACGTCAGGTGAGCACGCCAGCCAAGCCATAACGGAGAGCCCATGCTGCACAAACCAAGTCCTAGTTTAGCGACTCGTGTGGATGTCGGCATCATTTTACTGGAAGGTGAGCTCATTTTACGGGACCAAGGAGAGGTAGCAGTCCTGCTCAAAACACTTCCTGGTACTCCGCAGAATCCCTTCCAAAGAAATCATAGGCTATTTGGAGCACACCGTCAGCATCGAAGCCACACCATATTGCGAGACTGCCTCCACCAAAAACCCGCTAGGCGAATTACCCCAGCTCCTTGCGGAGATCTCGCCAGTAGTGGGCGTACCAGTCAAGTCCATTCAATTTTAACTTCTTCTTGTCCGAGAAGACCCCCTGATCACAATGTTTACCCAGCTGAAGCCTGCCAACAAGTTCTGCTAATCTTAAACCAGTCAGTCGCCATGTTCCTCTCAGCGCACTGAAGCAATGTGCAGTCTTTGGTAGTGCTGTGAGGTGCTATACTACGCACATACGACAATGCTTTAGAAATGGATTGCGTTTGAACGCCCTCCATGCGGTCATTCTGGATTCCGACCTAAAAAATTGGCTAGGACCCGATTGACCGACATGGCCGAGTTGAATACGAGACTTCCTTCTCGACGTCTCTCAGGAGCAGACAGCTTTCTGGACCTACCAGTGCCTTTCATTGAACCATGTGATTCAGGATCCAAAAAAATCTGTAGAAAGCTGTGAAGTGACGACGGTATTGCTCCGCTATTTTCCTGCTGTTCAGACTGGCCTTGTCCAGAGCAAGAATCTGAGCATTTTCGACCTCAAAGAGAACAGATCCGTTTGGCTTGATAGAAATACGTCGGTATCACATACCTCCATCCATATCATATTCGAAACGGAAGATGTTCGAAGAAATGAGCAAGAGAAGACTTTCAATAGAATGTGTTGCTATATGCAGGCAAAACTAGGTGTCCAGAATCGGATGAACAGTTGTCGCGAATCGGTCGAAAATCGAGAAGTTGTCCAGAAAGTAGATAGAAGTTGTCAAGAATTCCGAGATTCGCAGTATTTGTCGAGAATTGCGGCCGATTTGTTCAGAATTTCAGAGAAAGTTGCCGAGAATTCGGGGGAACGAGTGTTTGCCAAGAATTCGGACAGATTTCTCGACAACTTCTTCCGAAATTGAGAATATGTTCCAAATATTTCGAAGATTTCCCAGGAATCCAGGACATCACTTCAGAACTCTCTTTACACCACATTCTTCAAATGTTGTGACTGCTGTTATTGTTCATTTCGTTTCGTGTGGGTCCTCTGTGCTATTTTCCTTTTTTCTCCATTCTTCTAGCTGGTTATCAACTATATTGTATTTCGCCGATTTCTTTAAAAGCGGACTCGTTTTTTTTTCCGAATTTTCATCTTCTCGAAATAGCCAACTTACCAAAACATGGGATTTCCAAGTTAGTGAATTTTGAAAGTCTTCGAGATTTAAAGTACTATTCTTTTTTGACGATCGGTAGTTGCAGCAGTGAGATTTAAAATATATAAATCGAGAAGTTACCCAAGGAAAATCAGAACAACGTCTGAATTTAAGATTGTTAATTCGAATAAATCTCGGATGATTCAGTTCTGACCGAAATTTGCTACTCTAAGCCTTGCAATGGTTGTTTAGCATTATATTGATGTGCAATATGTGGACTTCCGGAGACTTTCCTTCACCCCGCGGTTCGGCAGCTAGCTGCAGGTGTGGACCCGCTGGAAGTCCACTTTTGCAAAGTAAGGGTCACGAGAGTAGGATATTTGAGTTCAGCGTGGTCGATTTGCCCTTTATACAAGCTTTCACCGTCTAAGAAGGAGGCTGAACACCGTTACAGTATAATGGCTCACACCTTTCTCAGGTGTGGTCCCGCCTGAAGTCGACAATTTCGAAAACTAGGAGCCACGAGAGTAGGATATTTGAGCTTTGCGTTAACGGTTTACTCTCTACTCAAACTTTCACCGTCTTATGTTACAGTAATTCCGAAGACCACTACACTGATAGCGCAGTGGTGCTGGGCAAGGCCAATAGCGGCTCATGTTGAACGATTTTGTAGACCCACAACATATACGATGCACAGCTTGCCTCTGCCAAACGTTGAAGAAGCTAGCCAAGTTGGGAATTTGGCAAACAGAGTGCTGTGAAACCACTATCTACGTGGGCTTCACCGACCGTTGTAATATACGGTTGAGCAGGAGCCCCAATTTTTGGTAAGTATTCCATTCAGTTGTATACTCTGTTTATCTTGAATTGCACAAAACACGGTCCGCCAATAGTCCTCTATTTGGCCCGCTAGTACCGTAGTGTACGTGGCGCAGTCCGCTCCTCCACGTTGGTGCCACTGGAAACTCCTCGATTCTGTCGAGGTAAGCTGAACGCAGACATTCGTGTTCCGGCGACAGATAAAGGCGTTTCGCCCGTGTGACAGGTCGGCCGATGGTTATCCTTGTCACGCCACATGCAATGGTGCTTAAAGTTTCTGTAAAGGCTACGGCGTCCGCGGTAACCGACGCCCACTCACGGAGCATGGTGAGTGGTGAAAGTATGCTAGGGTCTTCGGTGCAAGGACGGCATCGGAGGGTAACCAGGCTAGTCCGTAAATCCTTTGACGTTGCCAAGACTCGCGTTGCAACGCTGAATGTCGGCACGTTGTCAGGCCGCTCGAGCGAACTTGTTGTTGCTCTGGAGCGTAGACGTATTGATCTCTGTGCGGTGCAAGAGACGAGATGGTCGGGTAGTAAGTCCAAGGACATTGGCAGAGGCTTCAAGGTCCTGTATCATGGCAGCCCTAGGACCACGAACGGCGTTGGCGTTGTCGTGTCTGAACGCTTCCGTGATGCGATTGCCGAAGTGCATCGTTTTGACGATCGTTTGATGAAGATAGTGATTGTCAGTGAGGATCAACGAGTCCATTTCTTCTTGGTGTATGCCCCGCAGACGGGTTGTTCTGAGCAAATGAAAAATGATTACTGGATGATGCTCGATGAGAAGACCGCCGAGGTGCCACCAGAAGATATCGTTGTTGTTGCGGGTGACATGAACGACCACGTCGGAGAAACGAGTCAAGGCTATAGTTGCCACAGAGGGTCCGGTTTCGGCCCAAGGAACACCGATGGCGAACGCATTCTCGACTATGCCGACTCTCATGACTTCGTCATTGTGAACACGAAGTTTCGAAAGCGCCAGTCCCACCTTGTCACTTATTATAGTGGCAGCAGCATGACACAAATCGACTTTGTGCTTGTTCGGCGTCGCGACGAGAAGATGGTCACAGATGCGAAGGTCGTGCCGTACGAGACGGTCGCTACACAACATCGACCGCTGATCTGCACGATAGGCATTATGCCGCCGAGACGTAAGATTGGTGAACGGTGCGGACCACCTCGAATAAAGTGGTGGCGTCTGAAGGAAAGAGAAGCTGCCGTCATTTCACGTGTTCAGCTACCGCCAGTTACGACTGTGTGCGAATCTTGGCAGAAGGCAGTCAAATCAATGATTGACTCGGCGCGGTCCGAACTTGGGGTAACGAAGCCCGGACGGCGGAAGATTGATAAGGAAACGTGGCTCTAGACAGATGACGTGCGAATGACGGTCCAAGAGAAGAAGAAAGTGTACCACACTTCCTTGGCTAATAAGACGGCTGCCAACTGGCAGAAATACCGTGATGCGAAAAAGTCTGCCAAAAGGGCCGTTGCGAAAGCCAAGGCGGCGCACTACGGAGATCTGTATGACGAGCTGGATACGCGTGACGGTGAACGTCTTGTGTACCGACTTGCGAAATCCCGTCAGCGTGGTACCGAAGACATCGAGAAGTTCCACGGTGTTAATGACGATCATGGTCAGCTGCTTATGGACCGTGGTAAGGTGATGAGGAGGTGGCGCGACTATTTCGAGAAAATCTCGACGGAAGAATTCCCCCATCCTCCCATCCCTGAACACCCACCTACAAGCGGTGCTGTCCAGCCTATCACCACCGAAGAAGTGAAGATGGCGTTGGGACGTATAAGGCTGGGAAAGGTGACGGGGCCAGACGATTTGGCGGCAGAGATGTGGAAATCACGATGCTGGGATTCCACTGAATGGCTTGCACAGTTCTTCAACCGGGTCGTTGCAGAAAAGAAAGTGCCCAAGGACTGGCAATGAAGCACAACCATTCCGATTTGGAAGAAGAAAGGCAATCCAGCGGATTGTGTGAATTACCGTCCAATACGTTTACTGTCTCACACTATGAAAGTGTTTGAGCGCATAATCGGTCGTCGAATTCGTGAAATCGTCGAGATCACGAGCAATCAGTGTGGCTTCGTTACCAACTGAGGGCACTACGGACGCCATCCACGCTGCACGACTACTGGTTGAGAAACACCGCGAGAAACAGAAACCGCTCCATCTTGCTTTTCTCGATTTAGAGAAGGCGTTTGACCGAATTCCGCATGAAGTAATCTGGTTTGCATTACGGCAGCACGGTGTCCCAGAGGAGCTCATGGACTGGGTCAAGGTTCTCTACACTGATTCAAGAAGTCGGGTCCAAGCTGCTGCTGGAGCTTCGGCCGAATTTCCCATCTCCTTTGGCGTGCACCAAGGGTCTGCTTTGTCTCCCCTTCTCTTTATCATCGTGATGGATACTATCACAAGAGACCTGCAGAGACCAGCGCCATGGACGCTTTTGTATGCGGATGATGTGATGCTCGCAGCTGGAGATAAATTGGATCTCGAGCGACAGGTGCAAAACTGGAGTGACCGATTGGCTCAATTCGGGCTTCGCCTCAACGTTAAGAAGACTGAGTATATGACTACGGATAGAAGTGAGCCTGCCTCCATTAAGATTGATGGTATCGAGCTCCCTCGCGCTGACGTCTTCAAGTACCTTGGTTCGGTGATTACATCTGACTGCAGTCTAGATAATGAGGTCAACACTAGGGTCAGCGCTGCGTGGTTGAAATGGCGGTCAGCGACAGGAGTGCTATGCGACAGGAAGATGCCCGATCGCCTGAGGTCGAAGATTTACCGAACTGTGGTCCGGCCTGTTGCGCTGTATGCAGCAGAGTGCTGGCCTGCTACCAAGGAAGCAGAACGAAGGCTCGGTGTAATGGAGACGAAAATGCTACGTTGGACAGCGGGTGTCACCCGCTTGGACCACGTCACGAACGACGACATCAGGAAGCGTTTTGGTGTTGCTCCGATTGCCGAGAAGCTGCGTGAATCTCGATTGCGATGGAATGGGCACGGCCTGGAAAGAGACCCAAAGTACGGCCAAGGCAGCGTTGGCTTGACACGCTGCACACCGATTCGAGAATAGCCGGCGCGCACCCTGATCAGGCTCATAACAGGGAAATTTGGCGCCAGCGCATAAGAAAAGCGGACCCCGCTTTGGAGCGGAACAAACACTGATGAAGAAGAAGAAGTACCGTAGTGTACGTCCACGACGCGTTCTCGCCAGGCCCAAGTGGGCACCCGGTGTGCAGAGCAATCGACTCGTCAACGCCCTCACTCAGCGACCCACCTCGCAACCCGGGTCTGCCGAGAACGCGTCGTGGACGTACACTACGGTACTAGCGGGCCAATTAGAGGACTATTGGCGGACCGTGTTTCGTGCAATTCAAGATAAACAGAGTATACATGTGTGTAACTTTGTGGTAACTGTCGAGAATCGGGCAAGGAGTTGTCGGGAATTGGTCGAGAAGTTGTCGGGCATTGTCGAGAATCGGGCGAAAAGTTGCCCAGAATTCCCTAGAGACTGCGAAAGTTGTCCTGCATTCGTACGCCTGCAGGACAACTTTTCGTCCGATTCTCGACAACTAGTTTTACCTGAGAATTATGATACAAAGACTTCAAAAGTTATATACAAATTAGGCCCTATTTCTTGATGGTTTTCCCTGAAATTTTGTAAACAAAGGTTTTTGGGTGCGCGGAGTTGAATGGTGACAGTGATGGTTGAGGAAAGTTAGCGTGGACATTGATATCAGAGCTTCGATTGCGTTGCTATAATTACGCATTGTATGAGTTTAAAAGTCGGTAATATCGGCTATCGATCGATAGCGTATAATGAGTACACTTCCCGACAAGTTCAATACTTACCTGACCGCCCTGTGCTGATCGGCCGCAGATCCACCCTTTCACCCTGTTGTCCTCAAGCTTAAATCCTCAGGCATGTTTTATGCCCCTTGGCTATTTTAACATGTATGCTCTGAATTTCGAAGTACTCTTCGAGCGAGAGTTATGATGTATAATTATGATAAGTAGCTAGGTGCACCCTTCTCCAGCTCCTTGACAAAAAACAGCTCTCTAGCTCAATTTTACGTGTACCAACAAGATCGTGAACTCGAAGAAGGAGATTACCTTTTTTTTTGACCAAAGTCGCGTAGTTATTTTCTTTTGTTTCAAGTCTCAGGAAACCACTTCAAACCATTTCAGGTTGGTTTAACCAACTTTCAACGTTTTTTTTTTCAAAACAGAATCGTCTTCCCATGGTTATCCTGAAATTAGGATCCTGAAATAGCGGGGTTTCGCAAGGGTGAGTCAACGCAAATTTGCTGCACGCTTGGCACGCACCACAATTCGATGACATTCTCACGAAAAAACATGGGGAGACGAATGAAATCTTGATGAATAGAGCACTTGTTGGATGCGCAGGTATGTACACATATATAAGGTGAAGAACCTATCATTTAAACAAGTGGGTCAAAAGGACTACTTAGTTTGCACAAATGCTTATAGGACACCCAGTATTATTTTGTAAGCGGACCAATCCGGTGGGTCCACTGATCCGTGAAACTCTCAAAAACTCCATTGTCATTTGTTGTCGTCTCTTATTTCTTACTTGCACCCTTGCAAGCATACGATCCTGCAAGAAAAAACCGGACTTTGGCTTCATGAAAAGGCAGTGTTTTCAACAGGCCCCCTCATGTTGCTGCCCATTATACCCATAAATCTCTACCTTTACTACCAGTTTGGTTGCTGCATGTAATTTGAAGCTTTGATAACAAGTATCTCATTGAGCAGCAACATAAATTCGCCCAACACCGATCGTTTGCCACCAGGTGGCGTTATGTGGTCAAACTTACAAAAGCCTTTTTCATAAGGTAAACTGCTGGTTGAACACTTTGATTTTTGCATCAGGCTTTCCTACAGCATCACTCTCAGATTGCAGGGGGACATCCCGAACACTCCCCGACCAATCACGCAAAAGGTACTCCTAAAATCAACATTTCAGCTTTCCCATAAGGGAACAAAAGTGAAGAGATATGGAGTAGCGTAATGAGAAGAATTCTGAATCAGCTATATTCTGTATAGCGCAGCGGAAATGAAGTCATTCCGGAACAATTATGGGATTTGGTAATGGTCAAAAAAAATTTTCAAAAATGTCTTGAAATATTTTTGAAATTGGTTTGGCGTAAAATAGCCTGGAGTAATAAAAAAGCTAGGAAATGAAGTGAAATAACCGAAAATGCGATTTGGTGGTCGATCATTTTACAAGCTTCTCCGTTAAACTCATCAAAACTAAATCAAGCGCGCAACGGAAACATTTAGCCATTTTTGAAAGCTGTAATAAGGGAATCAGCATTGGTCAAGCTAGGTGAACGCAACGCTCCAATTGACATCGCGCTTGATTTCGTTTTGATGATGAATTTAACTAAGGAGCTTGTGAAATGATCGACCACCAAATCGCATTTTTGGTTATTTCACTTGATTTCCTAGCTTTTTTATTACTCCAGGCTATTTTACGCCAAATCGTTTTTTAAAAATATTTCAAGACATTTTTGAAACTTTTTTTGACCATTACCAAATCGTTACTTTTGCCAGGAAGCTAAATTTTCAAAAAATTCACATATTTTTCCCGAAGGTTCCCTTTCTCACTTCAATTTTGCTCAACGATTTCCATTTCGGAATGATGAAACATCTAACAGACCATATTGTCGTAGGAGTGTAATTTTTGAAACTTATAACCCAAAACCACAAGAATTAGCACTCATCGCCGCATTTTGTGCAACATGTAAAAAAATCTATGTTATTGATAATTAATATTCGATCTCGCATGATGAGAAGAATTTCCCAAACAAGTGAGCCACCAACAATCGAAAATCATTGCGGCATTTTGTACAAGAGTCGAAAAAATCAATATTATTGATTGGTATTTATCGATAATGACAGATGAGCAGAAATCCTCAGCCAAGGAAACCAATCCCACCAGCAATCCCCACTCCTCGACGCATTTTGTGCAAAAAGCGCGAAAATCGATAATATTGATTATCGATCGATGACGTGTCATGAGCACGAATTCTGACAATTTCAGTACTTATTTCCGACGACCTGTGTTGGTTGACTGCAGACTCACCTACACACCCCGCTCTCCACAGCCGTAGCAGAAAAAAGGAGTTTTCGTGCTCCACGGCTAATTTAGTATGTACCCACGATTTTGAGGTACCCTTCAAAGTTAAGGTATCAAGTTTAAATTGGAATAGGAGCGACCTGCATCCATTTCCAGCCTCCTGTCCAAAAATGAACTCCCTAGCTCAATTTTAAGTGTACCCGCAAGATCGTGAACGCCGTCTGAAAAAAGGAGATTAACAACGAAAACGCGCGGTTTTTCACTTTTTACTCGAAAACCAGCTAACCATTCCAAACCATTTTTGGAAGGTGTAACCAACTTTTTACGCTCTTTTCAATGCAATTTAGCACTAATTTGTACGTTCACTCTGAACTGAGATGTCGAAAAAAGGGTTGCGCGCGGGGCCGATTCAAAACCAAATCTGGTGGGCGCTTCGCGCGCACCACAATTACATAATCGCCTGAGGCCTTTTCAAACAGTCCCTTGCCTCCGCGCCGCCAAACTCTGCATTACTGGGCCCTATCTTGCAGTACTAGGCCAGCTTTGGAAGATTGGATGCACTAGTAGCGTTTTTCCAAGTTTTGCACGAATTTACGACAGTGTATTGACACAATTAGGAAATAGTAGCTTTATCCAGATTTCGCTCGACAGTAACAGTTGACTTCTAGAGGTAAAGTACACAACAATCGACATAAGAGACATGTGTTCGGGCGGCATGAAAATAAGAAACCAGTGAAGAGATGGAATGATTGTTAGGACACATACAGGGAGAGAGATCTGAACTATCGATGGAATTAGAGAGACGACGCTATGAGACCGGAAATAAGATCTAACCTACGAATCACAGGGGGAAACAAAAAATAGAGTCACGGTTGCTACACCTCCAGACCTAGAAATACCGAATCGACCCTTTGTGATTTGCGTATCCCGCCTTGATAAGGCTTAATGACACTAAAGCTTGTCACGTGACATCGGGAGTCGCTCTTCATGAATAAGTGCATGGTGAGAATGGTATGTCTTGAAGCCACACAAGTTTTCATACACTGTCACGCATCAAACAAATATACTGGAAACTGATCAAATACCTTTGCTACAACCGCGATGTGTAGAGGTCCCAATTAAAACTCGGCTGTGACATCGAATGGAGTTCATTCCTGATCGGAGCCCTCAACTGCATTGTCACTAGGTACGTTGGCGTCTGCAGTCAAAGTCCTGTTACGCTTCTGAAATTCTTGTTTTCAAGTTGTCTTTCAAAAAACACAGTAAATAACGTATCTGCCGGCTTTGCAACAAGCTTTCCGCATTTTACTTGGGTACTGCCTGACTTCAGCTCTGAAACAAGTACTCTAAATTGCAAAAAAGTGCGATTACAATGTCACTGAACCAACACGGCTCTTCTAATGTACAGGCCATATCGGCTTCTGGGCCCTTACTTCCAGGCATACCCGAACGGCAATGATTACGTGGACCCTAAAAGATGCACAAAAAAGACAAAAAGTGAAAAGAAACGAGAAAAATCATGAAAACATTTTCAAAAAATAAAGGGATGCAGCTAGAAACGCAGCTGTGCGCCGATAGAAATTTCATATTGCACTTTCCCGCGCGGACCATGTCTGACACGTGAGGTGCGTCCAAATGGGTAAACGGCTCATGCGGCCGGCTTGCTTGGCAGGCGGCCGTCGCGTTCGCCGCTTTCGGACGAGAATGCGAAAAATCCCCATCGCCATCGACTACGAAAGGCTGGCAGCAAGCACTGCGCCGATCAACCAGCTCTGCAGACGGTTGGAGAGGGGATGGCCGTCGTTGAAATCCAACACTCGTCCGAGGGCGACACATGCTACGGCCGCCTGCCAAGCACGCCGGCCGCGTGGGCCGCCATTCTCGTTCGGGCACACTTTAAGCACTATGTCTTAAGACCCCCCGAATGCCAATCGATGTTACGGAAGTCTTCCCACAATATCCTCACTCCGACAGTGCTCCACATGTGCCAGATTTGGAACACTAGGCGGAACAGGCACCGCCCAATGCTCAAAGTTCCTCTTGAATCTGAGAGTCACGTCAAGCTTTTGCGTTCATGTGGCATAGAAGACCTCGGTTGTACGGCAGTTTGTTTTGGGTAGTTAGCGTACAAGTAAAATGCAAAAGAAATTCACCTTCTCCACTTCATCTGCAGTCTTAAAGGCATGAGCTGCTGCATTGAAGTGGAAAAATAACGAGACGATGAACCAATCAGCCTTTGTCATGCTCTTCCTGAAAGGAGTATCATTCTCAATCTCTATTCCCTCTTATAGATAACGTCGGCATAGACCCTAGTGAGACTTTGCGTTCACCCTTGAAGGTTGGCGCAAACTCGGTGACATATGATATACCATAGGAGCACCGAATTTGCGCCAACCTCCTTAGAACTTTACAAGGTGATTTCTCAGGCACTCGAAACTAAAGTAATACAGTAGGCTATTGACTCGATGGTTGGCTGGGCGAAGGAATGGCAGCTGCGCCTGACGCCACAAAAGACCGTATTTATGCAAATTCAGGTGTATTCGGGACCTACGACACGTTCTCACACATGAGATGGCGTAACGCTAACAGCAGTTGATTCTGTTTGAGATCTTGGCTTCCACTACGATAGTAAATTGAATTTTTCTGAGCATATCAAAATAAAGTGCCAGTCGGCTCACAGGCTTATTTTCCAGATTTTCAAGGGAATATCCACGAAAAACAAACAGGTTTTGTATGATGTTAATCAGCAGACTAACGTTTCGGCGGTCTCGCCCTCTTCGGAGTCTGAAAAAGGTCGAATCTACGTGCAAAAATACTCGGCCAAACGTTGTTTACCCTACTGAAATTCAGGACAAAAATTTCCAAACAAATAACCGAGACAGATGAGACTGAGCGGCATACCTTCTCAAAGTGTGTAGAGCATTAGGCCATCAGAAGAGCATCTTGGAGCGCACTTGCCTCAAAAAGTCATCACCAATGGACGTGCTCGACCCTATGACCGCGGTATCGACCCAGCTCCTCTTCGCTCCGCGCGCTATTTCTCTTTCCTCTGGGCGGCGAGCGAAGTCACCACCCATTTCTTGCAGTCAGCCACCTCACAAAAGAACGCTCACTGCTGCCAGGTGGCTGACTGCAATCGTCATTAACTTGAGCGCCGCCTGTGCATTTCTATGCCTGCGTGTTTTGAACTGATAGTCGATCAGTGATTGACACAGTGACCACGCAGTGACAGCTGGTAGCTCCCACCTTCCGGTGGATTGCTACTGGCCCAGAAGTAGCCAGAGGAGGAAGTGCAGCCACATATACAGGGCGAGTTGCGACGTTCCGAGGACCTCCCAACACCGCGGTTCTCGGGAAACGTGTAACTCGGCACGGTTCTCCTCAAGGACTGAAAGGTTTTCTTTTCGACTCGCAATGCGTTGTTAACAAAACCCCCACCTGCACCTCTTTCTGAATACGTTTGAACCTGATATTTTATTTATTACCGAGACTTGGTTATCTTCTAAGATTGTGAATTGCGAGATTTTGGCAAACTTTCCCTACACAATACATCGTTTCGACCGTAAACGTGGTCGAAGGGGTGGAGTATGCTGTCTTGACGAAACATCCGTTAGCCTACCTGCTATTCCGATTCGTTCTTGCCTTATGTCTGATCTTATCTGCTTAGAAGTTTTTGACAGCGTGACCTCCATAACGTTTCGCATCATTTTAGTTTATAGGCCCCCGAACTCCGAATCAGAATACCCTGATGACGTCATCAGATGCGCTTTGTACTTTACCTGATACCCTGATGACGTCATCAGATGCCCTTTGTACTTTACATGATACCCTGATGACGTCATCAGATGCCCTTGGTACTTTACATGACACCCTGATGACGTCATCAGATGCCCTATGTACTTTACATGACACCCTGATGACGTCATCAAATGCCCTATGTACTCTACATGACACCCTGATGACGTCATCAGATGCCATTTGTACTTTACATGACACCCTGATGACGTCATCAGATGCCCTTTGTACTTTACATGACACCCTGATGACGTCATCAGATACCCTATGTACTCTACATGACACCCTGATGACGTCATCAGATGCCCTTTGTACTTTACATGATACCCTGATGACGTCATCAGATGCCCCGTGTGCTTTACATGACATCCTGATGACGTCATCAAATGCCCTATGTACTCTACATGACACCCTGATGACGTCATCAGATGCGCTTTGTACTTTACCTGATACCCTGATGACGTCATCAGATGCCCTTTGTACTTTACATGATACCCTGATGACGTCATCAGATGCCCTTTGTACTTTACATGATACCCTGATGACGTCATCAGATGCCCTTTGTACTTTACATGACACCCTGATGACGTCATCAGATGCCCTATGTACTTTACATGACACCCTGATGACGTCATCAAATTCCCTATGTACTCTACATGACACCCTGATGACGTCATCAGATGCCATTTGTACTTTACATGACACCCTGATGACGTCATCAGATGCCCTTTGTACTTTACATGACACCCTGATGACGTCATCAGATGCCCTTTGTACTTTACATGACACCCTGATGACGTCATCAGATGCCCTTTGTACTTTACATGATACCCTGATGACGTCATCAGATGCCCTTTGTACTTTACATGACACCCTGATGAGGTCATCAAATGCCCTATGCACTCTGCATGACACCCTGATGACGTCATCAGATGCCCTTTGTACTTTACATGATACCCTGATGACGTCATCAGATGCCCTTTGTACTTTACATGATACCCTGATGACGTCATCAGATGCCCTTTGTACTTTACATGACACCCTGATGACGTCATCAGATGCCCTTTGTACTTTACATGATACCCTGATGACGTCATCAAAGGCCCTATGTACTCTGCATGACACCCTGATGACGTCATCAGACGCCCTTTGTACTTTACATGATACCCTGATGACGTCATCAGATGCCCTTTGTACTTTACATGATACCCTGATGACGTCATCAGATGCCCTTTGTACTTTACATGACACCCTGATGACGTCATCAGATGCCCTATGTACTTTACATGACATCCTGATGACGTCATCAGATGGCCTATGTACTTTACATGATACCCTGATGACGTCATCAGATGCCCTTTGTGCTTTACATGACACCCTGATGAGGTCATCAGATGCCCTTTGTACTTTACATGACACCCTGATGACGTCATCAGATGCCCTATGTACTTTACATGGCACCCTGATGACGTCATCAAATGCCCTATGTACTCTACATGACACCCTGATGACGTCATCAGATGCCATTTGTACTTTACATGACACCCTGATGCCGTCATCAGATGCCCTTTGTACTTTACATGACACCCTGATGACGTCATCAGATGCACTTAGTACTTTACATGACACCCTGATGACGTCATCAGATGCCCTATGTACTTTACATGACGACACCCTGATGACGTCATCAGATGCCCTTTGTACTTTACATGACACCCTGATGACGTCATCAAATGCCCTATGTACTCCACATGACACCCTGATGACGTCATCAGATGCCCTATGTACTTTACATGACACCCTGATGACGTCATCAGATGCCCTATGTACTTTACATGACACCCTGATGACGTCATCAGATGCCCTATGTACTCTACATGACACCCTGATGACGTCATCAGATGCCCTTTGTACTTTACATGACACCCTGATGACGTCATTAAATGCCCTATGTAGTCTACATGACACCCTGATGACGTCATCAGATGCCCTTTGTACTTTACATGACACCCTGATGACGTCATCAAATGCCCTATGCACTCTGCATGACACCCTGATGACGTCATCAGATGCCTATGTACTTTACATGACACCCTGATGACGTCATCAGATGCCCTATGTACTTTACATGACACCCTGATGACGTCATCAGATGCCCTATGTACTTTACATGACACCCTGATGACGTCATCAGATGCCCTTTGTACTTTACATGACACCCTGATGACGTCATCAGATGCCCTTTGTACTTTACATGACACCCTGATGACGTCATCAGATGCCCTTTGTACTTTACATGATACCCTGATGACGTCATCAGATGCCCTATGTACTTTACATGACACCCTGATGAAGTCATCAGATGCCCTTTGTACTTTACATGACACCCTGATGACGTCATCAGATGCCCTTTGTACTTTACATAACACCCTGATGACGTCATCAGATGCCCTATGTACTTTACATGACACCCTGATGACGTCATCAGATGCCCTATGTACTTTACATGACACCCTGATGACGTCATCAGATGCCCTATGTACTTTACATGACACCCTGATGACGTCATCAGATGCCCTATGTACTTTAAATGACACCCTGATGACGTCATCAGATGCCCTTTGTACTTTACATGACACCCTGATGACGTCATCAGATGCCCTATGTACTTTACATGACACCCTGATGACGTCATCAGATGCCCTTTGTACTTTACATGACACCCTGATGACGTCATCAGATGCCCTATGTACTTTACATGACATCCTGATGACGTCATCAGATGCCCTATGTACTTTACATGACATCCTGATGACGTCATCAGATGCCCTATGTACTTTACATGACACCCTGATGACGTCATCAGATGCCCTATGTACTTTACATGACACCCTGATGACGTCATCAGATGCCCTATGTACTTTACATGACACCCTGATGACGTCATCAGATGCCCTATGTACTTTACATGACACCCTGATGACGTCATCAGATGCCCTATGTACTTTACATGACATCCTGATGACGTCATCAGATGCCCTATGTACTTTACATGACACCCTGATGACGTCATCAGATGCCCTATGTACTTTACATGACACCCTGATGACGTCATCAGATGCCCTATGTACTTTACATGACATCCTGATGACGTCATCAGATGCCCTATGTACTTTACATGACACCCTGATGACGTCATCAGATGCCCTATGTACTTTACATGACACCCTGATGACGTCATCAGATGCCCTATGTACTTTACATGACACCCTGATGACGTCATCAGATGCCCTATGTACTTTACATGACACCCTGATGACGTCATCAGATGCCCTATGTACTTTACATGACATCCTGATGACGTCATCAGATGCCCTATGTACTTTACATGACACCCTGATGACGTCATCAGATGCCCTATGTACTTTACATGACACCCTGATGACGTCATCAGATGCCCTATGTACTTTACATGACACCCTGATGACGTCATCAGATGCCCTTTGTACTTTACATGACACCCTGATGACGTCATCAGATGCCCTATGTACTTTACATGACACCCTGATGACGTCATCAGATGCCCTATGTACTTTACATGACATCCTGATGACGTCATCAGATGCCCTATGTACTTTACATGACACCCTGATGACGTCATCAGATGCCCTATGTACTTTACATGACACCCTGATGACGTCATCAGATGCCCTGTACTTTACATGACACCTGATGACGTCATCAGATGCCTATGTACATTGCATGACATCCTGATGACGTCATCAGATGCCCTATGTACTTTACATGACACCCTGATGCCGTCATCAGATGCCCTATGTACTTTACATGACACCCTGATGACGTCATCAGATGCCCTTTGTACTTTACATGACACCCTGATGACGTCATCAGATGCCCTATGTACTTTACATGACACCCTGATGACGTCATCAGATGCCCTATGTACTTTACATGACATCCTGATGACGTCATCAGATGCCCTATGTACTTTACATGACACCCTGATGACGTCATCAGATGCCCTTTGTACTTTACATGACACCCTGATGACGTCATCAGATGCCCTATGTACTTTACATGACACCCTGATGACGTCATCAGATGCCCTATGTACTTTACATGACACCCTGATGACGTCATCAGATGCCCTATGTACTTTACATGACACCCTGATGACGTCATCAGATGCCCTATGTACTTTACATGACACCCTGATGACGTCATCAGATGCCCTATGTACTTTACATGACATCCTGATGACGTCATCAGATGCCCTATGTACTTTGCATGACACCCTGATGACGTCATCAGATGCCCTTTGTACTTTACATGACACCCTGATGACGTCATCAGATGCCCTATGTACTTTACATGACACCCTGATGACGTCATCAGATGCCCTATGTACTTTACATGACACCCTGATGACGTCATCAGATGCCCTTATGTACTTTACATGACACCCTGATGACGTCATCAGATGCCCTATGTACTTTACATGACACCCTGATGACGTCATCAGATGCCCTATGTACTTTACATGACACCCTGATGACGTCATCAGATGCCCTATGTACTTTACATGACACCCTGATGACGTCATCAGATGCCCTATGTACTTTACATGACACCCTGATGACGTCATCAGATGCCCTATGTACTTTACATGACATCCTGATGACGTCATCAGATGCCCTTTGTACTTTACATGACACCCTGATGACGTCATCAGATGCCCTATGTACTTTACATGACACCCTGATGACGTCATCAGATGCCCTATGTACTTTACATGACACCCTGATGACGTCATCAGATGCCCTATGTACTTTACATGACATCCTGATGACGTCATCAGATGCCCTATGTACTTTACATGACACCCTGATGACGTCATCAGATGCCCTATGTACTTTACATGACACCCTGATGACGTCATCAGATGCCCTATGTACTTTTACATGACACCCTGATGACGTCATCAGATGCCCTATGTACTTTACATGACACCCTGATGACGTCATCAGATGCCCTATGTACTTTACATGACACCCTGATGACGTCATCAGATGCCCTATGTACTTTACATGACACCCTGATGACGTCATCAGATGCCCTATGTACTTTACATGACATCCTGATGACGTCATCAGATGCCCTATGTACTTTACATGACACCCTGATGACGTCATCAGATGCCCTTTGTACTTTACATGACACCCTGATGACGTCATCAGATGCCCTATGTACTTTACATGACACCCTGATGACGTCATCAGATGCCCTATGTACTTTACATGACACCCTGATGACGTCATCAGATGCCCTTTGTACTTTACATGACACCCTGATGACGTCATCAGATGCCCTATGTACTTTACATGACACCCTGATGACGTCATCAGATGCCCTATGTACTTTACATGACATCCTGATGACGTCATCAGATGCCCTATGTACTTTACATGACATCCTGATGACGTCATCAGATGCCCTATGTACTTTACATGACACCCTGATGACGTCATCAGATGCCCTATGTACTTTACATGACACCCTGATGACGTCATCAGATGCCCTATGTACTTTACATGACACCCTGATGACGTCATCAGATGCCCTATGTACTTTACATGACACCCTGATGACGTCATCAGATGCCCTATGTACTTTACATGACACCCTGATGACGTCATCAGATGCCCTATGTACTTTACATGACACCCTGATGACGTCATCAGATGCCCTTTGTACTTTACATGACACCCTGATGACGTCATCAGATGCCCTATGTACTTTACATGACACCCTGATGACGTCATCAGATGCCCTATGTACTTTACATGACACCCTGATGACGTCATCAGATGCCCTATGTACTTTACATGACATCCTGATGACGTCATCAGATGCCCTATGTACTTTACATGACACCCTGATGACGTCATCAGATGCCCTATGTACTTTACATGACACCCTGATGACGTCATCAGATGCCCTATGTACTTTACATGACACCCTGATGACGTCATCAGATGCCCTTTGTACTTTAGATGACACCCTGATGACGTCATCAGATGCCCTATGTACTTTACATGACACCCTGATGACGTCATCAGATGCCCTATGTACTTTACATGACACCCTGATGACGTCATCAGATGCCCTATGTACTTTACATGACACCCTGATGACGTCATCAGATGCCCTATGTACTTTACATGACACCCTGATGACGTCATCAGATGCCCTATGTACTTTACATGACACCCTGATGACGTCATCAGATGCCCTATGTACTTTACATGACACCCTGATGACGTCATCAGATGCCCTATGTACTTTACATGACACCCTGATGACGTCATCAGATGCCCTATGTACTTTACATGACACCCTGATGACGTCATCAGATGCCCTATGTACTTTACATGACACCCTGATGACGTCATCAGATGCCCTATGTACTTTACATGACACCCTGATGACGTCATCAGATGCCCTATGTACTTTACATGACACCCTGATGACGTCATCAGATGCCCTATGTACTTTACATGACACCCTGATGACGTCATCAGATGCCCTATGTACTTTACATGACACCCTGATGACGTCATCAGATGCCCTATGTACTTTACATGACATCCTGATGACGTCATCAGATGCCCTATGTACTTTACATGACACCCTGATGACGTCATCAGATGCCCTATGTACTTTACATGACACCCTGATGACGTCATCAGATGCCCTTTGTACTTTACATGACATCCTGATGACGTCATCAGATGCCCTATGTACTTTACATGACACCCTGATGACGTCATCAGATGCCCTATGTACTTTACATGACACCCTGATGACGTCATCAGATGCCCTATGTACTTTACATGACACCCTGATGACGTCATCAGATGCCCTATGTACTTTACATGACACCCTGATGACGTCATCAGATGCCCTATGTACTTTACATGACACCCTGATGACGTCATCAGATGCCCTATGTACTTTACATGACACCCTGATGACGTCATCAGATGCCCTATGTACTTTACATGACACCCTGATGACGTCATCAGATGCCCTATGTACTTTACATGACACCCTGATGACGTCATCAGATGCCCTATGTACTTTACATGACACCCTGATGACGTCATCAGATGCCCTATGTACTTTACATGACACCCTGATGACGTCATCAGCTGCCCTATGTCCTTTACATGACACCCTGATGACGTCATCAGATGCCCTATGTACTTTACATGACATCCTGATGACGTCATCAGATGCCCTATGTACTTTACATGACACCCTGATGACGTCATCAGATGCCCTATGTACTTTACATGACACCCTGATGACGTCATCAGATGCCCTATGTACTTTACATGACACCCTGATGACGTCATCAGATGCCCTATGTACTTTACATGACACCCTGATGACGTCATCAGATGCCCTATGTACTTTACATGACACCCTGATGACGTCATCAGATGCCCTATGTACTTTACATGACACCCTGATGACGTCATCAGATGCCCTATGTACTTTACATGACACCCTGATGACGTCATCAGATGCCCTATGTACTTTACATGACACCCTGATGACGTCATCAGATGCCCTATGTACTTTACATGACATCCTGATGACGTCATCAGATGCCCTATGTACTTTACATGACACCCTGATGACGTCATCAGATGCCCTATGTACTTTACATGACACCCTGATGACGTCATCAGATGCCCTATGTACTTTACATGACACCCTGATGACGTCATCAGATGCCCTATGTACTTTACATGACACCCTGATGACGTCATCAGATGCCCTATGTACTTTACATGACACCCTGATGACGTCATCAGATGCCCTATGTACTTTACATGACACCCTGATGACGTCATCAGATGCCCTATGTACTTTACATGACACCCTGATGACGTCATCAGATGCCCTTTGTACTTTACATGACACCCTGATGACGTCATCAGATGCCCTATGTACTTTACATGACACCCTGATGACGTCATCAGATGCCCTATGTACTTTACATGACACCCTGATGACGTCATCAGATGCCCTATGTACTTTACATGACACCCTGATGACGTCATCAGATGCCCTATGTACTTTACATGACACCCTGATGACGTCATCAGATGCCCTATGTACTTTACATGACACCCTGATGACGTCATCAGATGCCCTATGTACTTTACATGACACCCTGATGACGTCATCAGATGCCCTTTGTACTTTACATGACACCCTGATGACGTCATCAGATGCCCTATGTACTTTACATGACACCCTGATGACGTCATCAGATGCCCTATGTACTTTACATGACACCCTGATGACGTCATCAGATGCCCTTTGTACTTTACATGACACCCTGATGACGTCATCAGATGCCCTATGTACTTTACATGACACCCTGATGACGTCATCAGATGCCCTATGTACTTTACATGACACCCTGATGACGTCATCAGATGCCCTATGTACTTTACATGACATCCTGATGACGTCATCAGATGCCCTATGTACTTTACATGACACCCTGATGACGTCATCAGATGCCCTATGTACTTTACATGACACCCTGATGACGTCATCAGATGCCCTATGTACTTTACATGACACCCTGATGACGTCATCAGATGCCCTATGTACTTTACATGACACCCTGATGACGTCATCAGATGCCCTTTGTACTTTACATGACACCCTGATGACGTCATCAGATGCCCTATGTACTTTACATGACACCCTGATGACGTCATCAGATGCCCTATGTACTTTACATGACACCCTGATGACGTCATCAGATGCCCTATGTACTTTACATGACACCCTGATGACGTCATCAGATGCCCTATGTACTTTACATGACATCCTGATGACGTCATCAGATGCCCTATGTACTTTACATGACACCCTGATGACGTCATCAGATGCCCTATGTACTTTACATGACACCCTGATGACGTCATCAGATGCCCTATGTACTTTACATGACACCCTGATGACGTCATCAGATGCCCTATGTACTTTACATGACACCCTGATGACGTCATCAGATGCCCTATGTACTTTACATGACACCCTGATGACGTCATCAGATGCCCTATGTACTTTACATGACACCCTGATGACGTCATCAGATGCCCTATGTACTTTACATGACACCCTGATGACGTCATCAGATGCCCTATGTACTTTACATGACACCCTGATGACGTCATCAGATGCCCTATGTACTTTACATGACACCCTGATGACGTCATCAGATGCCCTATGTACTTTACATGACACCCTGATGACGTCATCAGATGCCCTATGTACTTTACATGACACCCTGATGACGTCATCAGATGCCCTATGTACTTTACATGACACCCTGATGACGTCATCAGATGCCCTATGTACTTTACATGACACCCTGATGACGTCATCAGATGCCCTATGTACTTTACATGACACCCTGATGACGTCATCAGATGCCCTATGTACTTTACATGACACCCTGATGACGTCATCAGATGCCCTATGTACTTTACATGACACCCTGATGACGTCATCAGATGCCCTATGTACTTTACATGACACCCTGATGACGTCATCAGATGCCCTATGTACTTTACATGACACCCTGATGACGTCATCAGATGCCCTATGTACTTTACATGACATCCTGATGACGTCATCAGATGCCCTATGTACTTTACATGACACCCTGATGACGTCATCAGATGCCCTATGTACTTTACATGACACCCTGATGACGTCATCAGATGCCCTATGTACTTTACATGACACCCTGATGACGTCATCAGATGCCCTATGTACTTTACATGACACCCTGATGACGTCATCAGATGCCCTATGTACTTTACATGACACCCTGATGACGTCATCAGATGCCCTATGTACTTTACATGACACCCTGATGACGTCATCAGATGCCCTATGTACTTTACATGACACCCTGATGACGTCATCAGATGCCCTTTGTACTTTACATGACACCCTGATGACGTCATCAGATGCCCTATGTACTTTACATGACACCCTGATGACGTCATCAGATGCCCTATGTACTTTACATGACACCCTGATGACGTCATCAGATGCCCTATGTACTTTACATGACACCCTGATGACGTCATCAGATGCCCTATGTACTTTACATGACACCCTGATGACGTCATCAGATGCCCTATGTACTTTACATGACACCCTGATGACGTCATCAGATGCCCTATGTACTTTACATGACACCCTGATGACGTCATCAGATGCCCTATGTACTTTACATGACACCCTGATGACGTCATCAGATGCCCTTTGTACTTTACATGACACCCTGATGACGTCATCAGATGCCCTATGTACTTTACATGACACCCTGATGACGTCATCAGATGCCCTATGTACTTTACATGACACCCTGATGACGTCATCAGATGCCCTATGTACTTTACATGACACCCTGATGACGTCATCAGATGCCCTATGTACTTTACATGACACCCTGATGACGTCATCAGATGCCCTATGTACTTTACATGACACCCTGATGACGTCATCAGATGCCCTATGTACTTTACATGACACCCTGATGACGTCATCAGATGCCCTATGTACTTTACATGACACCCTGATGACGTCATCAGATGCCCTATGTACTTTACATGACACCCTGATGACGTCATCAGATGCCCTATGTACTTTACATGACACCCTGATGACGTCATCAGATGCCCTATGTACTTTACATGACATCCTGATGACGTCATCAGATGCCCTTTGTACTTTACATGACACCCTGATGACGTCATCAGATGCCCTATGTACTTTACATGACACCCTGATGACGTCATCAGATGCCCTATGTACTTTACATGACACCCTGATGACGTCATCAGATGCCCTATGTACTTTACATGACACCCTGATGACGTCATCAGATGCCCTATGTACTTTACATGACACCCTGATGACGTCATCAGATGCCCTATGTACTTTACATGACACCCTGATGACGTCATCAGATGCCCTATGTACTTTACATGACACCCTGATGACGTCATCAGATGCCCTATGTACTTTACATGACACCCTGATGACGTCATCAGATGCCCTATGTACTTTACATGACACCCTGATGACGTCATCAGATGCCCTATGTACTTTACATGACACCCTGATGACGTCATCAGATGCCCTATGTACTTTACATGACATCCTGATGATGTCACCAGATGCCCTATGTACTTTTCATGACACCCTGATGACGTCATCAGATGCCCTTTGTACTTTACAGGACACCCTGATGACGTCATCAGATGCCCTATGTACTTTACATGACACCCTGATGACGTCATCAGATGCCCTATGTACTTTACATGACACCCTGATGACGTCATCAGATGCCCTATGTACTTTACATGACACCCTGATGACGTCATCAGATGCCCTATGTACTTTACATGACACCCTGATGACGTCATCAGATGCCCTATGTACTTTACATGACACCCTGATGACGTCATCAGATGCCCTATGTACTTTACATGACACCCTGATGACGTCATCAGATGCCCTATGTACTTTACATGACACCCTGATGACGTCATCAGATGCCCTATGTACTTTACATGACACCCTGATGACGTCATCAGATGCCCTATGTACTTTACATGACACCCTGATGACGTCATCAGATGCCCTATGTACTTTACATGACACCCTGATGACGTCATCAGATGCCCTATGTACTTTACATGACACCCTGATGACGTCATCAGATGCCCTATGTACTTTACATGACACCCTGATGACGTCATCAGATGCCCTATGTACTTTACATGACACCCTGATGACGTCATCAGATGCCCTATGTACTTTACATGACACCCTGATGACGTCATCAGATGCCCTATGTACTTTACATGACACCCTGATGACGTCATCAGATGCCCTATGTACTTTACATGACACCCTGATGACGTCATCAGATGCCCTATGTACTTTACATGACACCCTGATGACGTCATCAGATGCCCTATGTACTTTACATGACACCCTGATGACGTCATCAGATGCCCTATGTACTTTACATGACACCCTGATGACGTCATCAGATGCCCTATGTACTTTACATGACACCCTGATGACGTCATCAGATGCCCTATGTACTTTACATGACACCCTGATGACGTCATCAGATGCCCTATGTACTTTACATGACACCCTGATGACGTCATCAGATGCCCTATGTACTTTACATGACACCCTGATGACGTCATCAGATGCCCTATGTACTTTACATGACACCCTGATGACGTCATCAGATGCCCTATGTACTTTACATGACACCCTGATGACGTCATCAGATGCCCTATGTACTTTACATGACACCCTGATGACGTCATCAGATGCCCTATGTACTTTACATGACACCCTGATGACGTCATCAGATGCCCTTTGTACTTTACATGACACCCTGATGACGTCATCAGATGCCCTATGTACTTTACATGACACCCTGATGACGTCATCAGATGCCCTATGTACTTTACATGACACCCTGATGACGTCATCAGATGCCCTATGTACTTTACATGACACCCTGATGACGTCATCAGATGCCCTATGTACTTTACATGACACCCTGATGACGTCATCAGATGCCCTATGTACTTTACATGACACCCTGATGACGTCATCAGATGCCCTATGTACTTTACATGACATCCTGATGACGTCATCAGATGCCCTATGTACTTTACATGACACCCTGATGACGTCATCAGATGCCCTATGTACTTTACATGACACCCTGATGACGTCATCAGATGCCCTATGTACTTTACATGACACCCTGATGACGTCATCAGATGCCCTATGTACTTTACATGACACCCTGATGACGTCATCAGATGCCCTATGTACTTTACATGACACCCTGATGACGTCATCAGATGCCCTATGTACTTTACATGACACCCTGATGACGTCATCAGATGCCCTATGTACTTTACATGACACCCTGATGACGTCATCAGATGCCCTATGTACTTTACATGACACCCTGATGACGTCATCAGATGCCCTATGTACTTTACATGACACCCTGATGACGTCATCAGATGCCCTATGTACTTTACATGACACCCTGATGACGTCATCAGATGCCCTATGTACTTTACATGACACCCTGATGACGTCATCAGATGCCCTATGTACTTTACATGACACCCTGATTACGTCATCAGATGCCCTTTGTACTTTACATGACACCCTGATGACGTCATCAGATGCCCTATGTACTTTGCATGACACCCTGATGACGTCATCAGATGCCCTATGTACTTTACATGACACCCTGATGACGTCATCAGATGCCCTATGTACTTTACATGACACCCTGATGACGTCATCAGATGCCCTATGTACTTTACATGACACCCTGATGACGTCATCAGATGCCCTATGTACTTTACATGACACCCTGATGACGTCATCAGATGCCCTATGTACTTTACATGACATCCTGATGACGTCATCAGATGCCCTATGTACTTTACATGACACCCTGATGACGTCATCAGATGCCCTATGTACTTTACATGACACCCTGATGACGTCATCAGATGCCCTATGTACTTTACATGACACCCTGATGACGTCATCAGATGCCCTATGTACTTTACATGACACCCTGATGACGTCATCAGATGCCCTTTGTACTTTACATGACACCCTGATGACGTCATCAGATGCCCTATGTACTTTACATGACACCCTGATGACGTCATCAGATGCCCTATGTACTTTACATGACACCCTGATGACGTCATCAGATGCCCTATGTACTTTACATGACACCCTGATGACGTCATCAGATGCCCTATGTACTTTAGATGACACCCTGATGACGTCATCAGATGCCCTATGTATTTTAGATGACACCCTGATGACGTCATCAGATGCCCTATGTACTTTACATGACACCCTGATGACGTCATCAGATGCCCTATGTACTTTACATGACACCCTGATGACGTCATCAGATGCCCTATGTACTTTACATGACATCCTGATGACGTCATCAGATGCCCTATGTACTTTACATGACACCCTGATGACGTCATCAGATGCCCTATGTACTTTACATGACACCCTGATGACGTCATCAGATGCCCTATGTACTTTACATGACACCCTGATGACGTCATCAGATGCCCTATGTACTTTACATGACACCCTGATGACGTCATCAGATGCCCTATGTACTTTACATGACACCCTGATGACGTCATCAGATGCCCTATGTACTTTACATGACACCCTGATGACGTCATCAGATGCCCTATGTACTTTAGATGACACCCTGATGACGTCATCAGATGCCCTATGTACTTTACATGACACCCTGATGACGTCATCAGATGCCCTATGTACTTTACATGACACCCTGATGACGTCATCAGATGCCCTATGTACTTTACATGACACCCTGATGACGTCATCAGATGCCCTATGTACTTTACATGACACCCTGATGACGTCATCAGATGCCCTATGTACTTTACATGACACCCTGATGACGTCATCAGATGCCCTATGTACTTTACATGACACCCTGATGACGTCATCAGATGCCCTATGTACTTTACATGACACCCTGATGACGTCATCAGATGCCCTATGTACTTTACATGACACCCTGATGACGTCATCAGATGCCCTATGTACTTTACATGACACCCTGATGACGTCATCAGATGCCCTATGTACTTTACATGACACCCTGATGACGTCATCAGATGCCCTATGTACTTTACATGACACCCTGATGACGTCATCAGATGCCCTATGTACTTTACATGACACCCTGATGACGTCATCAGATGCCCTATGTACTTTACATGACACCCTGATGACGTCATCAGATGCCCTATGTACTTTACATGACACCCTGATGACGTCATCAGATGCCCTATGTACTTTAGATGACACCCTGATGACGTCATCAGATGCCCTATGTACTTTACATGACACCCTGATGACGTCATCAGATGCCCTATGTACTTTAGATGACACCCTGATGACGTCATCAGATGCCCTATGTACTTTACATGACATCCTGATGACGTCATCAGATGCCCTATGTACTTTACATGACACCCTGATGACGTCATCAGATGCCCTATGTACTTTACATGACACCCTGATGACGTCATCAGATGCCCTATGTACTTTAGATGACACCCTGATGACGTCATCAGATGCCCTTTGTACTTTAGATGACACCCTGATGACGTCATCAGATGCCCTATGTACTTTACATGACACCCTGATGACGTCATCAGATGCCCTATGTACTTTAGATGACACCCTGATGACGTCATCAGATGCCCTTTGTACTTTAGATGACACCCTGATGACGTCATCAGATGCCCTATGTACTTTACATGACACCCTGATGACGTCATCAGATGCCCTATGTACTTTACATGACACCCTGATGACGTCATCAGATGCCCTATGTACTTTACATGACACCCTGATGACGTCATCAGATGCCCTATGTACTTTACATGACACCCTGATGACGTCATCAGATGCCCTTTGTACTTTACATGACACCCTGATGACGTCATCAGATGCCCTATGTACTTTACATGACACCCTGATGACGTCATCAGATGCCCTATGTACTTTACATGACACCCTGATGACGTCATCAGATGCCCTTTGTACTTTAGATGACACCCTGATGACGTCATCAGATGCCCTATGTACTTTAGATGACACCCTGATGACGTCATCAGATGCCCTATGTACTTTAGATGACACCCTGATGACGTCATCAGATGCCCTTTGTACTTTAGATGACACCCTGATGACGTCATCAGATGCCCTATGTACTTTGCATGACACCCTGATGACGTCATCAGATGCCCTATGTACTTTAGATGACACCCTGATGACGTCATCAGATGCCCTATGTACTTTACATGACACCCTGATGACGTCATCAGATGCCCTATGTACTTTACATGACACCCTGATGACGTCATCAGATGCCCTATGTACTTTACATGACACCCTGATGACGTCATCAGATGCCCTATGTACTTTACATGACACCCTGATGACGTCATCAGATGCCCTATGTACTTTACATGACACCCTGATGACGTCATCAGATGCCCTATGTACTTTACATGACACCCTGATGACGTCATCAGATGCCCTATGTACTTTACATGACACCCTGATGACGTCATCAGATGCCCTATGTACTTTACATGACACCCTGATGACGTCATCAGATGCCCTATGTACTTTACATGACACCCTGATGACGTCATCAGATGCCCTATGTACTTTACATGACACCCTGATGACGTCATCAGATGCCCTATGTACTTTAGATGACACCCTGATGACGTCATCAGATGCCCTTTGTACTTTAGATGACACCCTGATGACGTCATCAGATGCCCTATGTACTTTACATGACACCCTGATGACGTCATCAGATGCCCTATGTACTTTACATGACACCCTGATGACGTCATCAGATGCCCTATGTACTTTACATGACACCCTGATGACGTCATCAGATGCCCTATGTACTTTACATGACACCCTGATGACGTCATCAGATGCCCTATGTACTTTAGATGACACCCTGATGACGTCATCAGATGCCCTATGTACTTTACATGACACCCTGATGACGTCATCAGATGCCCTATGTACTTTAGATGACACCCTGATGACGTCATCAGATGCCCTATGTACTTTAGATGACACCCTGATGACGTCATCAGATGCCCTATGTACTTTAGATGACACCCTGATGACGTCATCAGATGCCCTATGTACTTTAGATGACACCCTGATGACGTCATCAGATGCCCTATGTACTTTACATGACACCCTGATGACGTCATCAGATGCCCTATGTACTTTACATGACACCCTGATGACGTCATCAGATGCCCTATGTACTTTAGATGACACCCTGATGACGTCATCAGATGCCCTATGTACTTTAGATGACACCCTGATGACGTCATCAGATGCCCTTTGTACTTTAGATGACACCCTGATGACGTCATCAGATGCCCTATGTACTTTACATGACACCCTGATGACGTCATCAGATGCCCTATGTACTTTACATGACACCCTGATGACGTCATCAGATGCCCTATGTACTTTACATGACACCCTGATGACGTCATCAGATGCCCTATGTACTTTACATGACACCCTGATGACGTCATCAGATGCCCTATGTACTTTACATGACACCCTGATGACGTCATCAGATGCCCTATGTACTTTAGATGACACCCTGATGACGTCATCAGATGCCCTATGTACTTTAGATGACACCCTGATGACGTCATCAGATGCCCTATGTACTTTACATGACATCCTGATGACGTCATCAGATGCCCTATGTACTTTAGATGACACCCTGATGACGTCATCAGATGCCCTTTGTACTTTAGATGACACCCTGATGACGTCATCAGATGCCCTATGTACTTTACATGACACCCTGATGACGTCATCAGATGCCCTATGTACTTTACATGACACCCTGATGACGTCATCAGATGCCCTATGTACTTTACATGACACCCTGATGACGTCATCAGATGCCCTATGTACTTTACATGACACCCTGATGACGTCATCAGATGCCCTTTGTACTTTAGATGACACCCTGATGACGTCATCAGATGCCCTATGTACTTTACATGACACCCTGATGACGTCATCAGATGCCCTATGTACTTTACATGACACCCTGATGACGTCATCAGATGCCCTATGTACTTTAGATGACACCCTGATGACGTCATCAGATGCCCTATGTACTTTACATGACACCCTGATGACGTCATCAGATGCCCTATGTACTTTACATGACACCCTGATGACGTCATCAGATGCCCTATGTACTTTACATGACACCCTGATGACGTCATCAGATGCCCTATGTACTTTACATGACACCCTGATGACGTCATCAGATGCCCTATGTACTTTACATGACACCCTGATGACGTCATCAGATGCCCTATGTACTTTACATGACACCCTGATGACGTCATCAGATGCCCTATGTACTTTACATGACACCCTGATGACGTCATCAGATGCCCTTTGTACTTTACATGACATCCTGATGACGTCATCAGATGCCCTATGTACTTTAGATGACACCCTGATGACGTCATCAGATGCCCTATGTACTTTACATGACACCCTGATGACGTCATCAGATGCCCTATGTACTTTACATGACACCCTGATGACGTCATCAGATGCCCTATGTACTTTAGATGACACCCTGATGACGTCATCAGATGCCCTATGTACTTTACATGACACCCTGATGACGTCATCAGATGCCCTATGTACTTTACATGACACCCTGATGACGTCATCAGATGCCCTATGTACTTTAGATGACACCCTGATGACGTCATCAGATGCCCTATGTACTTTACATGACACCCTGATGACGTCATCAGATGCCCTTTGTACTTTAGATGACACCCTGATGACGTCATCAGATGCCCTATGTACTTTACATGACACCCTGATGACGTCATCAGATGCCCTATGTACTTTACATGACACCCTGATGACGTCATCAGATGCCCTATGTACTTTACATGACACCCTGATGACGTCATCAGATGCCCTATGTACTTTACATGACACCCTGATGACGTCATCAGATGCCCTATGTACTTTAGATGACACCCTGATGACGTCATCAGATGCCCTATGTACTTTACATGACACCCTGATGACGTCATCAGATGCCCTATGTACTTTACATGACACCCTGATGACGTCATCAGATGCCCTATGTACTTTAGATGACATCCTGATGACGTCATCAGATGCCCTATGTACTTTAGATGACACCCTGATGACGTCATCAGATGCCCTATGTACTTTAGATGACACCCTGATGACGTCATCAGATGCCCTATGTACTTTAGATGACACCCTGATGACGTCATCAGATGCCCTTTGTACTTTAGATGACACCCTGATGACGTCATCAGATGCCCTATGTACTTTACATGACACCCTGATGACGTCATCAGATGCCCTATGTACTTTAGATGACACCCTGATGACGTCATCAGATGCCCTATGTACTTTAGATGACACCCTGATGACGTCATCAGATGCCCTATGTACTTTAGATGACACCCTGATGACGTCATCAGATGCCCTATGTACTTTAGATGACACCCTGATGACGTCATCAGATGCCCTATGTACTTTACATGACACCCTGATGACGTCATCAGATGCCCTATGTACTTTAGATGACACCCTGATGACGTCATCAGATGCCCTTTGTACTTTAGATGACACCCTGATGACGTCATCAGATGCCCTATGTACTTTAGATGACACCCTGATGACGTCATCAGATGCCCTTTGTACTTTAGATGACACCCTGATGACGTCATCAGATGCCCTATGTACTTTACATGACACCCTGATGACGTCATCAGATGCCCTATGTACTTTAGATGACACCCTGATGACGTCATCAGATGCCCTATGTACTTTACATGACACCCTGATGACGTCATCAGATGCCCTATGTACTTTAGATGACACCCTGATGACGTCATCAGATGCCCTTTGTACTTTACATGACACCCTGATGACGTCATCAGATGCCCTATGTACTTTACATGACACCCTGATGACGTCATCAGATGCCCTATGTACTTTAGATGACACCCTGATGACGTCATCAGATGCCCTATGTACTTTACATGACACCCTGATGACGTCATCAGATGCCCTATGTACTTTAGATGACACCCTGATGACGTCATCAGATGCCCTTTGTACTTTAGATGACACCCTGATGACGTCATCAGATGCCCTATGTACTTTAGATGACACCCTGATGACGTCATCAGATGCCCTATGTACTTTACATGACATCCTGATGACGTCATCAGATGCCCTTTGTACTTTAGATGACACCCTGATGACGTCATCAGATGCCCTATGTACTTTACATGACACCCTGATGACGTCATCAGATGCCCTATGTACTTTAGATGACACCCTGATGACGTCATCAGATGCCCTATGTACTTTAGATGACACCCTGATGACGTCATCAGATGCCCTATGTACTTTAGATGACACCCTGATGACGTCATCAGATGCCCTATGTACTTTACATGACACCCTGATGACGTCATCAGATGCCCTATGTACTTTAGATGACACCCTGATGACGTCATCAGATGCCCTATGTACTTTACATGACATCCTGATGACGTCATCAGATGCCCTATGTACTTTACATGACACCCTGATGACGTCATCAGATGCCCTATGTACTTTAGATGACACCCTGATGACGTCATCAGATGCCCTATGTACTTTACATGACACCCTGATGACGTCATCAGATGCCCTATGTACTTTACATGACACCCTGATGACGTCATCAGATGCCCTATGTACTTTACATGACACCCTGATGACGTCATCAGATGCCCTATGTACTTTAGATGACACCCTGATGACGTCATCAGATGCCCTATGTACTTTACATGACACCCTGATGACGTCATCAGATGCCCTATGTACTTTACATGACACCCTGATGACGTCATCAGATGCCCTATGTACTTTAGATGACACCCTGATGACGTCATCAGATGCCCTATGTACTTTACATGACACCCTGATGACGTCATCAGATGCCCTATGTACTTTAGATGACACCCTGATGACGTCATCAGATGCCCTATGTACTTTAGATGACACCCTGATGACGTCATCAGATGCCCTATGTACTTTACATGACACCCTGATGACGTCATCAGATGCCCTATGTACTTTACATGACACCCTGATGACGTCATCAGATGCCCTATGTACTTTACATGACACCCTGATGACGTCATCAGATGCCCTATGTACTTTACATGACACCCTGATGACGTCATCAGATGCCCTATGTACTTTAGATGACACCCTGATGACGTCATCAGATGCCCTATGTACTTTAGATGACACCCTGATGACGTCATCAGATGCCCTATGTACTTTAGATGACACCCTGATGACGTCATCAGATGCCCTATGTACTTTACATGACACCCTGATGACGTCATCAGATGCCCTATGTACTTTAGATGACACCCTGATGACGTCATCAGATGCCCTTTGTACTTTAGATGACACCCTGATGACGTCATCAGATGCCCTATGTACTTTAGATGACACCCTGATGACGTCATCAGATGCCCTATGTACTTTAGATGACACCCTGATGACGTCATCAGATGCCCTATGTACTTTGCATGACACCCTGATGACGTCATCAGATGCCCTATGTACTTTAGATGACACCCTGATGACGTCATCAGATGCCCTATGTACTTTAGATGACACCCTGATGACGTCATCAGATGCCCTATGTACTTTACATGACACCCTGATGACGTCATCAGATGCCCTATGTACTTTACATGACACCCTGATGACGTCATCAGATGCCCTATGTACTTTAGATGACACCCTGATGACGTCATCAGATGCCCTATGTACTTTAGATGACACCCTGATGACGTCATCAGATGCCCTTTGTACTTTACATGACACCCTGATGACGTCATCAGATGCCCTATGTACTTTACATGACACCCTGATGACGTCATCAGATGCCCTATGTACTTTACATGACACCCTGATGACGTCATCAGATGCCCTATGTACTTTAGATGACACCCTGATGACGTCATCAGATGCCCTATGTACTTTACATGACACCCTGATGACGTCATCAGATGCCCTATGTACTTTACATGACACCCTGATGACGTCATCAGATGCCCTATGTACTTTAGATGACACCCTGATGACGTCATCAGATGCCCTATGTACTTTAGATGACACCCTGATGACGTCATCAGATGCCCTATGTACTTTACATGACACCCTGATGACGTCATCAGATGCCCTATGTACTTTACATGACACCCTGATGACGTCATCAGATGCCCTATGTACTTTAGATGACACCCTGATGACGTCATCAGATGCCCTATGTACTTTACATGACACCCTGATGACGTCATCAGATGCCCTATGTACTTTAGATGACACCCTGATGACGTCATCAGATGCCCTATGTACTTTAGATGACACCCTGATGACGTCATCAGATGCCCTTTGTACTTTAGATGACACCCTGATGACGTCATCAGATGCCCTATGTACTTTAGATGACACCCTGATGACGTCATCAGATGCCCTTTGTACTTTAGATGACACCCTGATGACGTCATCAGATGCCCTATGTACTTTAGATGACACCCTGATGACGTCATCAGATGCCCTATGTATTTTACATGACATCCCTGATGACGTCATCAGATGCCCTATGTACTTTAGATGACACCCCGATGACGTCATCAGATGCCCTATGTACTTTAGATGACATACTGATGACGTCATCAAACGCCCTATGTACTTTACATGACATCCTGATGACGTCATCAGATGCCCTTTGTACTTTAGATGACACCCTGATGACGTCATCAGATGCCCTATGTACTTTAGATGACACCCTGATGACGTCATCAGATGCCCTATGTACTTTAGATGACACCCTGATGACGTCATCAGATGCCCTATGTACTTTACATGACACCCTGATGACGTCATCAGATGCCCTATGTACTTTAGATGACACCCTGATGACGTCATCAGATGCCCTTTGTACTTTACATGACACCCTGATGACGTCATCAGATGCCCTATGTACTTTACATGACACCCTGATGACGTCATCAGATGCCCTATGTACTTTACATGACACCCTGATGACGTCATCAGATGCCCTATGTACTTTACATGACACCCTGATGACGTCATCAGATGCCCTATGTACTTTAGATGACACCCTGATGACGTCATCAGATGCCCTATGTACTTTAGATGACACCCTGATGACGTCATCAGATGCCCTATGTACTTTACATGACACCCTGATGACGTCATCAGATGCCCTATGTACTTTACATGACACCCTGATGACGTCATCAGATGCCCTTTGTACTTTAGATGACACCCTGATGACGTCATCAGATGCCCTATGTACTTTACATGACACCCTGATGACGTCATCAGATGCCCTATGTACTTTACATGACACCCTGATGACGTCATCAGATGCCCTATGTACTTTACATGACACCCTGATGACGTCATCAGATGCCCTATGTACTTTACATGACACCCTGATGACGTCATCAGATGCCCTATGTACTTTACATGACACCCTGATGACGTCATCAGATGCCCTATGTACTTTACATGACACCCTGATGACGTCATCAGATGCCCTATGTACTTTACATGACACCCTGATGACGTCATCAGATGCCCTATGTACTTTAGATGACACCCTGATGACGTCATCAGATGCCCTATGTACTTTACATGACACCCTGATGACGTCATCAGATGCCCTATGTACTTTACATGACACCCTGATGACGTCATCAGATGCCCTTTGTACTTTAGATGACACCCTGATGACGTCATCAGATGCCCTATGTACTTTACATGACACCCTGATGACGTCATCAGATGCCCTTTGTACTTTAGATGACACCCTGATGACGTCATCAGATGCCCTATGTACTTTAGATGACACCCTGATGACGTCATCAGATGCCCTATGTACTTTACATGACACCCTGATGACGTCATCAGATGCCCTATGTACTTTACATGACACCCTGATGACGTCATCAGATGCCCTATGTACTTTACATGACATCCTGATGACGTCATCAGATGCCCTATGTACTTTACATGACACCCTGATGACGTCATCAGATGCCCTATGTACTTTACATGACACCCTGATGACGTCATCAGATGCCCTATGTACTTTACATGACACCCTGATGACGTCATCAGATGCCCTATGTACTTTACATGACACCCTGATGACGTCATCAGATGCCCTATGTACTTTACATGACACCCTGATGACGTCATCAGATGCCCTATGTACTTTACATGACACCCTGATGACGTCATCAGATGCCCTATGTACTTTACATGACACCCTGATGACGTCATCAGATGCCCTATGTACTTTACATGACACCCTGATGACGTCATCAGATGCCCTATGTACTTTAGATGACACCCTGATGACGTCATCAGATGCCCTATGTACTTTACATGACACCCTGATGACGTCATCAGATGCCCTTTGTACTTTAGATGACATCCTGATGACGTCATCAGATGCCCTATGTACTTTACATGACACCCTGATGACGTCATCAGATGCCCTATGTACTTTACATGACACCCTGATGACGTCATCAGATGCCATATGTACTTTAGATGACACCCTGATGACGTCATCAGATGCCCTTTGTACTTTAGATGACACCCTGATGACGTCATCAGATGCCCTATGTACTTTAGATGACACCCTGATGACGTCATCAGATGCCCTATGTACTTTACATGACACCCTGATGACGTCATCAGATGCCCTATGTACTTTACATGACACCCTGATGACGTCATCAGATGCCCTATGTACTTTACATGACACCCTGATGACGTCATCAGATGCCCTATGTACTTTACATGACACCCTGATGACGTCATCAGATGCCCTATGTACTTTAGATGACACCCTGATGACGTCATCAGATGCCCTATGTACTTTAGATGACACCCTGATGACGTCATCAGATGCCCTATGTACTTTACATGACACCCTGATGACGTCATCAGATGCCCTATGTACTTTACATGACACCCTGATGACGTCATCAGATGCCCTATGTACTTTACATGACACCCTGATGACGTCATCAGATGCCCTATGTACTTTAGATGACACCCTGATGACGTCATCAGATGCCCTATGTACTTTAGATGACACCCTGATGACGTCATCAGATGCCCTATGTACTTTAGATGACACCCTGATGACGTCATCAGATGCCCTATGTACTTTAGATGACACCCTGATGACGTCATCAGATGCCCTATGTACTTTAGATGACACCCTGATGACGTCATCAGATGCCCTATGTACTTTACATGACACCCTGATGACGTCATTAGATGCCCTATGTACTTTACATGACACCCTGATGATGTAATCAGAAGCCCTATGTACTTTAGATGACACCCTGATGACGTCATCAGATGCCCTATGTCTTTTACATGACACCCTGATGACGTCATCGGATGCCCTATGTACTTTACATGACACCCGGATGACGTCATCAGATGCCCTATGTACTTTACATGACACCCTGATGACGTCATCAGATGCCCTATGTACTTTACATGACACCCTGATGACGTCATCAGATGCCCTTTGTACTTTACATGACACCCTGATGACGTCATCAGATGCCCTATGTACTTTACATGACACCCTGATGACGTCATCAGATGCCCTATGTACTTTACATGACACCCTGATGACGTCATCAGATGCCCTTTGTACTTTAGATGACACCCTGATGACGTCATCAGATGCCCTATGTACTTTAGATGACACCCTGATGACGTCATCAGATGCCCTATGTACTTTACATGACACCCTGATGACGTCATCAGATGCCCTATGTACTTTAGATGACACCCTGATGACGTCATCAGATGCCCTATGTACTTTACATGACACCCTGATGACGTCATCAGATGCCCTATGTACTTTACATGACACCCTGATGACGTCATCAGATGCCCTATGTACTTTACATGACACCCTGATGACGTCATCAGATGCCCTATGTACTTTACATGACACCCTGATGACGTCATCAGATGCCCTATGTACTTTAGATGACACCCTGATGACGTCATCAGATGCCCTATGTACTTTACATGACACCCTGATGACGTCATCAGATGCCCTTTGTACTTTAGATGACACCCTGATGACGTCATCAGATGCCTTATGTACTTTGCATGTCACCCTGATGACGTCATCAGATGCCCTATGTACTTTACATGACACCCTGATGACGTCATCAGATGCCCTATGTACTTTACATGACACCCTGATGACGTCATCAGATGCCCTATGTACTTTACATGACACCCTGATGACGTCATCAGATGCCCTATGTACTTTACATGACACCCTGATGACGTCATCAGATGCCCTTTGTACTTTACATGACACCCTGATGACGTCATCAGATGCCCTATGTACTTTACATGACACCCTGATGACGTCATCAGATGCCCTATGTACTTTAGATGACACCCTGATGACGTCATCAGATGCCCTATGTACTTTACATGACACCCTGATGACGTCATCAGATGCCCTTTGTACTTTACATGACACCCTGATGACGTCATCAGATGCCCTATGTACTTTACATGACACCTGATGACGTCATCAGATGCCCTATGTACTTTACATGACACCCTGATGACTTCATCAGATCCCCTATGTACTTTACATGACACCCTGATGACATTATCAGATGCCCTTTGTACTTTAGATGACACCCTGATGACGTCATCAGATGCCCTATGTACTTTACATGACACCCTGATGACGTCATCAGATGCCCTTTGTACTTTACATGACACCCTGATGACGTCATCAGATGCCCTATGTACTTTACATGACACCCTGATGACGTCATCAGATGCCCTATGTACTTTACATGACACCCTGATGACGTCATCAGATGCCCTATGTACTTTACATGACACCCTGATGACGTCATCAGATGCCCTATGTACTTTACATGACACCCTGATGACGTCATCAGATGCCCTATGTACTTTACATGACACCCTGATGACGTCATCAGATGCCCTATGTACTTTACATGACACCCTGATGACGTCATCAGATGCCCTATGTACTTTACATGACACCCTGATGACGTCATCAGATGCCCTTTGTACTTTAGTTGACACCCTGATGACGTCATCAGATGCCCTATGTACTTTACATGACACCCTGATGACGTCATCAGATGCCCTATGTACTTTACATGACACCCTGATGACGTCATCAGATGCCCTATGTACTTTACATGACACCCTGATGACGTCATCAGATGCCCTATGTACTTTACATGACACCCTGATGACGTCATCAGATGCCCTTTGTACTTTACATGACACCCTGATGACGTCATCAGATGCCCTATGTACTTTACATGACACCCTGATGACGTCATCAGATGCCCTATGTACTTTACATGACACCCTGATGACGTCATCAGATGCCCTATGTACTTTACATGACACCCTGATGACGTCATCAGATGCCCTTTGTACTTTAGATGACACCCTGATGACGTCATCAGATGCCCCATGTACTTTGCATGACACCCTGATGACGTCATCAGATGCCCTATGTACTTTACATGACACCCTGATGACGTCATCAGATGCCCTATGTACTTTACATGACACCCTGATGACGTCATCAGATGCCCTATGTACTTTACATGACACCCTGATGACGTCATCAGATGCCCTATGTACTTTACATGACACCCTGATGACGTCATCAGATGCCCTATGTACTTTACATGACACCCTGATGACGTCATCAGATGCCCTATGTACTTTACATGACACCCTGATGACGTCATCAGATGCCCTATGTACTTTACATGACACCCTGATGACGTCATCAGATGCCCTTTGTACTTTACATGACACCCTGATGACGTCATCAGATGCCCTATGTACTTTACATGACACCCTGATGACGTCATCAGATGCCCTATGTACTTTACATGACACCCTGATGACGTCATCAGATGCCCTTTGTACTTTACATGACACCCTGATGACGTCATCAGATGCCCTATGTACTTTACATGACACCCTGATGACGTCATCAGATGCCCTTTGTACTTTACATGACACCCTGATGACGTCATCAGATGCCCTATGTACTTTACATGACACCCTGATGACGTCATCAGATGCCCTTTGTACTTTAGATGACACCCTGATGACGTCATCAGATGCCCTTTGTACTTTAGATGACACCCTGATGACGTCATCAGATGCCCTATGTACTTTACATGACACCCTGATGACGTCATCAGATGCCCTATGTACTTTACATGACACCCTGATGACGTCATCAGATGCCCTATGTACTTTACATGACACCCTGATGACGTCATCAGATGCCCTTTGTACTTTACATGACACCCTGATGACGTCATCAGATGCTCTATGTACTTTACATGACACCTTGATGACGTCATCAGATGCCCTTTGTACTTTAGATGACACCCTGATGACGTCATCAGATGCCCTATGTACTTTAGATGACACCCTGATGACGTCATCAGATGCCCTATGTACTTTACATGACATCCTGATGACGTCATCAGATGTCCTATGTACTTTAGATGACACCCTGATGACGTCATCAGATGCCCTTGGTACTTTAGATGACACCCTGATGACGTCATCAGATGCCCTTTGTACTTTACATGACACCCTGATGACGTCATCAGATGCCCTTTGTACTTTACATGACACCCTGATGACGTCATCAGATGCCCTTTGTACTTTACATGACACCCTGATGACGTCATCAGATGCCCTTTGTACTTTACATGACACCCTGATGACGTCATCAGATGCCCTTTGTACTTTACATGATACCCTGATGACGTCGTCAGATGCCCTTTGTACTTTACATGACACCCTGATGACGTCATCAAATCCCCTATGTACTCTACATGACACCCTAATGACGTCATCAGATGCCCTTTGTACTTTACATGACACCCTGATGACGTCATCAAATGCCCTATGTACTCTGCATGACACCCTGATGACGTCATCAGATGCCCTTTGTACTTTACATGACACCCTGATGAAGTCATCAGATGCCCTTTGTACTTTACATGACACCCTGATGACGTCATCAGATGCCCTTTGTACTTTACATGATACCCTGATGACGTCATCAGATGCCCTTTGTACTTTACATGACACCCTGATGACGTCATCAGATGCCCTTTGTACTTTACATGACACCCTGATGACGTCATCAGATGCCCTTTGTACTTTACATGACACCCTGATGACGTCATCAGATGCCCTTTGTACTTTACATGATACCCTGATGACGTCATCAGATGCCCTTTGTACTTTACATGACACCCTGATGACGTCATCAGATGCCCTTTGTACTTTACATGACACCCTGATGACGTCATCAGATGCCCTATGTACTTTACATGACACCCTGATGACGTCATCAGATGCCCTTTGTACTTTACATGATACCCTGATGACGGCATCAGATGCCCTTTGTACTTTACATGATACCCTGATGACGTCATCAGATGCCCTTTGTACTTTACATGACACCCTGATGACGTCATCAGATGCCCTATGTACTTTAGATGACACCCTGATGACGTCATCAGATGCCCTATGTACTTCACATGACATCCTGATGACGTCATCAGATGCCCTTTGATGCACTATGTACTTTACATGACACCCTGATGACGTCATCAGATGCCCTATGTACTTCACATGACATCCTGATGACGTCATCAAATGCCCTGTGTACTCTGCATGTTTTCCGAATAAGGCGAATACTCGAAAAAACGAATATTTTGATTTCCCGAATGAACCGAATATTCGAAAATCGAATATTCTGATTTTCTGAATGAACCGAATATTCGAAAAAACGAATATCTTGTTTCTCCGAATGAACAAATATTTTCATTCTCTGAATAGACCGAATATTCAAACAATGAATATTTCAATTTTCCGAATAAACCGAATATTCGAAAAAACCAATATTACGATTTTCCGAATAAACCGAATATTCGAACATTCCAATATTAGAAAATTCGAATATTTATTCGACTATTATTCGATTCGGACCAAAGTATAGTAGAGTTCGCGCAACCATTTTAGTCTGATGAATGGACGGGGCTGCGACGGTAGATCACCCCGCGCGAATCGAAACCCCATTCTCCAGTGAGGCCGCCAACCCCGCACGGCCTGCCGCCTGGTCCATGCGTCAGACTAAATGAAAACGGAAACCATACATACATTCGCGTTATAGTCCTGCAACATACTTCATTATAACGGCATTATGACCGAAACTATCACATTAGAAGATAAAAATGATAGCCCCAATTAGAGCAAAGATATTTGGAAAAAAGACGGTGTCAATAGATTTATGACCGCTACTGTATACTTAGCAACTTTGAAGACTGTTTTTTTCGAATTTTTCAGAGGCGTGAAGAGCATGATAGTGATTTTATATAGCTTGAATAATTATTAGTTCATTGATTAAAACCATAGGTCATCGGATGAGAGCTGAAAGCCATGCGCAGCAGTGCTGTGCGGAACTGTTCCGTTTTTGATTCCGTTTCCGTATTTCCGGTGTTTTTTGGGCTGTTCCGTTCCGCTTCCGTCTCCGAGTTTTTGGGCCCGAAAACGGAATAAATTAGTGCAATACGACCTATGATAGTGGATCTAGGCAAGGATTTCTGAAGGATTCAAGCGACGCTAAAATATACATCCGACCTCTTCTGTTCAAGTGATAATCTGAACTCGACTGAGATCACTAACGAAGTTTTGGGGCCTGCGATCGGAACGAACCCTATAAAATGATGACACGAAATGGACGTGGCATGAATCTAAACGTCTTTGGAGGATTATTTTTGAAAATATGTTGCTCTTTCTCTGAGATTCGAGGATTTCGTGAAGCTTTTCTTCTTGATCCCTCTTCTTCTCTTCTTTGCCGTCACGAGAGCAACAAAAATCAAGATAATTTTCTTTGTACATGCAGCCTGTATTCCATGAAGGAATCTCGTTGGAGACAAGTGGAGGTGACCCCGAACAGCGGCGAGGCTCGCTTGAGGTAGATCATCAGAGAATTTTCCCATCTCGTATTTTCTTACTTTTTCCAAATTCAACCGTTTGATATCCATCCCAATAGGCAAATATGGTTCGGAAGAAAAAAGTCACCGCTGATTAGATGAATATCGACCAGTGTACGGCGCGAGGTGTGAGGCCTCACATCGAGGGTCTGAGCTTTGGTGGTCAGGAGGGGAGGAGCTGAGGCTCCGTCCATACGTGGCGAGAGCGTGCGATTACGCAAAATCGATGATCATCGTGGGCACACGATTCGTTAGCCGCTCATAGGCGCTCCTTCTCGCGCGCCCTCGCCCGCTCGCTCTCACACGCATACGCCGGCACCACGAAGCAAGCAGCAAGTTTCAAGCTCACTGCTCCATCACTAAAGCAGGTGGCACTAAATCTGTAGCAAACCTACTGCCCTTGTTTTCCATAATCCCACCACGGAAGTAGAAAAGCGTGGGAAATCATCAGCCGTTGCGCCGACTCGGGCGATTGATCACCCGATCAAACGTTTTCAATCGAATCAACACGAGATAGGGGTGTTTTCAAGTGTTGATTTGCGGTCAGCGTTGAGAAGCGTCGAGAGGCGCACAACAGCGGGAGCGCCCGCTCTCGCGACGTATGGACGCTGCCTGAGAGGTTGAAAATCGGAAAATTGCACGGCCTATTTTTGGCCGGCACCCCCCCCCCCTGTCGTCATCGTTCGTTTTCTCATGATGCAATGGTATTAAACTTTCAATAATTACTATTATCTATAAGAAAAAGGTATGAAGAGGTAGAAATGTTGCGATGTATGAATATTATATTTCACGAGCTAATTCACATGGAGGCATGAGAGTGAAGATGCGCGATATGGTTGTTGAATTGTTTTTTAACTAAATGATATTCTTGAATGTTTGTTAATAAAAGCTGTAGTTTGTAACAAATATTATTTGTGAATGTTTGTAGAGGATTATTCTAAAAGAAATCGAAGCAGAGATATGAAAAGCTAAAGTGTTAGAGTAAAGAAGAAAAACAGTTGTCGCAAGAGCTAAACAGGCAGGAAAAGTAAACTATAACGAAACACTAGAGAAACGTGGTGTATAAGACTTGGATTGGAGTAGTCGGAGCTGCAATTTGGCCTTCACGATCAACTATACTGCTGTGCGAGTACACAGAAAACTTTATTTCAAACGGTTGATGCGTAGAGGCCTCGCAGTCTATGGGTGAGATCGAAAAGTACAAGTCCTGAAGTGATAGAAGTCAGAAAAAGTTGGCTTTCCGCCTATACAGAACTGATTTTTAGAACATCTGCAACATTTTCGGACCTACTTTTTTGTGGCGAAAAAAATTTTTTTTTGCAATTTTCCCTATTTAAAATGTTATGACTTTCTTTGTAAATGAGATTTCACCGTGAAACTGTGATTGGGTAAGGTATAGGTCCAGATTTCGGTCTAAGGTACTTCACAGCCCCAGAGAAGATCTTTTTCGAAAAAAATTGCTAGATGTGAGGGAACGGCAAAATCGATTATTCCCTCACACCTAGTTCTTAAATTTAGGTGTGATGGAGTCGTCGAATTTCGTCGTTCCCTCACACCTAGCTATTTTCTCGAAAAAGACCTTCTCTGAGGCTGTGAAGTACCTTAGACCACTAATCCGGACCTATACATTACCCAATCACAGTTTCACGGGGATATCTCATTTACTAAGAAAGTTATAACATTTTAAACAGGGAAATTTTTGCAAAACAGAAATTTCTTCGGCATCAAAAAAGTAGGCCTCAAAATGTTTCAAATGTTTTAAAATCATTCCTGTATAGGTGGAAAGCCAACGTTTTTTCGACCACACCCATAGACTGTGGGGCCTCTACGCATCAACCGTTTAGAATGAAATTTGCTGTGTATTCGCACAGCAGTACAGTCGATCGGTAAAGCCAGATGGCAGCTCCGATTACTTTAATCAAAGCCTAATGCAACGCCACACCTACTTGTGTTGTCTTTGAGATTTTTTCAGATTTATCTTTTTATATATTTAAAATTAGGAGAAATTTATTTAAAAAATTTTGAAAATTTTAGTGGTAATTTTAGTAGTTGACGACCTCCCCACCCGCGGACACCACACCCAAACTGGTGAGATTGGGGGGTGGGGCTGGAGGGAACCTTGCAGGAGAGGAGGATCTGACCACTATCGAAATCCCTCACACCTCGCGCCATACCCTAAAATTGACTTCTGATTGGCCTTGAAGAACACCTGGTGTCGCTCGGACTGCTTTCTGGAAGGCAGGCTGCGACAACGAAAAATAAAATTTCGGCAAAGGCAGACGGCAAGACAGCCAGGGGCGGCATTAAGAATCGAGGTAGCGTGCGCGAAAACTAGCGCAAACGGAAGACGTAGCGCACTCTGCACTCAAGAACCATACAGGCGCGCGCTTGTCTTAGCCCAAACGCGCTTGGCATAGCCTAGACGCGCTTGGCATGGCCCAAACGCGCTAGATCGTAGCGCTGTTTGATATCAAGTACTTGAGCCTTTGTTATACTCTGCCACAGCCCTGTCGCGGTCGCAGACCAGAGCGACGTCGCAGTCGCTGAGGGCCAGTTGTGCTATGCCATACATCACGCCAACTTACGACTGACGCTCGCTATCGTCCGCGCAATTGCAGACAAATCAATAACCCAGAATCAACAGCAAATCAGTTGGGTTTAAATTCTATAAAGAGACAGGCTTTAATATTTATAAGTTAAGGTTGAGGTGAAGACCCCAGGAGAGAAAAGAAAGAAGGAACTAAAAAAACAAAGATAAAAAAACTGAGGAAACCCGCACTAAACCTATTACTCCGTTGCTGTCGCGGGCAACGGTTGCAGTAGTGCCGTTGAATTGGACTCATTAGAATGTTGACATAAGTATTGAGAAAAAGAAAAACAAGTAGAGCGGCACATGTGAATAACTTTTGGGTCAATCTAAGTGATGAGGTTTTTGCCATTTGCCGATTGCCGTTTGCCGGCGGTTTTTGGGATTTTCTTGCCGATTGCTGTTTGCCGAAATCTAAAAATCGTTTGCCGAACATCCCTGCTCGTAAAGCTTCACCCTTAACGGCTTTTCTCCACATAAACGTAGGGGTGTTGGCGTGGAGACAGCGGTCGGCGAGGTGACGTTTGTTTAGAATTCTGAAGTGCTAAGAGGTTAAGGTTGCAAGTCTCAAATTTCGAGACTAAACAACAATAAAATCATAAGCTAAATGCCAAAAAAATCAGCATTTATCCCTCGCAGATACATAATTTAGAAAATCAAGGACAAGCACTGTCTCGCACCGTAGTAAACAATCCTCTGCCTTGCCCGCTATGCAAACTTTCCTCATTTTGTTCTCTTTTGCATTCAGAATTTGCTTGAAATTTCAATTTTAAAACTTTTAAAAACCTTTTGGAAAAGGTAGCGAACTTTACAGCGATATTTTTTGTTGAAATGCTCCGAATCGAATTTAAAAATTTCCAATTTTTCTCCCAAAGCTTAATTGCCTTTGGAGATAGAGATCTATCAGAGGTTATTTTGGAAACCCGTAAAACTCCCGGTCGAATAGTGTTTTCAGTTCAGAAAAATGGTCTCCCGATCGCCTAAAAGCTTTCAATTCACGAAAAGACAGTTTTTTTGCAGGTAGCTTTTGAACCGCTCAAGATTGATGCGTGGTGAGGATTGTTTTCGGAATCTTCTTGAAATTCTGCAGCGAAGTTTGTATTAGAGTTCAACCTTTTTGCTCCATAAGCCAGCCAGGTCTTTAGAGCCCAACCCCGTATTCAATGTCCATATCGAGGTGGAATTTCTGCGCGCAGTGGCAGACAGCCGCTTTTGCAGCACAAAGCTTCAAGACAGTGGTGCTGGATATAAGATTAATTGTGCCGGGACATGGAGTTCAAAGCATGATTCTGTTTGAACTACGTGTTGCAACACCGGCTGTCTGCAACTGCGGACCGGAGTTTCGCTCCGATATAAATAGTAGATCCACCAAACATCTCCGACTCTGCCATAGGGGCGAAAGTATCCCATGGAAATATGTTACTTTGGAGCTCGGCTTCACCGACTTGGCTCGTCTATGGGACAAGGAAAGGTTGGGACCCGATAATAAGTTTGAGCCGGTCGATGTGAAGAGCGGCGAAGTTCATCATAAGTGAATCTCGTTATCAACAACTACAGTCCACCATAACCGACCCCTTTGCTGTTAATTACGCCCGGCTGGGAATGTAGCAAAAAAGTGGCCCGGAACGCCACAACAGTGGCTCGGACAGCAACAGAAGTCGATCGAGGATTGTGAGAACGAGCCGAACTGTCAGTCGATTCGGGGCCGAGAAGCCTGAGTTGTTTCCCCATTAGCATTTTCACGATTCGTTACGATTTTAGGTCGAAATTTCGTAAATCATAAATCGTAAAAAAAATGCCAAAAACGCCCGTAATTCGTAATTCGTAATTCGTAATTTGTAATTACGCACATCCCTGATCAGGATAGAGGCTCAGTCAAAAGAGCACATCATACGAGGTGTTGGAAACCAGCATGGATCGGCGCGGCAAGCTTAGAAAGTTTGATCATCATATTTTACAACTAACCTGTATATACTAGAAGCGGTAGCGGGATTAACAATGTGTTCGCTTTGTTTTTTTTGAACAAATGTATAAATTTCGGGGATAAAGTTTATACCTTTGGCGTTTGCCGATAGCCGTTCATCATTTGCCGGCCATATTCAGACGGAGTTTGCCGATTGGCGTTTGCCGAATCCTCAACATCTTTTGCTGCGCATCCCTGCTCAGGATGCTTCGTTGAATAGAATTTTCCTTGACGCGAATATGCCTTCTAAAACAGAGTTTCTGAAAATTTAGCTTCCTGGCAAAAATAGCGATTTGGTTATGGTCAAAAAAAAAGTTTCAAAATGCCTTGAAATATTTTTAAAAAATGATTTGGCGTAAAATAGCATGGAGCAATAAAAAAGCTAGGAAATGAGGTGAAATAACAAAAAAATCCGATTTGGTGGTCGATCTTTTCACAAGCTTCTCCGTTAAACTTATCAAACCGAAATCAAGCACGATATGGAATGGAGCGTTGCCTTCACCCAGCATGACATACTCAGAGAGTCGGGAGGTCCTATTCGGCCACGATAGGCTTTCTATTCGGGTACCTAGTCGAGTTGAAAGGAACTTTCGCAGCAGCACGTGCTGCTACGGGGAGCATTTGGCCTGTTCGATAAGACTACGTGGCGCAGAGAGACAAAACCCTAGCCGCGCCCCGTTTCCCACGCAGCAGCACGTGGCCGGTTCGATGTGAGCACGTGGCGCTGGGGGCGGGCTCCCACACCTTCGATGGGAGCGGGTCTCCCCCCAACAAGGATACGGTCCAAGTCACAGACCGCAGTAGGGGATCACCCCCACAGCAGTCCGCGACAGGGACATCACCTTCGCCACGGTCAACAGCGAGGGAGCTCCCCTCGCTGAGAACAGTGGGGGAGACCCCTTAGCGGTTCAAAAATCGTCCAGATAGTGACTCGTAGTCACCTTTCAGGAGCGGCCCGAAAGGCGCACTACGCTCTCTTTGGGATCGAGCCCCTTATATACGTGCTGTGCGGATGACATGCGCCGGGTTAGTTCTGAAGCGGTCGATCAACGTGTTCAATCATGGGCATTGTGGCTCGTTCGTCGTCCAAACTCATCGTAGTCGAATCGAAAGCGTACCGTGGCCGAGTGGAACGGCTATGATTGGCGCCACGTGCTTCTCACTTGGACGACGATTAGGCCACGTGGCGCAAGGAAATTACGTGGGCATATCGTCGTCCAACCGCTTTGTAGTCGAGTCGAAAGCCAATCGTGGCCGAATAGAACCCCCTGACTTCCTGAGTATGTATGCTGATTCCCTTGATACAGCTTTCAAAAATGGCTTAGTGTTTCCGTTGCGCGCTTGATTTCGTTTTGATAAATTTAACGGAGAAGCTTGTGAAATGATCGACCACCAAATCGGCTTTTTTTGTTATTTCACTTCATTTCCTAGCTTTTTTATTACTCCATGCTATTTTACGCCAAATCATTGTTTAAAAATATTTCAAGACATTTTTGAAACTTTTTTTTTACCATTACCAAATCGCTACTGTGCTTATCTGCGCCAAATTCCGGTCCGCAATTGCGTCTCGACACGCTTTGCGGCCGCACGCTCCCGAGCCAGAAGAGCTTCCAGCGCCGCAGTTGCCGATCTGCTGACTCTAGGTGAGTTTTGGAAACTGGAAACTAAGAAACATTGGAGAAAATTGTTTGAAAAAGCCACATCGAGTCGGCTTTAGCGCTGGAAACCTGACTGCTCCGAGCGCGTGCGGCCGCAAAGCGTGTTCAGCCGCAATCGCGGACCGGAATTTGGCCCAGATAAGCACAGTACTTTTGCCAGGAAGCTAAATTTCCAGAAATTTCACATATTTTTCCCAAAGGTTCCCTTTCTGACTTCAGTTTTGCTCAACGATTTCCATTTTGGAATGATGAAACATCTAACAGACGATATTGTCGTATGAGTACAAATTTTGAAACCTATGACTTACAACCATAAAAATAAAACTCATTGCCGCATATAGTGCAAAATGTGAAACATCGATATTATTGATCATTAAGATTTGATCTTGCATGATGAGAAGAATTTCCCAAACAAATGACTTAGAGCCATCAACAATCAAAAATCATTACGGCATTTTGTGCATCAGGCGAAAAAATCAATATTATTGATCGGTGTTTATCGATAACGACTGATGAGCAAAATACCTCAACCAAGAAAAACAATCCCAAAAGCAATCACCACTGTTCGCCGCATTTTGTGCAAAAAGCACGAAAACTCATAATATTGATTATCGATCGATGACGTGTCATGAGTACGAATTCTGACAAGTTCAATACTTACCTTCGACCAACTGTGTTGATTGGCTGCGAATTCACCCACACACCCCGGTCACCAGAGCCGTAGCAGAAAAAAGGAGTTTTCGTGCTCCACGACTAATTTAGTATGTAAACCCACGATTTTGAGATACCCTTCAAAGTAAATGTATCGAGTTCAGATTGGAATAGGAGCGACCTGCATCCATTTCCAGCCTCCTGTCCAAAAACGAGCTCCCTAGCTCAATTCTACCTGGTAGCACAAGATCGTGAACGCAGGCTGAAAAAAGGAGATCAACATAGAAAACTTGCGGTTTTTCAAAATTTGCTCAAACTCTAGGAAACCATTCCAGACCATTTTTAGGCATTACATACAGCTTTTTGCGCTCTTTTTAATGCAATTTAGAGCTAATTTCTACCTTCAGCCTGAACCTAGATTTCGAAAAACGGGTTGCGCGCGTGGCCGATTCAAAACCAAATCTGGTGCGCCCTTCGCGCGCACCACAATACTGTCCCATCAGCTTTGTCGTGTGATCAGGAAAACCTTTACTTGATAAATGGGAGATGGATGTTAGGGCCCTTACATGCCATAATTTTACGTCCCTTATCTGTCCCGATTTTTCGCCCTGATTTGCATGATGTGGTGATGAAGACAAGCATGGAAGCAAATGGTGGGTTGGCAACTAAGTAATTCCACGTCTATAAAATTTCTAGTTTTTATTAGCAAAAAAGCAGAGCCAGGTACCATTTTGCATCATTATCGTTATTGAAATTTTCTACATTCAAAGAAGTAATCAGATGGTGAAAGATCATGATGGATGTGACAAAACATCCCAACCAAGCGACGAATTGACGAAACCAAAAGGTGTTGTATTTCATGTCACAGCAAGGTCACACATATACTTAGTCACTCGGCAAAAATTATTGAAGCCTGGTTGGGATGTTTTGCCACATCCATCATAGTCCCGACCTTGCACCATCTGATTACTTTTTATTTCGATCTTTGTAGAACTCATTGATTTGCAAAAATTTCAGTAATCATAATGATGTGAAATCTTACCTGGTTCAGTTTTTTGCTCATAAAAGCCAGAAGCTTTAGGTTGTGGAATTATGATGCTGCCTAAAAGATGGCAAAAGGTCATTGCTCCAAATGGGCAATACATTACAGAATAAAGTTATTTCGTTCCATGAAAAAAATAGTCTTTCATTTTCTAAAAAAAATCCCCAAATACTTAGTTGCGAACCCAGTAGATAGCCTGGTACAACAAAATCGTCTAGAATGAATAATTTGACGATAAATTTACATGAAGAAAGTGGAATGGCTTTTTACGGAGGAAAAGATGGAGCAATAAAAGACTGCTAGATGACTAAGGTGAGGCATCGCATAGAGAGTAACAGCACATGTCGCATTGATGAGCCCTATGAGTGATGTAAACTTCACCAAATGAGCGTGCGCTCGTTGAAACATTCCAACTGAGAGAAAACCAACAGGCTTGCTAGTCCAGCAGTATTCGACTATTGAAAAGGTGAGAATAGAGCAGAGGTCTGGCACGCCTGGCCAACAGACTCACACTCGCACACACACACTCTGGCATTCACTCGCGTGTAGCCCTACACAAACTCACTTGTTGCCCAGTGACACCTGGGCAACAAGTCATTTTCTGGGGCGCGACATGGAAAGTGTGGGGCGATTGTGAGCATTTGTGCCCACAAAACCACTTGTACCCCTACTAAATCACTAGTCGCCCGCGAAATCACTTGTTGCCCCGAAAGAGCAACTGCTGACCCTAAAATCACTTGTTGCCCCGCAAAATCACTTGTTGCCCCGCTGGTTCACTTGTTGCCCCGTAAAACCACTTGTCGCCCCCAAAACCAATTGTTGCTCGGAATCATCATTTGATCGTTCCGGACCCCACTGCGTTGTTTATTCACGGATTCCGTCTACCCTCTAGACACCTTGTACTTCTCAAACCCTTCTTCTTCTTCTTCCTCTTCTCCCTCTTGTTCCTCTTCTTCCTCTTCCTCCTCTTCCTCCTCTTCCTCCTCATCTTCATCTTCTTCTTCTTTTTCTTCTTCATCTTCTTCTTCTTCTTCTTCTTCTTCTTCTTCTTCTTCTTCTTCTTCTTCTTCTTCTTCTTCTTCTTTCTTCTTCTTCTTCTTCTTCTTCTTCTTCTTCTTCTTCTTCTTCTTCTTCTTCTTCTTCTTCTTCTTCTTCTTCTTCTTCTTCTTCTTCGTCTTCGTCTTCGTCTTCGTCTTCTTCTTCTTCCTCTTCTTCCTCTTCCTCGTCTTCCTCGTATTCTTCCTATTCTTCCTCTTCTACCTCGCCGCTTGTGAGTGTGGCTTAAAGGCAGTGGTCGCGATGAAAAGCGTTATCTACGAAACTATAGAAATCAGCCTAGATTGGAAACAGCTGAAAAACTATGAAGGTAGCGCGGTGAGAAACGGGCTAGAATCAGAGTTTCTAGGGACCAAAGATGGTGCGTAGTATTTCACTGGGAGTGTGCAGGGTGTCATGTGCATGTGTGCAGTACATATAGTAGAGGTGCAGGACCCAGTAGGGTCCTGCACATCCTGCACACTCCCAATGGGATCCTGCACCTTCTCAGTCAAGTCCTGCACACCCCCAGTGAGGTCCTGCACACATCCTGCACACTCACATTGTGGTACTGCGCCAAATCATAAACGTCCTGCACCCCATTCACGACGACTTGCATACTCTTCAGCATGCGTAAGGAAAACGCGTTATCGTATGTGATCTCGCGTTAAGTCCGCGCAAAACTGCAACCAAACGGGAGCTGACACAGAAAATGGAAATAGTGCGTGAATGAAGAAAAAGATGGATAGCTTCCGAAAAAGTCCTCCGGAGGACTTTTTCGGAAGCTATTCATCTTTTTCTTCATTCACACACTATTTCCATTTTTTCTGTCAGCTCACGTTAAGTTACTGTTTTGCGCAGACTTCACGAGCTGAAAAAGCTCAAAAACTTGAAAAAATTCTAAATCACTAACTTTTCTACAAAAAAAAGGCAGAGCGGACCACTTTTTTGAATTTTTTTCAATGCGTATCTAGTGGCTCATACAGTGAGTGTGCTTAGTTTAAGAACTGCCTGGCGCATCTCCTGAAAATCGTCAACTGAAAAGCTCACGGTCAGCTGCAGTTAACCGCGAGTTAACTCGCGGTTATCTACCCATTTACTACCACCCCAGATTTATTTCTAAATGCTCCTCATCAGACCAGAAGAAAATCACGAATAAATTAGAGGATATCAAACGAATAAAAATTTTCGAATATTCGAATAAACGAATTATTCAGAAAATTGACTTTTCCGAATATTCGAATGAACGAATAATTCGGATAATTGACTCTTTCGAATATTCGAATGAGCGAATTATTCAAAAAATTGACTTTTCCGAATATTCGAATGAACGAATTATTCGGATAATTGACTATTTCGAATATTCGAATGAACGAATTATTCTGATAATTGACTCTTTCGAATATTCGAATAAGCGAATTATTCAAAAAATTGACTTTTTCGAATACTCGAATTATTCGAATATTCGATTATTCGTTTATTCGACCAAATATTCGTTTTCCAAATATTCGTTGACATACTCTAGAAAAAATCGGGAATCGTTTTTTTCTTCAAATATTCGGTGTTGCGAATAATTCGGAAATGGCCTTTCTAATTTTCGACTTTTCGAATGATTCAAAGTCGCCTTCTTTAACCGAATATTTAATTTACGAATCATTCGATTTGGTCGAAGTATAGTTCCCACTCCTATAAAATTTTAGGGTGTTTTTGAGAAAAAAAAATCGGATTCTGCTCAAAAGTGGCAATCGGGGGCAATATTAATATGTCACGGTATCAGGCAGTAAACATGGAGAACTCTTGAAAGAAAAACCATTACACTTCCGTGAGAATTTTGAGCCGGTGGCAAATTATAAACTTGTATCTAGCGTACCACTTCGGAAATCGTCAAAAGTCGCGATTTGCCATCGAATTTTCCCTTAAAAAAAGCTTCGAAAGAATCAAGTCGAAAATTTCAGAAAATTGACACATAAACCCCCAAATTCGTGATCAGCGCCCCAAATAACACAACTGGGAGGGTATTAAGTTAAATCTGGAACATTTTTAAAAACGCTTTCGGGGCCCACTAATTGATATGAATAAACTCCCAACCGAAAATCCGTACAAATCCATAACGCTATCAGTCTGTACAAAGTATGGGTAATGTGCCTTCACCCAAACTTGGGCCAGAGGGGTTGTTTTGGGCGCTGAACACAATTATGAGGTCAGTTTTCAAATTCTCTAAAGACTAGTGCACGTTTTGGAAGGTACAACAGGTACAGAAATCTAACGAAAAACGTCTATAACTCCTTTCGGTGTGGTTTTAGGCAGATGCGAAGACCATAATCGGTTTTACACCAAAAACGGTTCTAGAGAGTTACATTACTTCCAGAATAGTTAGGCTAACTAAAAGTAGCTCCCTTAAAGGCAGTGTTCACGATAATCTTCAATTTTGAGATTATTCGCTATATTGGCTAAGTGGCCCCACAGGTAGAACTAAAATGACGAAGAAATTGAGAAAAATGCACCGGAAGTACCCGAAATCCTTAAGTATCAGCCCGCCTTTTAATTATCACAGGGAGTGTTTGTTGTGAACATGACATCTTTGGCGGACCCGTCCTTTGCAATTCTCCACTCTCTATTGCTCCGTGCTTTCCTTCGGACCCTAACTAATACTGCTTTGCCTAAAATATTTCTCCATTTCTGATTAGCCCCATTTAATACCGGTGACAACCACCATGAACATGTTCATCCAGCTGGACAACTAGTCCATGTTATAGAATTATGTCACTGAAATACGACGTTTTAATGCGTATCTCGCCGTTTCTTCGTATTTTGGGTAACACTTGGAGGCCAACTCATTGTTTTATGTGAAAAACTCGGGAACGAGAATCATCGTGAACACTGCCTTTAAGAGCCTCACTAGACATGAGCTTATAGAAGAAAGTGGAAAATGGAGGAAGATTGAGGTGATGATCAGGAGAGAAAGAAAACACGCGGGCGCACGCGACGCCACCGCCCAGGCCTCCTCCGTGCCGGCGCTAGCTGGGGCGAGACAATCCACACAATGCTCACAAAGATTTTGTGGGCATTGCCTAATCTTTTTGTGGGCACTCGACTCTCGCCGGCGCGATTATGTGGAACGTCTAGCGCCGACGAAAAAGGACGCGAAAGCGGCCACGCCCTCCGGGGCAACACGCGAGCGAATGCCAGAGCACGTGTTGACCCTCTGCTCATTAACAGATGCCAACATTCACAGCTGCCTGTGCGATTGCGTTTTCCTCAGGTGGTCATTTGCACTTTTTCATCATTTTTCAACCGCAGATGGAGAATACGTCCTGTGTAGGGGGTCAGTGAGGAGACTGCAAATGCATGAGAAACAAAGGCCTATTGAATTGGACACTGAAACTGATTTTAAAGAGCATGCTATTTTAGAGAACGTTATTAAAACAGTTTTCGCATATTGAGAGAAACGGATGTTGTTTCCTGCTGAAGTTTCACGTGAACAAAAAGAGGATGACGATGTTTTGGAGAGAATGTGATGAACGTTCGAAAATTTTACCATTTTTCTAGAGGACTCACCAAACTTGGTCAATTTGCTATATTTACTACTAAAGTATATCAAACGAATAATTTCGAATTTTTATAATAAATGTAGTTTTCTCTTCATGATCAGAATGGTTTCAACAGCACTTGTTATCACACATTAGGATAAGTGAAAGGTATTCATATTTAATACAAAAAGTGGGATTTCGCCTATTCATTAACATGCCAAAGCCAATTATTTGAATTTTTATTCGAATATTCGAATAACGAATAAATGGTTGCAGCAATTCTGTGCTTGGACAGGAATTCACTTTTTCATCGATTATGGAAACCTTGTCCCTCACGTAATGTTTGATACCAAGGGCAGTTGAAACCATCTCGTCTCTGAGAAAATATGAGAGTTAATTGGAAGATTTATATTATTCGGTGAAAGACTCTAGCTCAGACAATGGGGTGGACCGACCGCGGGCGAAAAATCGCGTTTCGTACTGACCGCGTGCAACTATCGTACTGACCGCGGGCTAAAAATTCATTTCGTGTCGAACGCGCGCATTTGCGTACTGACCGCGCAAACGAAATAGTGCACGCGGTCGATACGCCTGGGCTGCGTACCAACCGCTCGCGAAATTCCATAGAGACGTACTGACCGCGCGCATTCATCCTTACGCGCGGTCAGTACGGGCCATCACTTTTCGCTGCGGTTGGTACGTGAGCATACGCAGTCAGTACGCAAGTGGTCGCGTTTGGTACGCAACCGCCCGCAATCAGTACGCAAGCAAACTGGTGGATGAGATCGGTTTGACAGTCTGCGCGGTCGGTACGCAAGGGTCAGCGTTCAGTACGCATTCGCCCGCGTTCAGCACGCAAAAAAACTGGTAGGTGAGGTCGTACTGTCAGTTAGCGCGGTCGGTACGCAATTGTTCGTGTTCAATACGCAATCGCCCGCATTCAGTACGCAAGCAAACAGGTGGATGAGATCGGTTTGACAGTCTGCGCGGTCGGTACGCAAGGGTTCGCGTTCAACACGCAATCGCCCGCGTTGAGTACGCTAGCAGACTGGTGGGTGTGGTCGGTTTGTCATTCTGCACGGTCGGTACGCAAGTGTGTGCGGTACATACGCAAATGCACGTGATTATTAAAGGCAGCAGACACACTCAAAAATGATATCGCTTTCGTGACATATATCGAGGGGTTCGGGGTTGGTAGGATGGGGAATCAACTAGAACTGTATGCAAATAGATGAACAACGGTTGATTTGTTTATCGGGTGAAAGTGGACGAGTTGCTCAGCGCGCGGTTGAAACAGCGAATATTAGCAACAAAACGGTTGAGTTTGAATAGCCGATATACTCTTCCAGCCTGTACTGGAACATTCACCTGGTTGGAAGCATCAAAAACCAGCAAAAGTGACCGTATTAGAACGATCTGTCTGGACGAGTTTGTTTTTGGGGCGTGGTTGCAGAAATTTTTCGATTTGCATTTAGTATCTAGTAGTTTTGACTCGTTTTTGACGCTTACAACGGCGTGACCATTCTACTAGGAGCCATAAGACCCTAGTAACGTAGGTAAGGTCTGGCCGAAGGAGAATGTTCGCCCCAAGCGTTCGGCTTACGTGTTGAACGGTCGTGGCGAAGATTTTTCTTGGAAGAGTCTTCTCGGGGCTGCAAACAGCTGACTGTAATATTACCTCTTTCTCGTCTCGTGTTCTTGTTAGTCAATTCACATGTCCAACGAATGCCCTCTCGATTCCCGTTCGACACGCACGCCGACCGCCTGGGCGAACGGTCTCATTCGGACAGACTTTAACTCAACAACTTTTTCGAGCGTGTCTGTTGTCTTCAGGTAACGAAATCTCGAGCGCATGCGCATTTAGTCTATCAGTTCATTAGAAGCAAAGTCTTCCCTGGAAAGGTTTGACCTATTGTTGTTCCGGTAGAAAGTCAGATCGGTTGGTCTCTGTGACAGCTGGGTCTTCAAAACTGAGAATCCGACGAGAACCACTGAAAGGGGCAATTTCTTTGATTATAACAGCTGTCTAATTCACAACTTGATGCACACATCTGGCTTCATCTATCCCGAGCCCAAAACTCGTTTTCTTCTAAATAGTTAGTGCTCCTTAAAAACTCGTTATTTGAGGATGGAGCAACAGCATGGACGGGCGTAGTTATCTTAGTAATTGTAGCCGGTTTAAAGTTGTTTTGTGTGGTTTTGTCCTAGACTCTTGCTGACGTTCGCCTTGAAGGCAAAGTTCACGATGATTTTCGCCTCCGAGTTTTTCACATAAAACAATGCGTTGGCCTCCAAGTGTTACCAAAATTATGAAGAGACGGCGAGAAACGCATTAAAACGTCGGATTTCAGGGGCATTATTCTATAACATGGAGTAGTTGTCTAGTTGGATGAACATGTTCACGGTGGTTGTCACCGGTGAAAAATGGGACTAATCGAAAATGGAAGAATATTTTGGGCAAAACAGTATTAGTTAGGGCCCGAAAGAAAGAACGGAGCAACACAGAATGGAGAATTGCAAAAGACGGGTCCACAAAAGATTTCATTGTCACAACGAACAGTTCCATTGATACTTAAGAGGCGGGCTGATACTTGAGGATTTCGTGCCCTTCGGAAACGTTTTTCTCGGTTTCTTCGTCATTTTAGTTCTACTCGAGGGCCAAACAATCGATTTAGCGATTAATCTCGAAATCGAAGATTTTCGTGAACACTGCCTTTAAGGGCAGCATACACGCTCGTAAACGTAATTGAGATAATAACGGAATCAGAATTATATGGCACCGAACACAACGCCCATGCATTTTGAAGCGTAAAAAACGACCCACGATGACGCTGCATGAGCAAGAAGTTGGTCCCGCCCCTGTATCTGCCCGCCCCCTGTATTTGCGTCCTCCTCTAAAACAGGGGTGTTGGGCTATTTCTACCGTCGTCGAAGTGTGTGGTTTATCTACTGTACCTATTCCACCACCCACAAACGTTGCTCATGATGAGAATGGCCTGGCACCCCTGTTTTGGAAGAGGACGCAATCACAGGGGGTGGGCAGATACAGGGGCGGGGCCAACTTCCTACTCATGTAGCGTCATCGTGGGTCGTTTTTGAGGTTCTAAAATGCGTGAAGGCAAATTCTGTGTCATACCATTCTAATTCCGTAGTTATCTCCACTACGTTTACGAGCGTGTATGCTGCCTTTAAAGGCATAGGACTCACAGAAAAGTGGTTTAATCTTGAAGTTGAAGAGAGTCACCCGCTGACCACAGTGGTATCTCTGAAATCGTCCACGGCCTTCTATGAAAAGAGTTATGGCTCCTTAAAGATGCCTATATTTTTAGGAGGACAAATTGGTGGACGAGTTGTCTCAGGCCTGTATTTCTCTTCATTCCCTATCGTTGCGCGAGAGCGAGCCAGGATATGGAGACAGTCCGGCAGTGGACTGAAGAACGAAGACTTGTTGAAAACTCATCCATCCATCTAGCCGCTATCGAGTCCGGAAATCTGTTAAGGGGTGTGGCCCGTGTTGGTGAGCGAAGGAGGTCGGGCCTGTGATGGTTACTTGTTTGGAGGAATTGAGATCTCGCACTTGGCACGTGTTATATAGGAGGGGTCTACTACAAAATCAAATATAAATCTCAAAATTTATGTCTAAGGGTGCACTGTGCCTACGATGAGGGTCAAACCTACCCGAACGTAAACGTGGGACCCTCTGCATCCTTTCTGATCACGAGCAATGAGCCACATTTCGGAATATCCTTCGGACATAATTCGTTTCTCATCTAATGTCAGCTAACTGGACGTTTTGATGAATCAACACCGCCTTTGAATAATGTTCGCGCGAGAAAACACAACAATGTGTCATTCCTTCTGTAGTTGCGTGGTATTATAAGGACCCTATCAGTTTTTGTAGAACACGAAAGGCTCGTGTATACCGTTAAAACTGAAATTCCTCCCCACTTCTTACAATCATAGCTTAAAATCTTGCCGTCGAATGGATATTACTACACCATTTTTCAGTTATCTGTGCACCACATGATTTTTGAGCTATGAGGAAAATCTATTCGGAAATTCCATATGCTCATATGCTAGATAGTGGATATCTACTTATAAGAAGTTTTGGGAGAAAATATTAAGTGGTACGCACATATTCAGGTAACAGAAAATGTTCGCGCTATAATTCTAGTCTGATAAATGGACGAGGCTGCGACGGTAGATCACCACGCACGAATCGAAACCCCATTCTTCAGTAAGGCCGCCAGCCCCGCCCGGCCCGCCGCCTTCTCAGAAGTTTTTCAACAACTTAACATCCACTATTCCAACAACTTAACGATTGCCTCGTTAAGTTGTCGATAAGACGTCGGAACATTGTAGGAAGGCGCCTCTCAACTTGTCCAAGGGTAGGCCTTAACTTGACCTAGAGTAGGTCTCTAGTTGTTGAAAGCCGGTTTCGGCAACTTGTTGCCTCCTTATCATTAAGTGAAAAACTTCCTTTCAACTACTTGTCGGTCATCTACTATCAAGTTGAACAGCTCTTTCTGACAGCTTGTTGCGCTCCAATCAACAACATAAAGACATCCTTTTAACAAGTCTTCACCCTCTCTTTGAAGGCACTGTTCACGATAAACTTCGTCCTTGAGTTTCCAAAGAAAAACAGTTGTGGTAGCCCACAGAAGCAGAACAGTGTTAAGAAAACTGTTTGGAAAGCCTTCCCAGAGGCAAAAAACGGTTTGGAAGATTATCTCAGTGGGCAAGGCCGGTATTCTTGAGCCTAGTTGTTGTCATAAACACCGACACGGCTCTATCACTGCCCCGCTTTGACCTGATACCATCAGCAGTTTTTGTATTGAATTAGGCGATGGATTGGACAGATTTTTGCCTGATGAAGATTTCTGGATGTTTTCGGCAATCTATTCTCCAATCTAATGTCTTTTTCAAGGGAACACCATCGCCGAAGATGGCAGGTCAAAGCGTGAAGTGATAGAGACGTGTCGGTGTCGATGACAACAACTGGACCCAAGGAGGTCGGCCTTGCCCACTGGGTTAATCTTCAAACCCGTTTTCAGCTTCTAAGAAGGCTTTTAAATCTATTTTTCAGCACTGTTCTGCTTCTGGGGGCTACCACCATATTTTTTCAAAGAGAACTCAAGAACGAAGTTTGTCGTGAACAGTGCCTTTAACTAGCTTGACACTTCCATCAAATTACTCTTTCCCACTTATCAACAAGAATTCACTATACCATTGGCAACGGACTAGGTTAAAATCATCCAATAAATGAACCTCTTTCTGCCCAGGCTTGAGTTATGGAAAATTTTACCCTTACTGACACTCGGGAGGAAAATTCATTTATCGGGTGATTCGAAACCATTCGATGCCCGGGTACAGAAAACACCACCTGCGAGAGGATACAAAATTACAGGAGAATATTTTATCAATATTTAAATGGATCAGAAATACCCTCTGAGCAAACAAGATCGACTAAAACCATCATTTTAAGGGTAGAATAATAACGCATGGACTGTCAGCTAAAAGCTGGCACAATGGTCGGTCCACCCGGTAAGAAGTAAGTTTGTCAAGCTTGACAAACATTTGCATCTTTTCTTCTTCGAAGACGTTCGCTCTTAATTTGTTCATTTGATAATTATCAGGAAGACGAGCATAGAAGGTACTCACAGTCTCACATTGCAGCGGCATTTCAATCTCCTCCTTAAACTGAGACTCAATTTCATGTGCAGGGCGCGGCATACCCAGTTGAGAAGACCTGGAGGTGTGAAGGATGATTTAAAAAAATGGGTGGGAGGGAATAATTCCCGAATCAATCAAGAGATTGTGTATAAAGAAAGGGTGGGAGACACGGTAAGAAAAGAAGTACCAGTCGTCGGAGGGTCTTCATCCGACGGTCAGAGGTTGGCCGATCCATGAGTCCCGAAATTGCTGAGTTTAACAAGAATGCAGTTGATTCCACGAGAAGAATAATGGTAACGCTGGCTTTCTTTTTTAGATGCAACATCTCTCTCCAATGATTTCTCCTCTCCTTCCTAGGCCTTGGAACATTTCTCTTCGTGCATTCGTCTTCGTCGGTTAAATCCGGGAAAGCAGGTCTTGAATATCTCGATTGACTTGGACCACTCAAACTGCATACTTTATCACCTGCGATACCGTTGCGTCTAGATTATTTATGCGCTATGCCGCCGTCTTTCCTTTAGACCTCGCCCACTAAATCTACAAAGAGCGTTTGAAGGGTCAGTTCAAAACTGAGGATATCGGAGCAGAGTAACGGCATCAATTATCGTTCTTCTGTCAATTTCCCTATTGTCATTCGTCCGTTTCTTGTCACGGAGAGTGACTTTGTCCCAAAATCGCTTCTCGTACGACTGACAAGGAAACTTGAACTGCGTCGCTTTCCTAGACGGAAGGTCCCGTTGCCTTTTTGACATTCTCCGGAATTGATAAGTTGAAAAATATAGTTTCCTCGGCAAGTGTTAAAACAGTTGAGCCAAGTCGATTGGCTTAACTGTATGGACCTCAGACATGTTGGCTCCTGATTGAATACTAGGTATACCGAGCCGGCTTGCAGGGCTCATGAGTCATGGAGCGCACCCTTGCAATATTGTTGCGTGGAAGCATGATGTGGTGAGCTGGCGCATTGGAATATTCGATAAAGGTCTTTATGCTATCTTCTTTGGTATATTTGAACAGCTCCCTGCTGAGATCTTGTACTTCGCTAGGAGCCTTGTGGCCAATCGAACTGTTACGGTTGATCTACTTTATGAAAGCAAATAACCCATTCACACGCAACAATGATTAGTTGGATTTGAGGGTGCTGTTTTCCAACTGATATGTTAAAGAGCTCCAGGTGAAGTTCCGCTCCCAACAGATCGTAGAGCTTTGTGCATTTAACAGGAGGACGTAGGGAACAAGGGAGCTAGTTTGCTGTTAACCTTAGTTGCTGAATGATGGAGCAGACAGTGGATTTCATCGAGATGTCACCATTTAAACCCGGTTAATTTTTGGTAATTCCGCCCAATCCTTCCCTGCATCTTTTCCGCCCAGATACAGCATCAGGGTCGCATTCCGGCTAACTCTGGTTTGCTTCTTGATGACTCCCATTTCTTCTTTCCAATTTTTAACAATCGTTTTCATGCGAGCCTTCCGAAACCTCAAACTGAATAGGTTCCTTTTACGATGACGAGCATTTGGCATTCATCCGAGCACCGCATTATCACACACGTTTGATCCATCCGATCGGCGTGACGGCTTTGGGGGCGATTCAACTCTCGAGCGGATCACCAGCCAAAATTGACACCTGAACGAACTTGATAAAAACCCAAGCAACACGCGAACTGTATTCGAACGCATATGAACCGAAAGAAACGGTTGAAACGAGCTTGCTTAGTACAAACACAAAAAAAAAGACATGCAAAGGGGGAGAAATGAGAAGAGGGAATAGATATGACGGGGAAAATAAGGCGCTATTCATACTCCTCTACGCCAGCGCGCGACGCGCTTGCGGAGACTGTGAATACTCCAGCGGTGACGCATGGCGGAGCGGAATAGATTGGGCCTTAACTCTCCCGAAACAGCAAATTAGGTACAAGCGTTCACCGACATGGTAGCACAGTATAGTACTGGAAGTACTCACTATTGAACCTAATGAAACTGATGATGGATTAATAATGAAAATAATTCATCCTTGGTTACGGCCGTCGCAGTTAGTGTCACGCGCTTGCCGCGCGGGCGAAAAAGGCGAATCAAACTCATGCGTCACACCCGCGCGTAATGCGCTGGCGTTGAAGAATATGAATAAAGCCTAAGACAGTGCAGTGCAGCTGCGCGGGTTGTTTATCGATACCTTTGCGCAGCGCGCCTACCAACACCATTGGCCGTTGTACATCCGCATGTAACGCGGGGAAATGCATTTTACAAACCATTCGCATGCATAATTGGAGCGAAATTAGCGAGAAGGGTATTCAGAGTATTTCAGAGAAACCATAACAAGAGGGTTGTCAGAGGGCTGACAAAACCTGGTGCAGCAGACCTCGTGAATGTGACGCGATTAATTCTCATCAGTAGTTCAAAAGAACGAGCGTTTTCATAGCCGTGTGAGAATCACAATTCCCACACCATCATATTTGTTGCTATCCTCCGGGAAACGTAGCATACAACGAACGGACTAGGATGTCGGTATTGTCGTCGTTTGAATTACCCAGGTTTTCAGCACTAGGCCCCGCACGAACGCTTACCTGCAAAGTGTTCGCGGGTAAGCCGCCTGATAGGCGACAAGCCTCAGCGAAATAAAAGCGAAATATACCGAGGCCATGAGGTAGCCGCGCAGTAGACGCCAATTAGCAGGGAAATAGAACATCCACAACGGATTCGCGACAACGCCGGGAAGATTACGCCAAAATCTGCAAAATAACCTCGATAGGCGCGCAATGGACGGCAAGTATCCGCGAAAAACCGCGGTCGCAAACTTCACGCGAAATATTCGAGTAATTGAGAGTAATTAGTCGCTAAATATCCGCAAAAGATACACACACGAATTAGCCGTGAAATAGCCATATAAGTGCGTGTCCGTTGGTCAGCAAAGCAGGGTCCAGTAGCCCACTGGCAAAGTTCTCGGAGGAATGACGACCCCACGATAAAAAATGCACGAATCATTCTAAAAATGTGTTCTCACCGGAGGTCCTCACCACCAGTTAACAATTTTTTTCTTTTTTTACGAGTAGAACTTTTACGACACCCACCGTTCATCGTTGGAAAGTTCACAACCGCACTAGACCCGGGGGTCGTAGTGCTGTCAAGGTCGGACACGATGCTGCGCTGATAAATGGGGCTTAATTCAAAGTAAAGAGCTGTGACCAGCGGGGTGTTGTGACCGATCTCAGCGGAGCTACGACCCCCTTTGGTGACATTTTCGGAAAAAAAAATTGGCGAATTTTTACGAACCACACCTTCTCCTTCTTCTCTGCTCCTTCTTCTTTTCTTTTTTCCTTCTCGCATGCGGAAATTTAGTTCAGAAATCATATGATTCCCACCACATTTTAGCAAATTTTTCTTTTACACGGGCGACATTTGTACGACCCTCCACCGTCCCTCTTTTCCTCCAGTCACAACCCCGCTGTACCGTTGGGGTCGTAGCCCTGCTGAGGTCGGACACCAAGATCCGGTGAACCCTCTGTCCAAACTTCATTGAATGGTTCAATTCACACTGAAAAGTACCCAGTGAGAAGGTAAAATCGTCCGATTTGGTTTGAAGTAAGCCCCAAAGCTGCAGTGCTCGGTTGACAAACAAAACTAGCCTAATTCAAAACAACAAAAGATTCCGAATTTTTTTTCCAATTCCTTCGCCTCTGATTTTGTCTTTTCTGAAGCAATTCTTACGATCCTCACCCAAAATTTTCAATTTTTCTCAAAATTTTTTGCTAACCGCACCCCTCCCACCACCCGTTGAGAAGTAGACAATAACGCGTCACCCTAGGTCCGGCGTGGTTGTGACCGGAGGTAAAAAGGGTGGACGGGGGTCGTAAAAGATTCGGCCAAAAAAAGGAGAATGTGCAAAAATGGGAAAGGGTCTTTCTTAAAAATTTTTGACAAAGTTTTTACCTAATAAAGTGGGTTAGCAAAAATTTCGGACCTTAGAAAACTCGAAAATTGTGGTCACCAAAAGATAGGGGTCGTAGCTCCGTCGAGATCGGTCACAAGGCCCTGCTCGGGGTTCGGCGCGGGGTGGGAACTCCACAGGGGGATCTGAACTGCGTAAGGGTGTCTGAGCTCCGCCGAGAGACCGAACAGACCTTTAATTCAGAATGGGGGTATTCAATATTTTCATGAAGATTGCGGTTATACCTTCAAATTTGCAAAAATTCTCCTCTTCTTTGAATTTAATAAAAAAACACAAAGTAACGCAATAGCGAAGAGGTTCTGAGAAAATCGCCAAACATTTCACCAAATCACGCTCCTGGAGGGCGGTCTGGATGAAATCCGCCTTCTCCACACCTCGTGCAGTCCCTTGGCCCAGCTGCGTCCTGGGCCAGTTCGAATCACGTATTCTCTGTGTATTCAAAAACGTCGCGGCACGGAAAAATGGGCGTGGCCAAGCTCGATGAGCCAGTAGCCAAATTCTTGCACTAGCACCAATCTGTGACGTCCTTGATGATCCAAAAAAAATGCTAAACTTACAGACCGTCTTTACAATTATCCGATTTTTCGGAAGCCCTCAACACTCTTCCGATTTCCGGACCAAAAATTTTACGATATCTCTATCGCACTGTCCCGCTAGACAATTGTGATATAAAAATGCTCGAAGATTTGCAATTTCGGGTGTGACAATGTTGAACCGGAAGTGAAAAGCCTGGGGTATACTCTTCTAAAAGGAGACTGAATCAAACCTCTTTCCAGAAGAGTGTACCCTAAACCAAATCAATCAACAATTCTCCATTTGGCAAGGGCATACATTAAGAGCCTAAATCAGCTTTTACTGTTTCCAAGAGCAAAGATACACATATAGTAAGGTTAAGGTTGGGCACTATTCCTACACACGGACTCAGGTGGTCAAGACAGTCTTCAATTTTTGGGAGATTACGCTGTGTTACGGTACTTATACCGTAGTAGCTCGAAGCGTTTCGGCGCATCCTTTGATCAGGCAGCGTCCATACGTAGCGAGAGCGTGTATTCGCGCTGTTGTGCGCCTCTCGAAGCTCCTCAACGCTGGAGTAGCCCGTGCCCGCAATTAAGCACTGCCAAACACCCCCACCTCGTATTGATTCGACTGACAATCATTGACCGGGTGATCAATCGCTCGAATCGGCGCGACGGCTGATCATTTTCCAATGATTGTGTATTCTGTGATAGGGTTATGGGGTACAAGGGCAAATACGTTGCAACAGGTCTAGTATCTCCTACGTAAGAGATTTAGCAGCAAGCTCGAAATTCGCTGCTTCCTTCTCGAGCTGGCGTAAGCGCGCGAGGGCGAGCGGGCGTCAGCGCGCAAGAGGGAGCGCGCGTGAGCGGTAAGCAAACGTGTGCACTTGATGAACATCGATTTTGCGTAATCGCACGCTCCTGCGACGTATGGACGCTGCCTCAAAACGCGAACTCTCCCGCCACTTACCACATTTGAATTTCGCGCCGCATCTGATTTTGGATTGGAACGCGTTTGTCCAACACTAAATGGACGTTTTCGTAAAGGAGGGCTGCTGCGGAAGTGCATTGGAGTCTTTTGTCGTGTGCCGTCGTCTGTTTTTCTCTGGTAAGATCCATGATTCCTTTGGTTTAGCTCCCAAAGTGAATTGACAGCCCGATTTTTACGTTTGGTACGTAGAGGTTGATTTTTTCTTGCTCAAACCTCTTATCCAAGAGGTTAACTGCGGCGCTTAGCGCAAGTGGGAAACTTCCTGGATTCGCTGTTGAATCCTACAATACCGCCCGCGACTTTGGGAAAAACGGCGTTTTCGCCGTTTTTTTTTTCGCCGGAAAGCGCCGCTTTCTCATAACGTCGTTCAAAAAGGTCCATTTGGGTCGTCAGGGGCATATTTAGAATCAGCATCGAGAGCTCACACATGTTTTACCCGGCAAACAAGGCATTTAGGGTTGACACAATCAATCGAGTGTATGTTAACTGAGGCTAGATATCACATTGACGTAAATATTTGACTTCATTTTTCGAAGCCAAAATCACCGGGATGGCGCTGGGCGGGAAATGCCTCCAGAGAGGTTTCAACTGTTCAAAAGGAGTCTATACCAAGCGTGGCTGTGATCGCGAGCACCTTGAGCCCGAGCGAAGGACGATGACTGTGTCTGCCGGGGCGCCAAACAGGGGAAAAACGCTGTTTTAGCACATCCCGAAATGTGAAAAATCAAATTTTCCGGATAGGGCTGGCGCAGTGCTTATTTGAAATAAGATCAAAAACTAAAGTGGTAGGCCGAGTCGCAGGTCGATTGGTTCAGTTTGAGCCGAGAGCGGGACGTCGTCGATCGATGGTCGTTTTTCAAAGCCAAAATCACTGAGATGGCACTGGGCGGGAAATGCCTCCAGAGAGGTTTTAACTGTTTAAAAGAAGTCTATACCAAGCGTGGTTGTGATCGCGGGCACCTTGAGCCCGAGCGAAGGACGATGACTGTGTCGGCCGGGGCGTCGAAAAGGCTAAAAATCACTAATTTTCACTTTCGCCACTTCTATAAATTGGTCTGTAATACTTGTGTATAACTCGTCCCAGACCTGCTCGGTCGATGTGAAGTCAAATATTTACCCCAATTTGATATCTAGCTTCAGTTTTCGTACACTCGATTGATTGTGTTAATCATATACGCCTTCTTTGACGGGTAAGACATGTGTGAGCTCAAAATGAAGAGTTCTCGATGTTGATTCTACATATGCCCCTGACAACCCATACGGACCTCTTTGAATGAAGTTATGAGAAAGCGACGCTTTCCGGCAGAAAAAAGCGCCGAAAGCGCCGTTTTTCCCCCAAGTCGCGTGAGGTATTGTATTGAGCTGTTGAATAATGTAGAAATACAGTGAGAATAACACAAGTAGGACACCGATAAGGCTGGAGGAAATGGAAACGGCAAAAAGAGATTTTGATAAGAGAAAGCCGGGTGCCGGGACGAAGGTCGAGATGATAATGTTATTGATTCGATATGCCACGTGTACTAGCAGATGTTGTCGATTACTTGTTACAGCATGTCAGCTCTCGAAGGTAGCAGTTAAGTTGTTGGTGCTGGCACAAGCTGATGGATCGTTATTGACAACTGTAAACACTCTTTCAAAGAGGGTGTTAAGTTGTTTTACAGGTCCACGCGCACGAATAGTGGGTGTTTAGTTGAATGGGTGGTTTTCAGCAGGGTTTTCAGTTGAAAAAGCGGGGGTTTAAGTTGAAACGACCAAAAAAGCTGGTCGTTTACTTGTTTCAGGGGTTTTAACGAGCGTTCAAGTTGTTGAAAAACTTCTGAGTGGTCCATGCGTCAGACAAGATCGAAAATGGAAACCATACATCAAATATTCAGGCCTCTACTTTAAATGTACCTCTTATAGAGCTGTACTTCAAATAGAGAAAGTACTTCCAATTATCAGCCCCTCTTTTATGTGTTCTTCTAATAGAGCGCGCGTACCTCTATTATTCGGCGCAATTTTTTAAAATTCCAATGAAATGGTTGCATTTCCGGTGAAGATTTTTAGTATATCACCATAACATTGTGTGTGTACAAATGTCAGATCGCATTCTGAAAATTCAAGCGAAATCGAATCGCTGCTTCCTCAATCCTTGAAATTATCCTCATGCTCTAGACCATTGCAAACGAAAAAAATTTCGAAAAATTCCTTCGGAAGTTTCTCGAAAACTTCGTTCGTGTACACAGTGGACAAACTCTCAATTTACTGCTGCGCATATATCTAGTCAACGTTTTATTGATATCCTGATTGCACTAACAAGGTTAATAACACGGATGAGTCTACCTTGATCACAATCACGATCGATTCAGGGAAATGCTTGGATCTCCACTGGCTAGAATTCATATCTCTAACGAGTTCCTTGCCACCCGAAACCTCTATGACCTCCTTGATCACCTTGCTATCGAACACGCTAGTGGCCACCCCGTCAACTTTTTCTCCCGTTTCCACCTGCGTACCCCACGAACAGGACTTAAAAATGACGAATTCATTCAAATCGTCGGGGTTTTCTTCATGAACCCCATTCTTTCCTGCTGCTCTCTTTCTCTCTCTTCTCCACTCTCTTCTCATTCTTCACAGCTCCAACAACTTTTTCTCTCTCCTCATTTTCATCATTTGATCAATGTGATACTTTCCTTCGTTTTATTTGTTCATTTGTTTATTTCTTCATTCATTTGTTTGTCTATTTGTTCATTTGTTTTATTTGCCTAATTTTTATTTGTTTATTTAATCAAGTGTTTATTTACTTATTGGTTTAGTTATTTATTTGCTTATTTATTCATTCATTTTGATTTATTTATTTTTTATTCAGTTTGTCTTTTGATTTTTTCATTTATTTATTTATTCATTCAGTTATCAACTTTTTTTTGTTCTTTTATATTTTTGTACTTATTTAGTTGTTTAATTGTTTCCTTGATTTTTTAAATTCTCCACATGTTTATTTTTTCTTTTTTATTATTTTTATTTTATTCGATCTTCATTCAGTTATTTATTTACCTAAATATTTGTCTGTTTGAGTAATTATTTATTTAAAGGTGCAGTACCCTCTCAGAAATGAATTTAATGATTTTTTTCTATTGTGTAGTATAAGTCTCCCGTATAACACGTGCCAAGTGCGAGATCCCGATTCCTCCAAATATGCTAGATACAAGCGATCACCACAGGCCAGACCCCTTCGCTCACCACCACGGGCCACACCACCTACCAGATTTCTGAACTCGATAGCGGCTAGATGGATAGATGACTTTTCAACAAGCCTTCGTTTTTCACTCTAGCGCCGAACTGTCTTCTTATGCTGGCTCGCTCTCGCGCAAATACTGCGAATGAAGAGAAATACAGGCCTGAGACAACTCGTCCACCAATTTTCCACCTACAAAATATGGGCATCTTTGAGGAGCCATGACTCCTGTTCATAGGGATAACAGGACGATTTCAGAGATACCACCGTGATCAGCGTGTGACTCTCTCCGAGATCACAAGTATTTTGCTGTCAAGACGATATATGGGCGACACTCCCGATCGACGAGCGTATTCCTACGCTGAATCTGCCTAGAACTGCAGTTTCATCTTGAAGGTTGAGGCGTGAATGCGAAAGTCTGACTCTTGTCCCAACGACTACAGTACGCGATGCCATGTGTCCTAGCAAACTTATAGCGCGCCCACGTGGAAGAAAGTCAACCGCCCGCCGTGGGGAGAGTTTGGCAAGTAGGATTTTCTTCTTCTTTCACTTTTTGCCTTTTTTCTTGATCTCGTTATTCTATACAAGTTTCTTGCTCTCTCTCGTGATCTCGATCGTTTGGCCCTTCTTAATTTTACTATTCTTCATCTTCTTGTTCTTCTTGGCGTGGTAATGCTTACGAATGGTTTAGTATTGATATTCAAAATTTGATGTTTTGGAAACTCGCAAAACTTATTGACAAATGACTATTTACGTAGGCTCGAATGAAAATTTTCTTGACAAAAAGAGCAAGTTTATCTTCTGTGGATAAAATATGAATATTTGTTGGCAACAAATAGGCACTGGAAGACTCCGTACTGCCGTTATCGGGGCGAAATTCTGCTCCGCAGTTGAGGACAGCCGCTGTTGCAGCATGCAGCACGCAGCACGCCGATAATCGTGCTGGACTAGCTCCCGACACAATTATCCCTTCTCCCAGCTCGATTATAATTGTGCTGCATGCTGCAGCAGCGAGTCGCTGCAATCGCGGAGCGGATTTTCGGCCCCATAAAAACTGTACAATCAGTTTCAACAGCTGACGTATGCCATTGGAAAAGGCTCAGAATCACTATTAATGAGGACATTCGATCCCACGAGGATTCGTTAACTAAAACACACGGGTACTGATCTCACAACACGATTAACACATTGAATTTCTTCTAGAAAGATAAGGAAGAGGAAAAAGGAAGAAAATGCGAGAGCGAAAATGGAAGATTGTAAAATACAAGAAATGCCATCATAATCTTAGGAAACGTAGTAAAATGCCTCCTAATACGAAAGTTTTATTTGAAAAGTGTCAGCGGTCGGTAAGCACGCGCAAGCAGCACGTATGCATTGCTCCCATTAAAATGGCGCGCATGAATGTTTAAAAGAAGCGTTCTAGATAAAAAGATTGTTGAGTTTTCATCATGAAGGTGTCTATCTGGTCACCAATGAAGTGAAAATGGGTGAAATTCTCAAGGGAAAAAAACGTGCAAGCACGACAGAACGATTTAGCGCGGCTGGTCTCCCAGCGCCAAATATAGTTATTCTTCATAAACATTAATTAAACAAAACTAAACCTCTCCAGCTAGATCGCGGCTGGAGCGAATTTGAGCTAAGCACGCGGTAGGCTTGAAACGGGTAGGGCCTCGGTCATAGTTGGCCGATCGGCGTAGCCCGGTCGATAATCACGAAAGACATGAATGTGGTAAGGCCCCGTCATAGTCGGTGGATCCACTGAGTCCCACCGGGTCGATACGCACCGAATTCGTGGGAGACGGGTGCAAAAAATCAACCCACCAAGTCCGACTGCGACCGCCTGACGTCCACCGCAATCCACCCGGTCGATACTGATGGTTCTCATGCGTACAAGGGCGGAGCCAATGCACCGACTGAGTCCCGCTGCGTCCCAACCGAAATCATCCTCACCCCATCTGTCCAATGATGATTCTTAAAAATGGTTTACGAGTTGAAGACAAAGACATGTTGAAAACAAAAAAATTAGCCACCAAACACGTTCCGATTCACAGCTGAGGTGATAATCGTCACTATCAACTGCGTGTTTCGCAGAGGAACTGGTCGGCGCTGGGGGCAACCGGACTCAGTCGGACTCAGCAGGTTTTTCGACGAAGTCTGACGGGCGCCTAAGGTGGAAAAAACACCCGATGCGGCTGACTCGACCGATGTTCACATAATATAAGAAAAGAAATGAATGATATCCATGATATCGTTGCACATAATTCATACATATTGACCGCGTCAGCCACAGCTGGCCACAAGGGGTGTTTTTTGCAACCTCCATCGTCTATGTTTTTCATACGTATCGAGCAAGTCGGCCACGGCGATTTTTCTCTGACAGGGGCCTAGCTCCCTCATTTTGAGCCGGTCGAAGTAGGGCGTATCGGGTTTATCATTCCGAGATATCCTTATTTTGCCATCACCGACCGCTCCTTTGCTTGCTCCGCACGGACTCATCTAAGCGAACTGAACTTCAGATGTTGTTGATTAAACAAGCTCGTCATTTGCGGTTGGAAAGCCAGCCGTGTTGGGCTGTTCCAACTTGTTTGTGCGCTTCCCCAATCCCCACCCTCACTCCCAACTTTTGCTTATTTTTCACTCTTTGGGACCAGATATACACTTTTATGATACAAACCAATTTTTTTGTCACAACCCCTGCCTCCGAGTATTAATGCGTTTTGAAAGAGAGCCATTTGATTGAGAGCAACACATAGGCTTTGGTAAATCCCTAGTGACCTCTAGACTCCGACTATCACCAGCAGCGGAGCGGTGGGCTTTGGTGAAATACAATTAATGATAAGGAGTTTCCGACGAAAAAGCCACCACTTTATGCTGTGATAATCGATAACAGGAATTCACTTGAAATGAAACAGAATCTACCTGCCGCACGTGCATGCGTACTAACAGCGATCAAGTCTTCAAAAAAGTTTTGTACTGACCGCGGGATATAATCGGGCCTACCGCGTGTGAGTGCGTACTAACCGCAGCCAATCCTATGTGCAACATTTGTACCGACCGCGTGGCAAGACGTCCCGACCGCGCGGCGATGCGTACTAACCGCGTGGCTTGCCGTACTGATCGCGTGAAAATGCGTATTGACCGCGTGACAGTACGTTTCGACCGCGCGGCAGTGCGTACCGATCGCGTGACCATGCAAACCGACGGCGTGTCAAGGCGTCCCGAACACGTGGCAGTGCGTACTGACCGCGTGACAATGCGTACTAATCGCGTGTCATTCCGTACTGACCGAGTGGCAGTATGTATCAAACGCGTGAAAATGCGTACCGACCGCGTCACAGTGCGTATCGACCGCGTGTCAAAATGTGCCGACCGCGAGGCAAACCGTACTGATCGCGTGGCAGTGCGTACCGACCGCGCGACATAGCGTACCGACCGCGTGGCAACACGTACTGACCGCGCCGCGATGCGTACGAACCGCGTGGGATTCCGTACTGACCGCGTAGCAGTGCGCATTGAATGCGCGAATTTGTGTGCCGACCGCGTGCAAATTGCGTTCCAAACGTCGCCCATCCCGCTGTCGGTACGCATTTTGTCCGCGGTCAGTCCACCCCATTGTCTGAGAGTATTTACTCCTCACAAGGGAAGTGCTCAAGATGGCAGTTTTTTGTACTTTTTGTGCCCTATAAAACGCTAAATCATCTTAGCAAAATCTGGAAGCGGACCCCATAATCGTGTTCAGCGCGCAAACTCTGGTTGGGATAAAAGTTTTGGTAGAATCACATCTATCGAACTTTAAATAGAGTGATAGCGTTTTCGACTTTTACGGATCGTTGGTTGAGCGTTTACCTCCATTGGTCTTGGCTTACAAAACCCCCATGTTTACCAATACGGGGGTTTTGTAAGCCAAGAACAATGTTCCAGAATTGCCTTAAAACTTTCCCAGGAGGGCTAGTTCCCTTGCTGATCTCGAATCTGATGTTTACTTGTCGATTTATCGAAGTTTTCGACTTAATTTGTTTTAAGCTTCAAATCCAAGTACAAATAGAGGACGAAGCGCAACTTTGACGATTTCGGGAATGCCACGATAGATGAAGCTCAAAATCTTTCTCTACAGGTCATTTGAAGTGCTTACAACTCAAAGGGAGACCAGCAGTTCTCCGATTATGGACCAGGCTCGTCGCACCGCAGCGAGATTCGGACGAGTACCCTTTGTCGCGATTACACTTGAAGCCTGTTGTTGTGCGCTGATTTGTTAATTCCATCCTCGACCCATTTGTATTTTTCTTCCATTCATTGCTCTGGTGTTCATTTCGCCTTTGTCCTCCCCGCATTCTCCTCTACATTCTCAACAGACCGGATTATTTTTTGAGAGAACCACTCTGGTTTTTTTTTCTAGTCAAGCCGGTGGTATTTTTCCGAGCCAAACCAATCATTCAAAAGTTTTCATCCACGTATAAATTTGCTATGATCCTCTTAAAAAACTTTAAAACTGTCGGGTTGTTCTTGGTAATGACGTCCGTGAGGGAATAATCGTCATAAGGAGAAGATTTTTGTATACCACATACTTAGTCCTCCTATCGATAATAGTGGTACCGATTACGAAAACAACTAGTAGGAATTTACAAAAAAACATCGACATTTTTTGTCAAAACTAGTGACCTTTCGGGTCCCTAGCCGTGGCAGCCACGTAACATGAAGGCGCGTGCCCCCTGGCAGTAGTATAGTTAGAGTTAATTAAAGGCAGTGGTCACGATGAAAAACGTTATCTAAAAAACTACAAAAATCAGCTTAGATCAAAAACAGCTGAAAAACTATGAAGGTAGCGCGGTGAAAAACGGTCTACAAATAGAGTTTCTAGGGCCCAAAGAAGCTAGTTCGTGCACACGTGCACAGCGATGACGAAACAGATCGCAGTCTCATGCCGAGCAGTCAAAAATCATCGACATTCAGAGGACGAAATAAATGCAAATTTAACGAATAAAAGCAGTTGAATAATGAAAGCATCACTTCAGTCAATGTTTTTGACTAGATGTGTACATAAATTCGAAGGTTCATTGATTGACATTCAATTTCAAGCTAGCTGATGTTCTTGATATAAGAGGTCATCGATGCCGATAATGTGGAGAGGGCTCGTTCACCATCAAAAGACAAGAAAGTTCAGGTTTCAAATTCGCCCCAAAACAGTGGTTTTTTCGCGATTTTTTCTAATAGGTCCTACTACTTGAGACCCAGGAAAGGATTTGGAGAGAAAAAGACGACAAGCATATTTGATCGCGACCACTGCCTTTAAAGGCAGTGGTCGCGATAAAGTATGTTTGTCTTCTTTCAATCTCTAAACATTTTTCTGGGTTTAGAGTAGTGGGACCTATAAGCGAAAATCGCAGAGAACCGCTGTTTTGGGCCAAATTTGAAGCCTGAACTTTCTTGTCTTTAGATGGTGGACGAGTCCGCTCCATATTATCGGCATCGATGATCTCTAATATCAAGAACACCAGCTGGCTTGAAATCTTCGGACTGCCCTGCTCGAATATTTATGTACACATCTAGTCAAAAACATTGACTGAAATGCTTGCTTTCATTGTTCAACTCTTTTTATTAGGTGAATTTGCATTTATTTCTTTCTCTGAATGTCGGTGATTTTTGACCGCTCGACATGAGACTGCGACCCTTTTGAGCGGCGCTGTGCACCTGTGCACGAACTGGCATATTTGGGCCCTAGAAACTCTAATTAGAGCCCGTTTTTCACCACGCTACCTATACAGTTTTTCAGCTGTTTTCGATCTAAGCTGATTTTTGTAGTTTTTTCGATAATGTTTTTCCTTGTGACCACTGCCTTTAACAATGAAGAAAAAGCTTCAGGCATTGTTAAGTAACGAAAAGTCGGCTTGAAAATGAAAGCATACTTATTGTAATACGAAGAAAAAGTTTAAAGGTAACGACACCACCTCTACAACAAAACAAGTGAAGAACGTATGTATAGATAACGGCACCGGCAAACGATGGGCCGGCTTCGCCAGCCAACTTCCATGTAGTATTCGTTTGGCTTTGTCAAACGATGCGCCGGGTCCGCCGGCCACATTCCATGAAGTATTCGTTTGGCTTCGCCGGCCACCCTCCATGTAGTATTGGTTTGGCTTTGCCAAACGTTGGGCCGGCTCCGCCGGCCACGTTCCATGAAGTATTCGTTTGGCTTCGCCGGCCACCCTCCATGTAGTATAGGTTTGGCTTTGCCAAACGATGCACCGGGTCCGCCGGCCACATTCCATGAAGTATTCGTTTGGCTTCGCCGGCCACCCTCCATGTAGTATTCGTTTGACTTTGCCAAACGATGGGCCGGCTCCGCCGGCCACATTCCGTGAAGTTATCGTTTGGCTTCGCCAGCCGCCCTCCATGTAGTATTCGTTTGGCTTTGCCAAACGATGGGCCGGCTTCGCCGGCCACATTCCATGAAATATTCGTTTGGCTTCGCCGGCCACCCTCTATGTAGTATTCGCTTGGATTTGCCAAACGATGGGCCGGCTCCGCCGGCCACATTCCATGAAGTATTCGTTTAACTTTGCCAAACAATGCGCCGGCTCCGCTGGCCACATTCCATGAAGTATTCGTGTGGCTTTGCCAAACGATGAGCCGGCTCCGCCGGCCACATTCCATGTACTAATCGTTTTGCTTCGCCAAACGACGTGCCGGCTTCGCTGGCCACCCTCCATGTAGTATTCGTTTGGCTTCGCCGGCCAACCTCCATATAGTATTCGTTTGGCTTTGCCAAACGATGGGCTGGCTTCGCCGACCACCCTCCATGTAGTATTCGTTTTGCTTCGCCCAACGATGTGCCGGCTTCGCTGGCCACCCTCCATGTAGTATTCGTTTGGCTTCGCCCCCTCCATGAAGTACTCATTTGGCCTCGCCAAACGATGGGCCGGCTTCGCCGACCACACTCCATGTAGTATTCGTTTGGCTTCGCTAAAAGATAAGCCGGCTCCGTCTGCCACCCTCCCTGAAGTATTCGTTTGGCTTCGCCAAACGATTAACCGGCTTTGCCGGTCACCCTCCATGTAGTATTCGTTTTGCTTCGACAAACGATGGGCCGACTTCGCCGGCCACCCTTTATGTAGTATTCGTTTTGCTTCGACAAACGATGGGCCGGCTTCGCCGACTGCCCTTTATGTAGTAACCGCTTGGCTTCACCAAACGATGGGCCGGTTTTGCCGGCCACCCTCCATGAAGTATTCGTTTTGCTTCGCTTAAAGATAAGCCGGCTCCGTCTGCCACCCTCCCTGAAGTATTCGTTTGGCTTCGCCAAACGATTAACCGGTTTTGCCGGTCACCCTCCATGTAGTATTCGTTTTGCTTCGACAAACAATGGGCCGACTTCGCCGGCCACCCTTCATGTAGTATTCGTTTTGCTTCGCCAAACGATGGGCCGGCTTCGCCGGCCACCCTCCATGCACTAATCGTTTGGCTTCGCGCTCCAAGGGCGACGCGAGCGCAGCGTTTTTCCGCCACGCGCCTCGCGTGTGCCAGCCGAACTGCTCCTTAACCACACCGGCGGTGTGGATTCGATCCACATGCCGCACAACTGCATTCAACGTTTTCGCAGCCCTATACTATAACGCGCCGGAGACTGTGAAAAGAAGTTTAAATCCAGCTAGTCCAATTACATGTGGTGAGTCGAGTGGGTATGATCAATCCGAGTATCGATGAGTAACTCCGCCGTCCATCGAGGAAAAGCACCAGTGCTATTCCATTACCTAAAGAGGGTAACCGAGCTCTGGGGCGGCATGCATGGAAGCTGCGGAGGTCAGGTAGCCGCTCCGCGTCCTATGCGCGCCGCGTCGAGCCACGGGACGGCTCCGATTCGCATGGCGTATATTGGTGTGTCGCGGACGTAAATGCACCTTTACAGCAAACAAGCAGTATTCTTTGTCAGTCGCGTTCTCGCGCTTTTTTAAGATCTCGTGCATCTCAATAATTGAAAGCAAACGCGACTGGGATGATAGAAAATGCGTGCGTAGAGTTCGCAGCGGAAACTGCATTGACGTCCGCGGTACACTAATATACGCCACCCACTTCGGAGCCGTCCCGTGGCTCGACGCTGCGCCCATAGTATGGGGAGCGGCTCCCAGACCTCCTTCCCAGCGCTCATGCATACCGCCCCTGGAGGACCAAAAAAGCCGGGTGCGCAGACCGTTCGCGGTATAGGTAGATTTGTTTCCGACTCGAGGAAGACTATCTGTGGGACTCCAAACAATTTTTCGACTTTTGCCACTAAAAGTGCGTTCTGACGTGGCGGTCGACAGAAAAAAAACCTAGTTCGTTTTCGTCTCCGACATGAGGCACATCCTACTGATCCTCCCGATGGATCTCGTGTCCCGTATACTACGAAGATCATAGAAACAAATTTGTTTCAAGCGGGGACTATTTTCTGTGGCCACGCTAGAATACTTTTTTGTGAAAATACAGTGATCAGATAAGTAAAGAGCTTTTGCTTCAAAGGCAGGGTTCGCGATAAAAGCGACTTTTGAGCTCCTTCCATGAGAATGTAGAATTAGTCATCACAAAAGTAAAAATAAGTGAAAAAACCCGGAAATTCGCGGGGAAACGCTCAAAAACAAAGTGTCACGGCTAATTACCGGTCTCGGCCGGCCCCTAATTAACGCGATTTTCATTAATGCTTGCTTATACGCTATTTATTTTGCTTTTAAAGTAATTATCCTCTGGTTCCGAGCAAGATTTACTCTGTTCCCTCGCGCGCTTGTGCGGAGCGAGGGTAGAGACAGCGAGAGATTGTGGGGAGAAGAAGACGCAGCGTACGCACGCCGACGCACGCGACGAACGGAAATAAATCACACTCGGAAACAGAGGGTAGTAATCTCCAGAAATGTTCAGAAATTACCTAGAAGCAAAATAAATGTTGACAAAACAGGCTTTTACACAAATCTCGATAATTGGGAGCGGGAGGACACCAAGCCATAATTTGTTCCCGAGCGTTTTTTCTCCAATTTCTTACCTATTTTCACTTTTGTGATGGCCAGATCTACCATTCCATGGGGATGGCACAACAACAATTTTTATCGAGAACCCTGTCTTTAACTGGATTCTCATCTAAACGCTGTATCTTCATTAAGAGTGCTCCAGCATATCCACAATAAATAGTGCCCGCATGAAACGATTCTCTCGCCATGGTCTTCGTAATGTGCAGCGCTCGAACTCGTTCGAGCTTGGTGTGCATGAGGTCGGAGACAATAACAAACAATTTTTTTCTTCTGTACACCGCCACTACAGACCGCGTACCTAGTGGCAAAGATCGAAAAATTGTCTGGAGTCCCACAGATAGTCTTTCTCGAGTTGGAAACAAATCAACTTATTCCGCAAGCTGTCTGCGCAAACGGCTTCAATGGTCCTTCGAATGTCGTTTCTACTCCTTGGGAATCAGAATAGCACCAGTGCCTGTCGATTTTCTTTTAAGTACGGTAGAGTTGATCATCGATTTTCAGGTTGGCCATACTCACTCGACTCACCGCACAGGCTACGGCGCGAGGTCTGATACAACCCAACTTTGGTCCGACCCCCCTCCTGAATTGGGCTAACTGCTCAGCCCCCCCCTCCCCTTGCGAAAAAAATCCGCATTTCTTCCCTCGCGTATGGCTGTCCATATGTGGGAACGTACCCAAAATTACATAAACTCAGCTTGAAGCCGAAGAGCGCTACATACGGTGGACGTAGCTTGTTTTCATGCCCTGAGGGAGAATAGGTGCAGCTTCGGTCACGCAATTACATTCAGAGTATGACCAACCGCTTGTGAAAACGTACCCAAAATTTCATAAACGCAGCCTCAGGTCGAACAGCGCTACATGGGATGAGCGTAGCCTGTTTTTATGCCCTGAGGGCACATAGGTGCAGTTTCGGGCATTAATACAACATTTAGTAATTGGCTGTCTGGATTTGAAAACGCACCCAAAATTTCATAGACGCAGCTTAAAGGCGGCATACACGCTCGCAAACATATTCGAGATAACAGCATGGATAGTGTTGTGTACGGGACACAATCGGCGTGCAGAAATTTATTATCCAAAAGGGTGCCACAACGCAGGTGGCTAGACAAAAGTGTACAGCAAGAATATCAGTGAGAATAGTGAGGCGAGTGGTTGGCTGCCCGACGTCGTAGTGGTGGCGTGGCGTCGAGGCGTGGAGTGGAGCGGTGGTGGTGCAGGAACGGCGTGGTAGGCGAATTCAATAGGATCTGAAACAGTGCGGCGGCAGGGGTTTATATAGCGCGGTGGGTGGTCTGTGATTGGCCGGTTTTCGCGCCTAGATCAAAACCCACCCACATGGTGATCAGTCTACAAATCAACTGATGTTTGATCTCTCATCACAACAGATAGGTCCGCACGGCCCTTACTATTGTATGTTGTCAACGTTTGAAGTAGTAATCAAGCTTTCTTGTCTCGCATGCCGGTATTTCCCACCCCTTTGAGTAACAGAATGAGAATCGATACTTGGGCAAGAATTTGATAATTGAGAGTGATAGCACTATCAAATGGGAGTGCGCGAGAGAAATAGCTTGGTTTACTTGAGTATAACATGTCGACATATCTATTAACTCTCGTCCACTTTCGAGAGTGCCGCTCTATTTTAGCTGACTTTTTGAAATGGAGGATTTTATCAGTGCGCAAACATGTTATAAGAGATAAATCGAGCTTTTTCTCTACTGCCCCCCCTTTTCTTAGTGCTATCACTCTAAGTTATCAGATGTTTTCTCGAGTTTCATTCCTCATTCTCGTACTTGGATGGGTGGGAAAATACAGGCGTGTGAGAGAGCATTGCTCAAATATTGTCATTCTGGGGGGGGGGTGCATACAAATCTGTTGGTACCTGCTCGTTGGTGCCCCTGCTTCTACTGAACCCAGCAGACGTTTCAGGGTACACAGGGAACGTTCGAGCGATATAGCGTGCACAACTATATCGTGAAAGTATCCCATACATTGCATAAAAGTGTCGTCGTCCGGCGCTCTAAGGCCTCTGGTCCATAACACCATAGAATCCGTACCTAAGGAGTCCATGGAGTCTTTCGGCCACAAGTCACAATTTCGCCACCCTGAACTGTCGACCGCTGTCGGGTGATATTCAAAAAACTGCGCTATCCAGACTTCTGAGCTATTTCCATGCACCGCTTGCTGCTTTGCAGGAAACCCGCCTTAAGGATAGACCCATCATCCACGTCGGAGAGTACACCATCTACTGCGGTAACGCTGACGATGGAGAGTGAGAGGCTGTGAAATAGCTGTAAGGAAGGATTTCAATGATATTATCAAGGAGTTTGGCTCAACGTCGTGCCGGAATGCACTTGTGCGACCGCGGGATCACAGAGGATTCAATATGTGGATAGTGAGTGCTCATGCGCCCACAGAAACCGCCGAAGACAATTCCAAGGATGCCTTCTACGAGGAACTCAATACGTTGCTATTCAGGATACCTTGTCAACATCATGTTGTCGTGGAAATCGGGCAAATGCGAAGATGGGACTTGATCAGGAATCCGAAGTACTCGGTAAATGGTTCTACCCAGTGGAGCAAACATCGGACAATGGCTACCGCCTTGTCGGCTTTTGTGAACGCAGTGGTCTGATTAATGCATCGACATTCAAGAGGAATCATCGCCTCCATCAGCTTGCGTGGCAGGTACCAACCCAGTTATCTCCAGAAGAGCAGCGGAAACGGAAGATGACAACTTTGAAACTACAGCTCGACTATGTTCTGACGAGGAATATTCCAGTATCGGACATTCGAAGATCTAGAGCTGTGTGGGATGCCGCATTTGATTTGGATCACAGTCCTGTTCTGTTGAACTTCACTGCGATGATTCATAAGAGTTAGCGAGGGACTCAGCCTCTCCAGAGGATTGGCATGACAGGTCTCAGAGATGAAGAATGCAGAAGGAAATTCCGACAACGCGTTTCTATTCATATTGGAGTACGGACTGACAAGAAACTTTGCGACGCGGACTCTTTCGTCAAGTGCATCCAGGACGCTTCGAAAGAGACACTCCCGATTGTACAGCGTAAGAAGAAGCGGGAAGATGACGAGATGTTCTCCTGTCTTGTACACTACCAATGGAGTTGCAGTTGGTCATGCGACGCTGCCAATATGGAAGGATTACTTCAGTACATTACTGCATCGTCATCAGTACCTGAGCTCTCGCATGTTCAGCGAGCACATTACGATGTCAGTGAGGAACCGCCGACTGAGACTGAAGTTTCAGATTGTGTCCGGAAAATAAATAATGGAAAGGCAGGTGGAGATGACAACATCACTGCTGAAATACTGAAAGCTCTTTCACCATCTGGGATTCGTTAAATGACCAACACCATCCGTGCCATATGGATGAGCGAAAGAATACCCGATTCGTGGAGACATGCGATCATCGTACCTCTTCACAAGAAGCTATCTTTCACGCATCCTAAAAACTTTAGAGGAATCTTTCTATTTCGTGTCATGTATAAGGTTTTGGAACGTATCATTCTCAAGCGACTTATCAAACATCGTGAAGGAACTACCAGAGATGAGCCAGCCGGTTTTCGACCTGGAAGATCGACCTTTGAAGCTGCGTTCGACTCTCCTTATCGTTATCGATTGCTCAGCGCTCTGAGAGCAGATGGAGTCCCGGAAAAGTATGTTCGGTTATTCGAGAACATCAACAGACGAACAACAGCAGCAGAAAACATGCGCAGAGTTGCAGAGCATTTACCCCCCGCAGAGTTGCAGAGCATTTACGCGATCCTAACACCATCAGGACGCTCCTTTGTCGACCTGGAGTACGCCGACGACAGTGTTATTCGCTGAAAACAACGCAAAACTGCAAAGGATTGTAAACCTCGTTTCGAAGTATGCCGCAGCCTATGGACTTCGTCTTCTTCCTGACAAATGCAAACATATGTGAGTCTCTCAGAGGCCTTCAATGAGAGTTTGTGTGGACGGACAACGTATCAAACTGGTGGATGATTTCTGTTATTTGGGCTGTTGCTGAAGAACGATGGTAGTTATGCAGCGGATATTCGACAACGATGTGCGAAAGCTACGTCTGCATTCAATTCTCTAACCAAGGGTTTGTGGTCTACCCCCATCGCAAAGGAAGTCAAGTTGCGCGTCTACCTATCCGCTATTCGCCCAATCATGATGTACGGATCGGAGACGTGGGCAGCACCGAAGGCGCAGATGGAAAGGTTGTCTTGCACGGAGAGGAAGCTTTTTAGGTGTTTGCTTGGATATTTCTGGAAGCGTGTAGGTCATAGCGAAGATCTCTACAAGGAAATCGACGCAGTACATCAACGCTTGACACGAGGGAGGTGTCAGCATCTCCCAACGCCATCTCAAGCAACAATGGAGAGTCACTTCGACTGCTCGGGCATACACTAAGAAGAACGCCGGATCGTCTCGTACAACACGCTCAAAGAAGGCTTCCAAATCCCGTCTGGAGACGGCCAGCTGGGCGTAGGCGAAAGTTCTGGACGGGTGTGGTTAAAGAGGATTCGAAGCCACTCGGCATCGAAAGACAGTTCAGGCGCGATGTTTCGTTTTGCAGGAAATGGAATAGTGACAGCTGAATGGAATGTGTTCAAATTGTGGCTGAAGACCGTGAAAAATGAACACGGCTGACTACTAGGACGGCACACCTCGGTGAAGATGCGGAATGACCGCGTCAGGCGAAAGCCAACCGACTAAGTAAGTAATTGTCATCCTGGATGGTTTTCAGCGCTTCAGACTTCCTCGACGACATGGTAAGGTGCGTCCGAATGAGAATGGCGGCCCACGCGGCCGGCGTGCTTGGCGGGCGGCCGTCGCGTTCGCCGCTCTCAGACGAGCATGCGAAAGTTGCCCACCGCCATCGATTACGAACGGGGCCGGCACCGGCTGGCAGCAAGCACTGCGCTGATCAATCAGCTCAGCAGACGGGGGGAGAGGGGACAGCCGTCGCTGAAATCCAACACTCGTTCGAGGGCGGCACATGCGACGGCCGCCTGCCAAGCACGCCGGCCGCGTGGGCCGCCATTCTCATTCGGGCACTTTTTAGGTGCCGTGCGAGCTCATTTATGCTGATATCTCGACTATGTTTGTGAGCGTGTATGCTGCCTTTAAAGCCGAACAGCGCTATATCGGGTGGAGTCGATGAAAAAATCGATTGCTGTGACATATTTACAACTATTCATCAACCGGTTCAAAACAGTTTATGAAAACCCATTTTTAGGTGTGATACAATCGATTGTATTACCCCTAATTTCTCTGGATTCAGGTGTGATACATTCGAGTGTATCACACCTCAAAATGGATTTCATAGACCGTTTAGAATCGGCTGAAAGAGCTTAATTGAATACTTAGGTCCGTGACTAGGTTTCCCGCACGTTGTAGCAACGCGAAACTCTCTAACTCAAACTTCGATATATACTTGTAATGTCGTGCTCGTATAGGGTGAGCTCAGGAGACAGGATGCCGGTGGAGAGGCGTGCACTTCAAAAGGGCAAGTGTGGCGGAACACCCACCCACTCATTTTCAAAATCGCGGTGGTGAGGAACGGAGAGACACAACTACGCGAACTGCACACTCAAGGGGCTGCCTCGAAAGGGGCACGCGCCCTTCAGGATAGGTCCCGTTTAGATTGGGGGTCATAGTGATCCTAGGGCTCGATGCCCAAACAGTCTTAGTTTGGGTGTGTGGCCTGTGTGCCCGAATTCTTGGCAATTTTTCTTGGAGATTGTGACGGTCATCGATCCCTCACCTTCGTGGCATCCTGATCTTTGCCTGTGTGGCTCCCTTATTGCCTGTGTGGCTCCGCTAATGCCTCTGTGGCTTCGATATTGCCCGTGGGGCCTATTTAGTTGTCTTGGTGTTTGTTTTGGGAAGCCGGATTAAGTTCTTCATCTCGCCTCCTCACCGGTAACCTGTGTTTCTGATTTATTTCGTGTGTTATTGCATATATTGATTGCCATTTGTTTTTGTGGATTTTTTTGTATGTGCTATCATAAACATTGTTATTCTTCGCTCGTATGTAATGTTGTAAAGCGCTGTTCGGCTTAAAGCTGCGTCCATGAAATTTTGCGTGCGTTTTCACACCCGGACAGCCAATTACTAAATGTGGTTTTCATGCCCGAAACTGCACCTAAGTGCCCTCAGGGCATAAAAATAAGCTCCACCCACCTCATGCGCTCTTAGGCTTGAAGGTACTTCCATGAATTTTTGGGTACGTTTTCTTATGCGGACAGTCATATTCCATTTGTAGTTTCCGTGCCTGAAACTGCACCTATGTACATTCAGGGCGTAAAGAATCTTACGCCTCAGCCGATATTGCATCTTGGAAATTGCCTAACGAGTCAATGTCGTGGAGTAAAGTTCAAGAGATATAACAGTTAAGAACGCTCTTCTCAAACAGTCAAATATTAATCAATTCCCAGTTTTAAAGGGGTTTTCACTCCTGGCGGGATCGAACTCGTAAATCCCAAATCGCCTAAAAATGCATCTTTGATCACGAAATTCCAGAACATCTGCGTCATTTCGTTGACATGATTTCGTTGACACGGCTTGTAATGGCCTCGATGACATGCTCAAGACCACTGCTGCCGACATATCCAAGAGCACTTTGGCAACCACATTTCACTTTGCCGCAACTCCGCTTCCATGTCGGAAGCATTAACGATGGCCACACTACTGCCGTCTATTGGCTTGCATGCTTTCTCCTCTAGTGAAATGTCACCTCTTCGTCGTCTGTCTCCCCTTCTTTTTTGTCCATTTTTGTTATTGTTAGTTCTGAATCTGATTCTCCCTGTTGTTGTTGTTGTTGTTGTTGTTGTTGTTGTTGTTGTTGTTGTTGTTGTTGTTGTTGTTGTTGTTGTTGTTGTTGTTGTTGTTGTTGTTAGTGCACATTTCCCTTCCGGTCTCATGGTATCTTCACCCGGACTCTCGCTAATTTAGATTTCGAGCTCGGTCATATTCCTACCATAGCCATAATAGTGTTCTATACGTCTTGAAGCGAATGTTCGTTGTGGATCGGAATTCTGAAGTGAATTGTTATTGTCTAGCGGAAAACGGATTAAATTACTGTTATATTTGTTGATAAATGACTTGTTGGTAAACTGTGGTAAGTGAGTACTAAACTTGGAAAATCGCGACTAGGGCATCTAGTCGTCAAACGTGGCCTAGTACCGCAAGGCCGGGTCTTATAATGCCGAGTTGGGCGGTAAGGAGGCTAATGGCGGTCTAGAAAAGCCTCAGGCTATTATCTCGCCAATGTCAATCCCGCGATTTATCAGCGGGATCCCCGATTTGCTCCACAATGATTCCATATCCGCTGCGCTGTGGAAATTTTGCGGGTTTCACAATTCCCTCATTTCACTGTTCCATCTCTCATCACTTTCGTTCCATGATGAGGGGACTTAAAGACAGTGGTCGCGCTCAAATATGCTTGTCGTCTTTTTCTCTCTAAACCCTTCTCTGGGTCTCGAGTAGTAGGACCTATAAGAAAAAATCACGAAAAAAACGCTGTTTTGGGCCAAATTTGAAGCCTGAACCTTCTTTTCTTTTGATGGTGGACGAGTCCACCACGCATCATCGGCATCGATGATCTCTTATATCAAGAACATCAGCTAGCTTGAAATTGAATTTCAATCAATGAACCTTCGAATTTATGTACACATCTAGTCAAAACCATTGACTGAAGTGCTTTCTTTCAATGTTCAACTGTTTCATTAGGTAAATTTGCAATTCTTTCTTCCTCTGAGTGTCGATGATTTTTGACTGCTTGGCATGCGACTGTGATCTTTCTGTGCATGTGTGCACGAACTGGAAATTTAGGGTCTTAATAACTCTAATTCTAGCCCGTTTTTCACCGCGCTACCTTCATAGTTTTTGAGCTGTTTATATCTAAGCTGAATTTTGTAGTCTTTTCGAAAAGGTTTTCCAGCGTGACCACTGCCTTTAAACGTCGATTTCAGGAGGACTTAAGCCCCTTTCATAGTTTGCCGGCCGACGTCGGACGACTCGTTATCAAGTTTGACAAGTCAAGACAGATAAGATGAATAGGATAGGGTATATAGATATTACACATTCGATAACGAGTCGTCCGACGTCGGTCGGGCAAGTGTGAAAGGGGCATTGGGGCGATGTTGGTCGGGGAGTAGTCGTGTAGTAGTCGACAATATACATTCCATCCGATGGCCAAAATGGCGTCGGATCGGAGTTTCGGATATCGCCGATTTTGCGAAACCGACTCATCGGATAAATCGGATACTGTCCCAAACGAGAATTCCGGATAACGGATTCTATCCGAAACCAGAATTTTTGATCGGATCGGATATCGGATATCCGATCGGATAAAATCGGATCCACCGGATGATTCGGATGAAAAAACGGATTAGCGAATTTTTTTAGTAGTACCGAGGGTTCAACCCCGTGTATTCAAGCAAATACATTCTGTAGCCACGTGCGTACGCGTCGCGGTCTGGGAATGTCGCGCTCGCGGCGAACACTAAACCCCCCCCCTTTTAGAGTAGTCTTCAGCGCTTTAAAGGCAGTGTTCACGATAGTCTTCGATTTTGAGATTAATCGCTAAATCGATTGTTTGGCCCTCGAGTAGAACTGAAATGACGATGAAACCGCGAAAAACGCACCAGAAGGGCGCGCAATCCTCAAGTATCAGCCCGCCTTTTAAGTATCAATGGAACTGTTCGTTGTGACAATGAAATCTTTCGTAAACCCGTCTTTTGCAATTCTCCATTCTGTGTTGCTCCGTTCTTTCCTCCGGGCCCTAACTAGTACTGTTTTGCCCAAAATAATCTTCCAGTTTCGATTAGTCACATTTTTTACCGGTGACAACCACCGTGAACATGTTCATCCAACCAGACAACTAGTCCAGGCCATAGAACAATGTCACTGAAATAAGACGAATTAGTGCTTTTCTCGCCGTTTCTTCGTGATTTTGGTGACACTTGGTAGCCAACGCATTGTTTTGAGTGGAAAACTTGGAAACGAGAATCATCGTGAACACTGCCTTTGAAGGAGTAAATGGCTACCATCTGTGACGAGAAATGAACGCAGGAAAGAAAATTATGCCCCTGGACATGCCAATTTACTTGGTTTCACCCTAAAGCAAGGATGTCGCGTCGCCGCGCATCTCGCCGCGCGCGACGCTCGCCAACCGCGACGCTGCACGCTCGGGTGAGAAACGTCGCCCTCCCCTGCAACCGGTGAGAGCTCATAACTGGTCAAAAAGAAGACCTGCCACACAATCATGGTTTAGCGGGGCGTTGCGACCAATCTCGGTAGGGCTGCGACCCCTTACAGGCTACAGAACGGCGAAATTCACTTGGTTCCCACGAGCGCTGGTGCGGAGCGGAGGTTAGAGACAGCGAGAGAGCGTGGGGCAGACGGAGGCCGAGGCGTTGCGCCCGCCACTCGCGCCTCGAATGATGTAAATTACGGCGTTTCATAGAGGGTGCCTTGTTAAACGAAACCTTGGAAAAAAATCCGAATTCGTTACAAACTTTTCCTTCTGGGTAAAAATTGAGCTTGAAAATTATATGATCCCTGCAGAATCAGCGCTGTCGCAGCAAGGGGGCACCGTGCAATCGTACATAGCCACGCCCATTTTCCCGTGCCGCCGAATCATGAGTACACCAACCGAGGGTTTCCCTACCCTCCTCAATTCAAGTCGTTTGATTACGACACGAAAAAAAATGGGTAGGGACAAGTGCGAAACCAAAGCAAGGCTAGTTCTTTTCTGCACACTTCCTCTGTTACATTCAACATAAGTGAAGGACACAACATCAATTAATTTTAACACAAAACTACGGGTTGTGGAACGCGCCACATATTTGACGGTAGAGCGCGTCCTCGCCGTTGCACCGTCAACCCGTTTTCCACCGCCAAATACTCCGTGTATTGAATTTCTCTTCATCCGCGGTACAACCAACAATTCGACCCCTCTCCGTTTTTGCTCCCACCGTCGCACCGACAAGCCTTTTTACACCGCTGAACAACCGACAGCGTGTCTGAGTACAACTGCAGAACGTCACCCGAGTTATGAACAGATTCGCGCTGTAATAAAGCGTCCGAACAAAGGGCATTCCTCCGAAACCTGTCCATAAAAATTGCAAATACAACACTTGTTTGTCTTCCTGAGAGCTCAAAATCATTTGTGTGCCATCATCAGGAGCATTTTTAATTATTTCGCAGAAGTATATAATATGTGGAAACGCTTACACCTCCCTTTTACACATACAAGGGACGACCCCCTGCGGGAGGAGACGTCCTGAAAAAAGTTCTTCTGAGAGTTGTGAGGGATGGATAGAGTAACAATAATCTATGTTCGGTTTTTCCTAATGACCATCCGATAGAGCGAAAATTTAGAAAAATACGAAAAATTAGCGAGTGCATTCTCTTCAAATGTCCACCGTGGCTGTGCTTTCGGCTTTTCAGATAAAATACTTTTTCAGATAAAGATAAAACTGGCTGGCTACAATATTTAACACCCATCTACCTCAATATGCTTTATTTGGATCAATATGGAGAGAAAAAAATTTCGACTTTTTCTTTCGCCGTATACTCACTCGCTCACTCACCCTCGAACTCCAGATAATCGAAAAAAAAATCCTGCGTGATCGAGCCAAGTTCAGTAGTTTTCGATGAAGGGTCAGTAGTTGTATTGGGCAACCGATTGTCGCCTTCTGAAAATGAAAACTGCGGCCATGATTATAATTTTTAACAAAGGGTTTTTCGCTTTGCTTCTTGCAATGGTAACGGTTTTCTAAGATTATTGGCATACGACTTTTATGTGTTCAAGAAAGGTGTTTTTCTCACTCGAGAAAAGTACATAAAACAAAGTTACAAGGTGTTCACATTACAGTATTTCTTAATGAAACCGAAATGCTAGCACAAGAAGGTTAGAAGAATAATGTTTGAATCAGGTGAGGAAATGCTCATATAGTACAAGGATTCACGCGAAAGAAATTGTAAATCCAGTCAGATTGGAAAGAGCAAGTTAAAATGTGAATGAGAAACCACGTGGATAAACAATCGAATAAAGGCAAAACAATTTTTCCAGAAAACGCATCGCGTGAATCGAACCCCCAACTCAGAATCCGTTTAGCATTCCCAATCGTTATCCTCTCGAGCATCCCTGCATAGTGGCTACGGCAACTTCAATCAGGTGATATGAGGAATGGAATGCACAGTGAGCTCGGAAAACGCTTATATCTTACGAATGGGCCAGAATCAAACCGTCAAACCTTGTATAGGGCAATTTTATTGTAACTAAATGTGTGCCAAGCATATGAACTCACTCCAGTTGCTCCGAGTAGGGGGTTACAGGTAGTCTCAGACGATTTTTTCTTTTTTTCTGGAATATCTGAAGGCCCTTAGGAAAAACCGAACATAGATTTTTGTTACTCTATCCATCCCCCACAACTCTCAGAAGAACTTTTTTCAGGACGTCTCCCCCTCCGGGGGGTCGTCCCTTGTTAGTGTGGATGGCTTTTGATGGCAACAATGTATCATGAGATTGGACAAAATGAATTAATACCGCAAATTGCAAGTTTTTCCCGCATCTAAGGACTTGCAAAACGAAATAAGGCCTCTCCACTTCACGAAATACACCCTATCACATGCTATGCAGTTATTTTGTGATATTATGACCCCTTCATCATGAAATATTTGTATTTGTTCAATATGCATGCAGTGAAGTGTCAAAATCCATTCCTCACACATGCTTAATCAGCGATTCCGCAACCGCTAATAGAGCGCTCTACTACGGCGGACGCAATTCTATCCGTTTTTCATCCGAGATTATCCGATTTTTATCCGAAAATATCCGATTTTTATCCGATCGATTATCTGTTTTTTTATCCGATTATCCGGTTTTCTGATCGGATCCTTCGATTTTCACTTTTCCGGATATCGAATAATTCGGATATCGTGTTTTTTCTTCTGATCGGATTTCGGATCAATCCGAAATCGCCATTTTGACGTCGGATCGGATTTCGGATAATTATCCGATCGGATTATCCGACCCGGATATCCGAAACCGACTCCGTCAGATGGAATGTATAGTCGACAAGTCCCCTGGAATCTGATAGATCCTGTGAGTTTCTTCCTTATTTTTACATCTCCATTTCATTTTTTGCCTCATTTCTTTTCTTCTCGCAGTTGTTTCTCACTATTCAGTTTCTTTTTTGATCTCCTGTCTCATTTTGCTCTCTCAAAATGATCTCCAGTGTTATTTTGACCTTTTACTATGACCTCATTTTGCCGTCTCATTTTACCATTATATTCTATACTAACGGTATGGCTTTCGAAACCCCTCCCCACCCCTGATAGAAGGCCATCCTGATTCTTGATCGAAAGTCTGACCCCCCTTCGGCCGTCGGCGGGTCCGATTCCCCTCCCTCTATGATACATCACACCTCACGCCGAACTCTGTCACCGTATGTGATCGCACTAGCTAGATCTAGGAGATGCCGTTACCGCGAAGCATGTAAATAAACTGTAGGATGTGAACCTCTCCTTGCTCATACGATACTTAGGCTAAAGTACCCTTTCGAGAAAGTTAGTGTCTTCCTCCCATTTCCGAAAGTCTGAAGCGGCTTATTCCGTGGTTTGACGACAAAATTTACGTACTTCTTTACTCTGACGACTAAAATGCTCAACATTAGGGTTTTCAGGCATGCTGAGTTCAGTGGGAATCATAACTTCCGCGGAAAACTTGATCCACCCTCAACGGCTTATTTAAAGGCGTGTCTATGCTTTCGTAACGGGGCTTGAACCTAGAGTCTTTACCATGAATAAGCGCAGGAATAGCGGGAAAAGGATTAATTTTTCTAAGTTATTTCCTTTTTTGCGAATTTTCATTTTCTCTCTTGTCATTCCTGTGTGTATCAATGATGAAGACTAGTTACATTAATAATGTGTGGCGGGGGGGGGGGAAACACACCGTTTCTCAAAGCCTCCATTTTTTCTTCAAAATTTAGAAAGGAATACCTACAACTCGCAACAAATCAAGCTCCGGTACATATGCTTAGCGGAAATACGCAAACGCAGTACCGCCCTTCTCCGTTGCCGTGGACCGTGTTTGCAGCATTTCAAGGCAGCGTACGCGATGAGAACTGTGTTCCGATTTTCATCGTGCTTTTTGTGGACAGTTTGCATCGGAAATCCGAAGCTCAAGAGCCCATAGTAACAAAAATGTCGAAAAATAACAAGAAAAGAAAGAACAGAAGTAGCTCTACACGGCCTCAAACTTCAATGAGGAGGGCAAGCTTTGCCCACTCCTCTCAACAACCAACGATCAAGGTAAACAACTGAAGAACCGACTTCAAGATAATAACCAATGATTGAATGTTTATAATTTATCCCACAACACCCAGCTTCAGCAAACTTACTCAACTTCAGTATTGGTTGTTTCTCCGAAGTCGATTTTCCAGTTTCATATTGAATTTGAAGGCTGTACAAGACTAAACCGGGCTTTTTAGCCGATTTTTCGGCATTGTCATTGCGATGGGCCCCAGACCTTTGAACTTCCGGTCGAAACTCTGGGGCTGCTTTTATCGTGAACAACACCTTAGAGCAATCCCAAGTCCGAACCGCAACTCGACTCAATTCTATTGCTTTGAGATCTGAAAAATCAAGAAATGGAATTTTCGAAAACCTACCGAAGATGCTGTGACCCGTCAGAAAATCCAGATAATACCACAAAACTTTAGAGTTCGGCGAAAACGACTATACTCTTCACAGCGAGCTCACTCATAAATGTTTTTGATTCCACACACATCTTGATCTCGCGATGAATCGAACCCACGACACGGATTCTGCAGCTTGGATGGTTTCCCAACCTTTCCAATTACTACACACAAGATGTCAAATCAATGACATTTTTATCTGGGACGCCCTACCCCCCCCCCGGGCGGCATGCATGAACGCTGTCAAGAAGATCAGGGAGCCTCTCCGCGTCCTATGCGCGCAGCGTCGAGCCAAGGAGCGACTTCGAAGTGCATGGAGCATGTTGGTGCATCGCGGACGCAAATACACTTTCCAACGCAAACTTTACGCAATCATTTTCTGTGATCCCAGTCGCGTTTGGTTTCAAATACTGAGATGGGCTAGATGACAAAATGCCAAAGAGCGACTGGGAAGACAAAAAAAATGCCGCCTGGTGTAGAGCTTGCTTTAGAAGGTGCATTTACTTCTGCGACACACCAGTTTACGCCATGCACTTCGGGCCATCCCGTAGCCCGACGCATAGGACGCGGAGCGGCTCCCTGACCTTCTTCGCTGCGTTCATGCATGCCGCCCCACTCGCAGCTAACCGTCCCGGCGGCTGCGGGGTGTAGCTCATCCATGTCAGCAGAATGCTTCCCGGTTTTGGGGTGGGGGATTGAAACCCTTAAGAGAGTGAGACCCAGTGTGCGTGTGGGAGCCCTCATTGCCTCGAAAAGAATAGCGAATCTCAATTTTGGTTGCTTATCAGTGTCTTGAATTGGAGGTGGTGGACGAGTTATTCGTCACCACTAAAAAACACAACTCAACCGATTTTGATAAGAAAAGGTCCAAATAAGGCCTCTGTTTACAGAAAGATTAGGCTAATTTCAATGCACGTTCGCGCATTTGGACGAACCCTAGTGTACAAAAATGAGAAAAATATGAGTTGCACCTCCGCAGCCGCCGTGACGGTTAGCTTCGAGTTGCCGCCCCGGGAACAAAGACCCTCATTTGAATCATGGTCAAGCGTGGAAATGGAATCGGTCGGTGGAGAGTGCCCCCCACACAAGGCGTTGGAGCTAGGACTTTTCAGGCGTCACCGTCTACCGTTACAGACAATCGTGGCGGAACCGCTTCGCCATCAATAGTCAGCAAGCCAAGAGAGCGAAGCGAATGCTCCAGAAAATGACCTGCGACAGCGAATACGGGTTTTTGGGCCCCTTTTTTGTTTGGCAGCAGTTCATTAGTTACTCAGATTTTTATAAATCGAATAGACCATAAGTATAAGGCTGCAATATGGACCAAAACAGGTTAGTGAGCGGAAAGTACACATGCTCAACAGAATGTACCCTTATTTAGCAAAAAAATGATAACAAACTTGTGCTCAGCATCGAAGAATACTTTTCTGAGTGAATTTCCGGTTAATTTAGGGTCACAGGCGTAGGCATCCTTATGCATCTAGGTACACACAATTGCCCGTAAATCAGTGCAAGAAACTCGACTTCATGTTAGGTATAGTTTACAGCAATGGAAGTCGGACCTGGTGAGGTTGCGGACTCGTGCTAAAATACTGTAGTTTGATTGTGTTATCACTCATTTCTCCCAAATAACTGATATTGGTCGGTGAGTTTTTGTTTCCACTCTCACATTTTCAGCTGTTTTCATTGCCTCCACATTTGTAGTCATATCGGTGAAAATACAGACTCACCGATTCTTCACAACTGTTCCGGAAAAATGAGTGATACTACTAACAAGCTACCGTATGGTAAGACGAGTCCGCAACCTCACAATGTCCTACTTGCATTGCTGTAGACTATACCTGCCAAGGAGAAGTTTTAGGCAAGCTGTGTCATTCTCAATCAATAACAGGTTTGCAAGAACCCTGCATTCGCTTTCGCCGCGGTTCGCTGCTCTTTGCTGTGTCTTGGCTTGGTGCCAGTGAATTTTCAGGTGGTCCTGCCACGATTGTCTGTAACGGTAGACGGTGACGCCTGAAAAAGTCCTAGCTTCAACGTCTTGTCCCACCCCACCTCTTAGCGGGTGACTCGTCACTACGGCCCCCTCCGCGACTCGCAACTCGAATATTTCCTCTTCATTCTCTACTGTCTTTTTGCGTTTTTTTTTTCACATATAGAGAATTTGCCAATATTCTCCTTCTCAGACAATGGAGAAACCTGACCGCAGACAACTCCTCGAATTAAGACCAACCGCCGCACAACGATAGCGCGCCGCTGTTGGACCGCAGGGACAACTATGCAGGCGGGTGGACCGCATTCAAAGAATGTAGCAATCCAGATTTATTGGGTTGGTTTTGACTGGTTTGGTGACGGATAACGAAACTAACAAGTAGATGTTGTGAGGATAGGCTTTAGTGGATTTTTGATATACTTGGATCGAGCAAATCACAGCTGGATTAATCCGAAAAGGTCAGAACTGTGATTTGTTTGAAACATGACGAATCACCCTAAATCACAGTAAGCGGTATTGGTATCGGGACACCTCATTGCGTAAAATACAATATTCCGCGTATTTTTTCATAACAATCAGAATTTTAAATGGAAATTTAATCCCACATAAACAAGCTCTCAAATAAAATACCATAAGATAGGGTTTAAAGCCGAAATCGAAGCTCTACAGAGACTTAACAATTACATGGTAAATTTTGGATTTGGGTGCTTAGTATATTCTCATTGAACTCCCTATACTGTAATTGTATACTCTGTGTTCGAACATTAATAAAACTCCATAGCGAATACAGTAGGGGTTTAATGACCATGCGTGCGAGGCCCGTCACCAATAAAGGTCGAAGTTGATGGCAACGGCCGCCCACACCGTATGACCGCAGGTGATAATTAACGGCTGAGGCCGCAAGAAAGCAAGCCATGCCTCCTTTCAGCAACAAGTCAGATCAGTCTTCTGTACCACGTTCCTCGCAATTTCTCCATTTAATAATGGTTATTAGTGCTTTTAGTTCTCACATAACACCGTGGTTTGCCTTGAACCCTTCTGAATTTAGACCTACGTCCAGTATATATGGTTGGAATATCTCTACGCAGCACGCACGAATATCTCTCTACGAAGCCGCAACGCAGCATTTATCTCGCTATCTTGAGTGAGGAGCGGTCGTTTCTCTACCTCTACCATTGTGTTTTCTACAGAAAAGCATAGGGTTTTCGTGATCAAGATATCATATTAGCAGCGCCGCTTCCCCAAGTCAAAATATGAACGATATTTCGACTGGTGTCCCGACATTTTGACCTCTAAAACGAATAACAAGACCAGCCAGAGTGAATTGAATTACCATCCGAATGCAACATAGTTAAATTATGCCTAATGGCGGTATTTCTATATGTTTCCCAAATATTCGGATATATATATATATATATATATTAGCTTGTCCGGTAAGTTCTTGCCGTTTTTTTAAATTTTTCGTAATATAATTGTAATATAATATAATAATATAATGTAATATAATGTAATGTAATAATGTAATGTAATATAATATAATATAATATTAATTTAATATATTTTAATTTTTTTAATTTTTTTAATTAATTTTTTAAATTTAATTTGAATTTAAATTTTTAAATTAAATTCTTCGCAAACCAATATCGAGCAGTTCTTTCAGCTATGGCACCCTCTCCGTATACGGCACAAATCTCTCTAGCAGCTTCCGTGGCTTGGGCACCTCGGTTAAACCCAAAAAGTAGATGGTGTCGAAAATGCTCGTTTTTGTCGACTTGACACTCCATTTGAATGCTCTAAAAATTAACAAAAACTAATCGAAACAAAAAACCAAATAGATTTTTTTGTAGAGCAAAAAATTCTCTTTCGGATAACACAAAACATTGTACCAAAAAGTTTCATTTCGATCGCTAATTTTTTAATTTAAAAAACGGCAAGAACTTATCGGACAACCTAATACATATATATATATATATATATATATATATATATATATATATATATATATATATATATATATATATATATATATATATATATATATATATATACAGTACCGTGCAAAAGTCTATTCGTTTTTGTTTTTCGACCATAACTTTCGCAAATTGCAACCGTTTTGGATGAAAAAATTTTCCCATGTGGAGAAACATACTCTAAATGCGTTGCACATATCAGCGATAATATGTTTCAAGTGGCCTAAATATATGATTGATTTTTCCCAAATTCGCATAATTGGCCATTTTCATTTTTTTTTATAATTTGTATTTTTTCTCGTTTTCTTACAGCCTATGGTTATTATTTCTTATTAACAAAATGGCTAGACCCCAGGGCTCTAAGAATCTCTCACAAGCAGAATGCGAGGCTATCTGCCGAGGTAAGTCCCGATCCATGGGCTTGTCGACAGCGTTCCTAGCACAACAGTTCAATGTGACTATCCGTGCAATTCAAGCAAGTCTGAAACAACCAGTTCGAGCGAAATCGACGGGAAAGCCTAGTCTTACATCTTCTTCAACACATCGACTCATCAGAAGAATGAGCAAGGCGAATCCGAGGATGGCAGCCCCCGATATCCGCAAGGAGCTCGTAGAGCATCATCATGTTAAGGTTGGTTTTCGTAGTGTATGACCTATATTTTTTAATGTATTCTGTTTCAGATCTCCGTGGATGTTGTCAAAAGACGCCTACGCGATTCAGGCCTTTTTGGACGACGCCCTATCAAAAAGCCGATGATCTCTGAGAAGAACCGTAAAGCACGTCTGCAAAGGGCCAAAGACCACCTTCACTGGACTCCGCAACACTGGTCTGAAGTCATCTCGTCAGATGAATCTAAGTACGCTTTTATTGGGACAGATGGAATAAGCCACGTTAGACGCCCAGTAGGTTCCAGACTGCATCCGCGCTATCAGGTCAGCACCGTTAAACATGGTGGAGGCGCTGTCATGGTGTGGGGCTGCTTTCACGCGAATGGTGTCTGTCCCTTGCACCGCATAGAAGGTACTATGGATAAGGAGATGTACAAGAGCATATTGGAGAACCACATGCTTCTATTTGGGCGAGTTGCCATGCGTAGGGACTTTGTCTTCCAGCAAGAGAATGATCCGTAACATGCTTCTCATCTGGTCAAGGATTGGTTCGACGAGCGCCGCATCCGCGTAATGGACTGGCCGAGTCAATCTCCGGACCTGAATCCAATCGAACATCTCTGGGCAGAATTGGGACGGGCACTTCAAGGCAAAACTGCTCGAAATGCGACTGAAAAGTTTGCACAACTCGAGCAAGCCTGGAAGTCTATTCCAGTCCCGAGTCTCACCAACCTTGCGGCCTCTATGCCTAGACGGTGTCAGGCGGTGATCGACGCCAACGGTATGGCTACCAAGCACTAGATGTATACTATTCAGAAACATAGTACCGTTCCGCTCTTTAGCCTTTTTTTAGTATTTATATTTTTTCAAAATAATATCATTTATTAGCCTCTTTGTCATAATTTGATTTTTGTTTATACTTTGGTTGTAAGTGTTGTTTAGAGATGATTTTGTAGTATGTTTGTTCTAATATTGTGTGGTAGTTGTGATAAAAATTGAAGCCGGTTGCTCAGGTAACAAATGAGTTATGGTCGAAAAACAAAAACGAATAGACTTTTGCAAGGTACTGTATATATATATATATATATATATATATATATATATGACTTTACTTAATCGGTTGGCTTTCGCCTGACGCGGTCATTCCGCATCTTCACCGAGGTGTGCCGTCCTAGTAGTGGCGCGTCTATACTTTCGTAACGGGGCTTGAACCTAGAGTCTTTACCATGAATAAGCGCAGGAATAGTGGGAAAAGGATTAATTTTTCTAAGTTATTTCCTTTTCTGCGATTTTTCATTTTCTCTCTTGTCATTCCTGTGTGTATCAATGATGAAGACTAGTTACATTAATAATGTGTGGCGGGGGGAAAACACACCGTTTCTCAAAGCCTCCATTTTTTCTTCAAAATTTAGAAAGGAATACCTACAACTCGCAACAAATCAAGCTCCGGTACATATGCTTAGCGGAAATACGCAAACGCAGTACCGCCCTTCTCCGTTGCCGTGGACCGTGTATGCAGCATTTCAAGGCAGCGTACGCGATGAGAACTGTGTTCCGATTTTCATCGTGCTTTTTGTGGACAGTTTGCATCGGAAATCCGAAGCTCAAGAGCCCATAGTAACAACAATGTCGAAAAATAACAAGAAAAGAAAGAACAGAAATAGCTCTACACGGCCTCAAACTTCAATGAGGAGCGCAAGCTTTGCCCACTCTTCTCAACAACCAACGATCAAGGTAAACAACTGAAGAACCGACTTCAAGATAAAAACCAATGATTGAAGGTTTATAATTTATCCCACAACACCCAGCTTAAACAAACTTACTCAACTTCAGTATTGGTTGTTTCTCCGAAGTCGATTTTCCAGTTCCATATTGAATTTGAAGGCTGTACAAGACTAAACCGGGCTTTTTAGCCGCTTTTTCGGCATTGTCATTGCGATGGGCCCCGGACCTTTGAACTTCCGGTCGAAACCCTGGGGCTGCTTTTATCGTGAACAACACCTTAGAGCAATCCCAAGTCCGAACCGCAACTCGACTCAATTCTATTGCTTTGAGATCTGAAAAATCAAGAAATGGAATTTTCGAAAACCTACCGAAGATGCTGTGACCCGTCAGAAAATCCAGATAATACCACAAAACTTTAGAGTTCGGCGAAAACGACTATACTCTTCACAGCGAGCTCACTCATAAATGTTTTTGATTCCACACACATCTTGATCTCGCGATGAATCGAACCCACGACACGAATTCTGCAGCTTGGATGTTTTCCCAACCTTTCCAATTACTACACACAAGATGTCAAATCAATGACATCTTTATCTGGGACGCCCTACCCCCCCCCGGGCGGCATGCATGAACGCTGTCAAGAAGATCAGGGAGCCGCTCCGCGTCCTATGCGCGCAGCGTCGAGCCAAGGAGCGACTTCGAAGTGCATGGAGCATGTTGGTGCATCGCGGACGCAAATACACTTTCCAACGCAAACTTTACGCAATCATTTTCTGTGATCCCAGTCGCGTTTGGTTGCAAATACTGAGATGGGCTAGATGACAAAATGCCAAAGAGCGACTGGGAAGACAAAAAAAATGCCGCCTGGTGTAGAGCTTGCTTTAGAAGGTGCATTTACTTCTGCGACACACCAGTTTACGCCATGCACTTCGGGCCATCCCGTAGCCCGACGCATAGGACGCGGAGCGGCTCCCTGACCTTCTTCGCTGCGTTCATGCATGCCGCCCCACTCGCAGCTAACCGTCCCGGCGGCTGCGGGGTGTAGCTCATCCATGTCAGCAGAATGCTTCCCGGTTTTGGGGTGGGGGATTGAAACTCTTAAGAGAGTGAGACCCAGTGTGCGTGTGGGAGCCCTCATTGCCTCGAAAGAATAGCGAATCTCAATTTTGGTTGCTTATCAGTGTCTTGAATTGGAGGTGGTGGACGAGTTGTTCGTCACCACTAAAAAACACAACTCAACCGATTTTGATAAGAAAAGGTCCAAATAAGGCCTCTGTTTACAGAAAGATTAGGCTAATTTCAATGCACGTTCGCGCATTTGGACGAACCCTAGTGTACAAAAATGAGAAAAATATGAGTTGCACCTCCCGCAGCCGCCGTGACGGTTAGCTTCGAGTTGCCGCCCCGGGAACAAAGACCCTCATTTGAATCATGGTCAAGCGTGGAAATGGAATCGGTCGGTGGAGAGTGCCCCCCCCCCACACAAGGCGTTGGAGCTAGGACTTTTTCAGGCGTCACCGTCTACCGTTACAGACAATCGTGGCGGAACCGCTTCGCCATCAATAGTCAGCAAGCCAAGAGAGCGAAGCGAATGCTCCAGAAAATGACCTGCGACAGCGAATACGGGTTTTTGGGCCCCTTTTTTGTTTGGCAGCAGTTCATTAGTTACTCAGATTTTTATAAATCGAATAGACCATAAGTATAAGGCTGCAATATGGACCAAAACAGGTTAGTGAGCGGAAAGTACACATGCTCAACAGAATGTACCCTTATTTAGCAAAAAAAAGTGATAACAAACTTGTGCTCAGCATCGAAGAATACTTTTCTGAGTGAATTTCCGGTTAATTTAGGGTCACAGGCGTAGGCATCCTTATGCATCTAGGTACACACAATTGCCCGTAAATCAGTGCAAGAAACTCGACTTCATGTTAGGTATAGTTTACAGCAATGGAAGTCGGACCTGGTGAGGTTGCGGACTCGTGCTAAAATACTGTAGTTTGATTGTGTTATCACTCATTTTCTCCCAATAACTGATATTGGTCGGTGAGTTTTTGTTTCCACTCTCACATTTTCAGCTGTTTTCATTGCCTCCACATTTGTAGTCATATCGGTGAAAATACAGACTCACCGATTCTTCACAACTGTTCCGGAAAAATGAGTGATACTACTAACAAGCTACCGTATGGTAAGACGAGTCCGCAACCTCACAATGTCCTACTTGCATTGCTGTAGACTATACCTGCCAAGGAGAAGTTTTAGGCAAGCTGTGTCATTCTCAATCAATAACAGGTTTGCAAGAACCCTGCATTCGCTTTCGCCGCGGTTCGCTGCTCTTTGCTGTGTCTTGGCTTGGTGCCAGTGAATTTTCAGGTGGTCCTGCCACGATTGTCTGTAACGGTAGACGGTGACGCCTGAAAAAGTCCTAGCTTCAACGTCTTGTCCCACCCCACCTCTTAGCGGGTGACTCGTCACTACGGCCCCCTCCGCGACTCGCAACTCGAATATTTCCTCTTCATTCTCTACTGTCTTTTTGCGTTTTTTTTTCACATATAGAAAATTTACCAATATTCTCCTTCTCAGACAATGGAGAAACCTGACCGCAGACAACTCCTCGAATTAAGACCAACCGCCGCACAACGATAGCGCGCCGCTGTTGGACCGCAGGGACAACTATGCAGGCGGTCGGACCGCATTCAAAGAATGTAGCAATCCAGATTTATTGGGTTGGTTTTGACTGGTTTGGTGACGGATAACGAAACTAACAAGTAGATGTTGTGAGGATAGGCTTTAGTGGATTTTTGATATACTTGGATCGAGCAAATCACAGCTGGATTAATCCGAAAAGGTCAGAACTGTGATTTGTTTGAAACATGACGAATCACCCTAAATCACAGTAAGCGGTATTGGTATCGGGACACCTCATTGCGTAAAATACAATATTCCGCGTATTTTTTCATAACAATCAGAATTTTAAATGGAAATTTAATCCCACATAAACGAGCTCTCAAATAAAATACCATAAGATAGGGTTTAAAGCCGAAATCGAAGCTCTACAGAGACTTAACAATTACATGGTAAATTTTGGATTTGGGTGCTTAGTATATTCTCATTGAACTCCCTATACTGTAATTGTATACTCTGTGTTCGAACATTAATAAAACTCCATAGCGAATACAGTAGGGGTTTAATGACCATGCGTGCGAGGCCCGTCACCAATAAAGGTCGAAGTTGATGGCAACGGCCGCCCACACCGTATGACCGCAGGTGATAATTAACGGCTGAGGCCGCAAGAAAGCAAGCCATGCCTCCTTTCAGCAACAAGTCAGATCAGTCTTCTGTACCACGTTCCTCGCAATTTCTCCATTTAATAATGGTTATTAGTGCTTTTAGTTCTCACATAACACCGTGGTTTGCCTTGAACCCTTCTGAATTTAGACCTACGTCCAGTATATATGGTTGGAATATCTCTACGCAGCACGCACGAATATCTCTCTACGAAGCCGCAACGCAGCATTTATCTCGCTATCTTGAGTGAGGAGCGGTCGTTTCTCTACCTCTACCATTGTGTTTTCTACAGAAAAGCATAGGGTTTTCGTGATCAAGATATCATATTAGCAGCGCCGCTTCCCCAAGTCAAAATATGAACGATATTTCGACTGGTGTGCCGACATTTTGAGCTCTAAAACGAACAACAAGACCAGCCAGAGTCAATAGAAATACCATCCGAATGCAACATAAGTTAAATTATGCCTAATGGCGGTATTTCTATATGTTTCCTAAATATTCGGATATATATATATATATATATATATATATATATATATATATATATATATATATATATATATATATATTAGCTTGTCCGGTAAGTTCTTGCCGTTTTTTTAAATTTTTCGTAATATAATTGTAATATAATATAATAATATAATGTAATATAATGTAATGTAATAATGTAATATAATATAATATAATATAATATTAATTTAATATATTTTTAATTTTTTTAAATTTTTAATTAATTTTTTAAATTTAATTTGAATTTAAATTTTTAAATTAAATTCTTCGCAAACCAATATCGAGCAGTTCTTTCAGCTATGGCACCCTCTCCGTATACGGCACAAATCTCTCTAGCAGCTTCCGTGGCTTGGGCACCTCGGTTAAACCCAAAAAGTAGATGGTGTCGAAAATGCTCGTTTTTGTCGACTTGACACTCCATTTGAATGCTCTAAAAATTAACAAAAACTAATCGAAACAAAAAACCAAATAGATTTTTTTGTAGAGCAAAAAATTCTCTTTCGGATAACACAAAACATTGTACCAAAAAGTTTCATTTCGATCGCTAATTTTTTAATTTAAAAAACGGCAAGAACTTATCGGACAACCTAATACATATATATATATATATATATATATATATATATATATATATATATATATATATATATATATATATATATATATATATACAGTACCGTGCAAAAGTCTATTCGTTTTTGTTTTTCGACCATAACTTTCGCAAATTGCAACCGTTTTGGATGAAAAAATTTTTTCATGTGGAGAAACATACTCTAAATGCGTTGCACATATCAGCGATAATATGTTTCAAGTGGCCTAAATATATGATTGATTTTTCCCAAATTCGCATAATTGGCCATTTTCATTTTTTTTATAATTTGTATTTTTTCTCGTTTTCTTACAGCCTATGGTTATTATTTCTTATTAACAAAATGGCTAGACCCCAGGGCTCTAAGAATCTCTCACAAGCAGAATGCGAGGCTATCTGCCGAGGTCGATCCATGGGCTTGTCGACAGCGTTCCTAGCACAACAGTTCAATGTGACTATCCGTGCAATTCAAGCAAGTCTGAAACAACCAGTTCGAGCGAAATCGACGGGAAAGCCTAGTCTTACATCTTCTTCTTCAACACATCGACTCATCAGAAGAATGAGCAAGGCGAATCCGAGGATGGCAGCCCCCGATATCCGCAAGGAGCTCGTAGAGCATCATCATGTTAAGGTTGGTTTTCGTAGTGTATGACCTATATTTTTTAATGTATTCTGTTTCAGATCTCCGTGGATGTTGTCAAAAGACGCCTACGCGATTCAGGCCTTTCTGGACGACGCCCTATCAAAAAGCCGATGATCTCTGAGAAGAGCCGTATAGCACGTCTGCGAAGGGCCAAAGAGCACCTACACTGGACTCCGCAACACTGGTCTGAAGTCATCTCGTCAGATGAATCTAAGTACGCTTTTATTGGGACAGATGGAATAAGCCACGTTAGACGCCCAGTAGGTTCCAGACTGCATCCGCGCTATCAGGTCAGCACCGTTAAACATGGTGGAGGCGCTGTCATGGTGTGGGGCTGCTTTCACGCGAATGGTGTCTGTCCCTTGCACCGCATAGAAGGTACTATGGATAAGGAGATGTACAAGAGCATATTGGAGAACCACATGTTTCTATTTGGGCGAGTTGCCATGCGTAGGGACTTTGTCTTCCAGCAAGAGAATGATCCGTAACATGCTTCTCATCTGGTCAAGGATTGGTTCGACGAGCGCCGCATCCGCGTAATGGACTGCCCGAGTCAATCTCCGGACCTGAATCCAATCGAACATCTCTGGGCAGAATCGGGACGGGCACTTCAAGGCAAAACTGCTCGAAATGCGACTGAAAAGTTTGCACAACTCGAGCAAGCCTGGAAGTCTATTCCAGTCCCGAGTCTCACCAACCTTGCGGCCTCTATGCCTAGACGGTGTCAGGCGGTGATCGACGCCAACGGTATGGCTACCAAGCACTAGATGTATACTATTCAGAAACATAGTACCGTTCCGCTCTTTAGCCTTTTTTTAGTATTTATATTTTTTCAAAATAATATCATTTATTAGCCTCTTTGTCATAATTTGATTTTTTGTTTATACTTTGGTTGTAAGTGTTGTTTAGAGATGATTTTGTAGTATGTTTGTTCTATCATTGTGTGGAAGTTGTGATAAAAAATTGAAGCCGGTTGCTCGGGTAACAAATGAGTTATGGTCGAAAAACAAAAACGAATAGACTTTTGCAAGGTACTGTATATATATATATATATATATATATATATATATATATATATATATATATATATATATATATATATATATATATATATATATATATATATATATATATATATATATGACTTACTTAATCGGTTGGCTTTCGCCTGACGCGGTCATTCCGCATCTTCACCGAGGTGTGCCGTCCTAGTAGTGGCGCGTCTATACTTTCGTAACGGGGCTTGAACCTAGAGTCTTTACCATGAATAAGCGCAGGAATAGTGGGAAAAGGATTAATTTTTCTAAGTTATTTCCTTTTCTGCGATTTTTCATTTTCTCTCTTGTCATTCCTGTGTGTATCAATGATGAAGACTAGTTACATTAATAATGTGTGGCGGGGGGAAAACACACCGTTTCTCAAAGCCTCCATTTTTTCTTCAAAATTTAGAAAGGAATACCTACAACTCGCAACAAATCAAGCTCCGGTACATATGCTTAGCGGAAATACGCAAACGCAGTACCGCCCTTCTCCGTTGCCGTGGACCGTGTATGCAGCATTTCAAGGCAGCGTACGCGATGAGAACTGTGTTCCGATTTTCATCGTGCTTTTTGTGGACAGTTTGCATCGGAAATCCGAAGCTCAAGAGCCCATAGTAACAACAATGTCGAAAAATAACAAGAAAAGAAAGAACAGAAATAGCTCTACACGGCCTCAAACTTCAATGAGGGGCGCAAGCTTTGCCCTACTCTTTCTCAACAACCAACGATCAAGGTAAACAACTGAAGAACCGACTTCAAGATAAAAACCAATGATTGAAGGTTTATAATTTATCCCACAACACCCAGCTTAAACAAACTTACTCAACTTCAGTATTGGTTGTTTCTCCGAAGTCGATTTTCCAGTTCCATATTGAATTTGAAGGCTGTACAAGACTAAACCGGGCTTTTTAGCCGCTTTTTCGGCATTGTCATTGCGATGGGCCCCGGACCTTTGAACTTCCGGTCGAAACCCTGGGGCTGCTTTTATCGTGAACAACACCTTAGAGCAATCCCAAGTCCGAACCGCAACTCGACTCAATTCTATTGCTTTGAGATCTGAAAAATCAAGAAATGGAATTTTCGAAAACCTACCGAAGATGCTGTGACCCGTCAGAAAATCCAGATAATACCACAAAACTTCAAAGTTCGGCGAAAACGACTATACTCTTCACGGCGAGCTCACTCATGAATGTGTTGATTCCACACACATCTTGATCTCGCGATGAATCGAACCCACGACACGAATTCTGCAGCTTGGATGTTTTCCCAACCTTTCCAATTACTACACACAAGATGTCAAATCAATGACATCTTTATCTGGGACGCCCTACCCCCCCCCGGGGCGGCATGCATGAACGCTGTCAAGAAGATCAGGGAGCCGCTCCGCGTCCTATGCGCGCAGCGTCGAGCCAAGGAGCGACTTCCGAAGTGCATGGAGCATGTTGGTGCATCGCGGACGCAAATACACTTTCCAACGCAAACTTTACGCAATCATTTTCTGTGATCCCAGTCGCGTTTTGGTTGCAAAATACTGAGATGGGCTAGATGACAAAATGCCAAAGAGCGACTGGGAAGACAAAAAAAATGCCGCCTGGTGTAGAGCTTGCTTTAGAAGGTGCATTTACTTCTGCGACACACCAGTTTACGCCATGCACTTCGGGCCATCCCGTAGCCCGACGCATAGGACGCGGAGCGGCTCCCTGACCTTCTTCGCTGCGTTCATGCATGCCGCCCCACTCGCAGCTAACCGTCCCGGCGGCTGCGGGGTGTAGCTCATCCATGTCAGCAGAATGCTTCCCGGTTTTGGGGTGGGGGATTGAAACCCTTAAGAGAGTGAGACCCAGTGTGCGTGTGGGAGCCCTCATTGCCTCGAAAGAATAGCGAATCTCAATTTTGGTTGCTTATCAGTGTCTTGAATTGGAGGTGGTGGACGAGTTGTTCGTCACCACTAAAAAACACAACTCAACCGATTTTGATAAGAAAAGGTCCAAATAAGGCCTCTGTTTACAGAAAGATTAGGCTAATTTCAATGCACGTTCGCGCATTTGGACGAACCCTAGTGTACAAAAATGAGAAAAATATGAGTTGCACCTCCCGCAGCCGCCGTGACGGTTAGCTTCGAGTTGCCGCCCCGGGAACAAAGACCCTCATTTGAATCATGGTCAAGCGTGGAAATGGAATCGGTCGGTGGAGAGTGCCCCCCCCCCACACAAGGCGTTGGAGCTAGGACTTTTTCAGGCGTCACCGTCTACCGTTACAGACAATCGTGGCGGAACCGCTTCGCCATCAATAGTCAGCAGGAAAGAGAGCGAAGCGAATGCTCCAGAAAATGACCTGCGACAGCGAATACGGGTTTTTGGGCCCCTTTTTTGTTTGGTAGCAGTTCATTTGTTACTCAGATTTTTTATAAATCGAATAGACCATAAGTATAAGGCCGCAATATGGACCAAAACAGGTTAGTGAGCGGAAAGTACACATGCTCAACAGAATGTACCCTTATTTAGCAAAAAAAATGATAACAAACTTGTGCTGTGTTATCACTCATTTTCTCCAAATAACTGATATTGGTCGGTGAGTTTTTGTTTCCACTCTCACATTTTCAGCTGTTTTCATGGCCTCCACATTTGTAGTCATATCGGTGAAAATACAGACTCACCGATTCTTCACAACTGTTCCGGAAAAATGAGTGATACTACTAACAAGCTACCGTATGGTAAGACGAGTCCGCAACCTCAAAATGTCCTACTTCCATTGCTGTAGACTATACCTGCCAAGAAGTTTTAGGCAAGCTGTGTCATTCTCAATCAACAACAGGTTTGTAAGAACCCTGCATTCGCTTTCGCCGCGGTTCGCTGCTCTTTGCTGTGTCTTGGCTTGGTGCCAGTGAATTTTCAGGTGGTCCTGCCACGATTGTCTGTAACGGTAGACGGTGACGCCTGAAAAGGTCCTAGCTTCAACGTCTTGTCCCCCCACCTCTTAGCGGGTAACCCCTCACTGCGGCCCCCTCCGGGCATCGCAACTCGAATATTTCCTCTTCATTCTCTACTGTCTTTTTGCGTTTTTTTTTTCACATATAGAGAATTTGCCAATATTCTCCTTCTCAGACAATGGAGAAACCTGACCGCAGACAACTCCTCGAATTAAGACCAACCGCCGCACAACGATAGCGCGCCGCTGTTGGACCGCAGGGACAACTATGCAGGCGGTCGGACCGCATTCAAAGAATGTAGCAATCCAGATTTATTGGGTTGGTTTTGACTGGTTTGGTGACGGATAACGAAACTAACAAGTAGATGTTGTGAGGATAGGCTTTAGTGGATTTTTGATATACTTGGATCGAGCAAATCACAGCTGGATTAATCCGAAAAGGTCAGAACTGTGATTTGTTTGAAACATGACGAATCACCCTAAATCACAGTAAGCGGTATTGGTATCAGGACACCTCATTGCGTAAAATACAATATTCCGCGTATTTTTTTATAACAATCAGAATTTTAAATGGAATTTTAATCCCACATGAACGAGCTCTCAAAAAAACACCATAAGATAGGGTTTAAAGCCGAAATCGAAGCTCTACAGAGACTTAACAATTACATAGTAAATTTTGGATTTGGGTGCTTAGTATATTCTCATTGAACTCCCTATACTGTAATTGTATACTCTGTGTTCGAACATATATAAAACTCCATAGCGAATACAGTAGGGGTTTAATGACCATGCGTGCGAGGCCCGTCACCAATAAAGGTCGAAGTTGATGGCAACGGCCGCCCACACCGTATGACCGCAGGTGATAATTAACGGCTGAGGCCGCAAGAAAGCAAGCCATGCCTCCTTTCAGCAACAAATCAGATCAGTCTTCTGTACCACGTTCCTCGCAATTTCTCCATTTAATAATGGTTATTAGTGCTTTTAGTTCTCACATAACACCGTGGTTTGCCTTGAATCCTTCTGAATTTAGACCTACGTCCAGTATATATGGTTGGAATAATATCTCTACAAAGCCGCAACGCAGCATTTATTTCGCTATCTTGAGTGTGGAGCGGTCGTTTCTCTACCTCTACCATTGTGTTTTCTACAGAAAAAGCATTGGGTTTTCGTGATCAAGATATCATATTAGCAGCGCCGCTTCCCCAAGTCAAAATATGGACGATATTTCGACTGGTGTCCCAATATTTTGACCTCTGATACGAATAACAAGACCAGCCAGAGTGAATTGAATTACCATCCGAATGCAACATAATTAAATTATGCCTAATGGCGGTATTTCTATATGTTTCCCAAATATTCGGATATATATATATATATATATATATATATATATATATATATATATATATATATATATATATATATATATATATATATATATATATATATATATATATATATATATATATATATATATATATATATATATATGACTTACTTAATCGGTTGGTTTTCGCCTGACGCGGTCATTCCGCATCTTCACCGAGGTGTGCCGTCCTAGTAGTCAGCCGTGTCCATTTGTCACGGTCCCCAGCCACAATTTGAACACAATCCATCCATCGATCACCATTCCACTTCCTGCGAAGTGAAACATCGCGCCTGAATTGCCTTTCAATGCCGAAAAAATTTCAAATCCTCCTTCACCACGTCCGTCCAAATCTTTCGCCTACGTCCAGGCGGCCATTTCCAGACAGGACTTGAAAGCGTCCTTAGAGTGTGTTGAACAAGACGATCTGGCGGTCTTCTTAAAATATGCCCCAACAGACGAAGACGACCTTCCGTTGCCGCTTGAGATGGCATTGGGAGATGTTGGCACCTCCCTCGTGTCAAACGTAGATGTAAGGCGTCAATCTCGTTGTAGAGATCTTCGTTGTGGCACATCCGCGGCCAGAAATATCCGAGCAAACGTCTAAACAGCTCCCTCTCCGTGCAATCCAACCTTTCCATCTGCGTCTTCGGTGCTGCCCACGTCTCCGATCCGTACATCATGATAGGGCGAATAGCGGATAAGTAGACGCGCAACTTGACTTCCTTCGCGATGGGGGTAGACCACAAACACTTGGTTAGAGAATTGGATGCAGACGTAGCTTTCGCACATCGTTGCTGAATATCCGCTGCATAACTACCATCGTTCTTCAGCAAACAGCCCAAATAACAGAAATCGTCCACCAGTTCGATACGTTATCCGTCCACACAAACTCCCGTAGAAGGCCTCTGAGAGACCCACATCTGCTTGCATTTGTCCGGACGAAGACGAAGTCCATAGGCTGCGGCATACTTCGAAACGAGGTTCACAATCCTTTGCAGTTTTGCGTTGTTTTCAGCGAATAACACAATGTCATCGGCGTACTCCAGGTCGACAAGGGAGCGTCCTGATGATGTTAGGATCACGTCCGCAGGAAACAGATCTGCAACTCTACGCATGATGTCATCAACGGCAAAGTTGAATAGGAAAGGTCCTGCTACAGCTCCTTGCCTTACTCCTGTTCTCACCTCGAAAGCTGACGTAAATCCGACACGCGTACGAACTGCTGCTGTTGTTCCTTTGTTCATGTCCTCGATTACTCGAACATACTTTTCCGGTACTCCATCGGCTCGCAGAGCGTTGAGCAATCGATCACGATGAGGAGAGTCGAATGCGGCTTCAAAGTCCAAAAAAGCAAGCTGTAATGGCTTCGAATACCGCTGCCACGGTTCAATTACTCTTCCCACGACGAAAACTTGGTCGATGGTCGATCTTCCAGGTCAAAAACCGGCTTGCTCCTCTCTGGTCGTTTCCTCACGATGTTTGATGAGTCGCTCGAGAATGATACGTTTTAAAACCTTGTACATGACCCGAAGTAAAGAGATTCCTCTGTAGTTCTTAGGATCCGTGACGGATAGCTTCTTGTGAAAAGGTACGATGATCGCATGTCTCCACGAATCGGGTATCCTTTCACTCATCCATATGGCGCGGATGGTGTTGGCCATTTCACCAATCCCAGACGGAGTAAGAGCTTTCAGCATTTCAGCAGTGATGTTGTCACCTCCAGCTGCCTTTCCATTCTTCATTTTCCGGACACAATTCGAAACTTCAGCCTCAGTCGGCGGTTCCTCACTGACATCGTAATGTGCTCTCTGAACATGCGGCAGCTCTGGTACTGATGGCGCTGGACGATTCAGTAGTGAACTGAAGTAATCCTTCCATAATGGCAGCGTCGCATCACCAACTGCAACTCCATTGGTAGTGTTGAGGACAGCGGAACATCTCTTCATCTTGCCGCTATACTGTCGTTACAACGTGTAGGCTTTCCTCGGATTCTTCTCCTCCCAAGCCTTCTCAAACTCCTTAGCTCTACACGTCCATTCTCGTTCGCGGTCATTTTGAAGCTGCCGACGCAACTTCCTCCTGAGACGCTTCTCCTCCACGAAGTTTCCTGCAGTTCGGAAAGCACATACTCTGTTGCAAGGAGATGTTGTTTCCTCTGAGACGTGAGCGAGCTTCGTCCTGGGCTGTACAACCGGGAGTGCCTCTTTCGAAGCGTCCTGGATGCACTTGACTAAAGAGTCCGCGTCGCAAAGTTTCTTCTTAGTCCGTACTCCAATATGAACAGGAACGCGTTGTCGGAATTTCCTTCTAAATTCTTCATCCCTGAGACTTGTCGTATCAATCCTCTGGAGGGGCTTAGCCCCTCGATTCCTCTTATGAATCCTCGCAGTGAAGTTCAACAGAACTGGACGGTGATCCGAATCGAATGCGACATCCCACACAGCTCTAGATCTTCGAATGTCCGATACTGGAATATTCCTGGTCAGAAAATAGTCGAGCTGTAGTTTCAAAGTTGTCATCTTCCGCTTCCGCTGCTCTTCCAGAGATAGCTGGGTTGGTCCCTGCCACGTAAGCTGATGGCGGCGATGATTCCTCTTGAATGTCGATGCAATAATCAGACCACTGCGTTCACACAAGTCGACAAGGCGGTAGCCATTGTCCGATGTTTGCTCCACTGGGAAGAACCATTTACCGAGTACTTCGGATTCCTGATCAAGTCCCATCTTCGCATTTGCGTCAATCTCCACGACAACAGCATGTTGACTAGGTATCCTGGCCAGGTACGTATTGAGTTCCTCGCAGAAGGCATCCTTGGAATTGTCTTCGGCGGTTTCGGTGGGCGCATGAGCACTCACTATCCACAGATTGAATCCTCTGTGATCCCGCAGTCGCACAAATGCATTCCTACACGACGTTGAGCCGAATTCCTCGATCATACCACTGTAGTCCTTCCTTACAGCTATTGCACAGCCTCCCACTCTCCTATCATCAGCGTCACCACAGTAGATGACGTACTCTCCGACGTTGATGACTGGTCTATCCTTGAGGCGAGTTTCCTGCAAAGCAGCAAACGGTGCATGGAAGTAGCATTCACCTGTTTTTATTTCCCTCGTAGACGGAAATTCGCTGTACTTCATCTTAAAAATCCACTATAAGACGTACGACCTCCCATCAAGAATCAAAATTTCAGCTTCAAAAAAAGAAGCTGAAATCCTTATAGTATTCCCCACAAATTGTCACAATTTCATTTCCCAACCCGACTGGTTCCCAATTCGTAATCGATTACAGGAGCAAATTCCGAAATCGCCTCTTTTGGGAGTTGGTATCCCAGAAACCTGAAATCAAAATTTCTATTTTGGTGAGCACTTTTTTCCTGGGCTAACAACTTATTCGATTTCAGAAAGAGAGGGAAACTCTGACGTTTGGCTAAGTTTGAGGTGAGTGAAAAAATTAGCCATGGATATTTTTTGTGGAAGCCTTCGTAATCCAAATAATCACACATGTGTAAAATACAAGGTATAGCTAAAATGTGTTTGCAAAAAAATAAATTTTTGCAAAAAGTTTGAATTTTGGTTGGGCTAGTCGTGAACTGCTGGAAATTTCTCAAAATCAGCCTACTGCCGATTTTGGTTGGGCTAGTCGTGAACTGCTGGAAATCTGTCAAAATCAGCCTACTGCCGACTTTTTTCCGGGATGATTTTTGATAGAGCTACGGGTGGGCTGTTTTTTATACAGTGCTATTTTATTTTTTTCACTATGATTCTAGCTGAATTCTGTGAATGAAAAACAGAAGGAGCGAATTTTTCCTGAAGGAGGTGGGGGTCGTTAGAATTTCCCTTTTTTTGGGCGCGGACCGACCTCGGTGGGGGTCGTAAGTATTTTGCGGTCTTTGCCAACAGGCTGCTTGACCCTGGCCAGAACAGGGACTGCAGTGGCCCGAAAGGCAACAGCAGTGGCAACCTGACAGCAACAGAAGCCGACTCGCTGATTGGGAACACGAGCCGAACTGCCAGGCGGCTCGGGGCAGAGAATCGCCTGAGTTGTGATGAATACCGTTTTGGGACATGATTCTAGCACGAGCACCAAAATGTTGGCACACGAGACGAATTGTACGGCCAGCAAATTTTTGAACTAAAAATGCCTTGGCTCGCTGGTGCGGCTAGATAAAGGCCCTTGACTGGAATAGTAATAATAATTTTATTTCATTAAGCTGTAGAAGGCAGAAGTTGAAGAATGAAAACAAAATTAAGGCTGCGAAATCTTGATCACATGACACAAAAAAAGCAAATTTATGCCATTTGCTTGAAAGACTAATATCTCGAGGGCAGGGAATGAAGGTTACAACGATAATTGGGGGCTTGGAGGTAGTGGAGGGAAGAAATGCTGAGTTTAGAGGGTTGATAGTGAGGAATAAGAAGTACACTAGTGTGCCAAGGAAGTGTGTGAATGAGGGTAATCCGTTCCGGCTTCATGCAGAGAAACAATTTTGTTTGTCACGGAAATTTTGTGCGAAACACAAAAAAACACACGGAAATGAGATTTTTGGTTTTGCAAAATGCGGAAAGGTTTGGAACGATAGATCAAGTGCTTTTGCCTCGATAGTTCAAATATTCCCGTGCCTGCCTGCCTTTTAGCGGTTTACGTAGTTTTGAGTTCGAAACGTCTAGAAACATGCAAAAACACTGTGGTTTTTGGAGCGCAAAACGCGAAATTTCGCCAATAGGTGGTGTGAGTATAATAAGTAGGGGTTTTGGATGCCGGCAAATATTTTCAGTCTGCATTTTCAGCGCCAGAGCAGGGTTTACAACTCGCTGGAACTGGATAACCCCGCCTAGGTGCTTCCAGAAAGGCGCTGAATTAATGAATTTTTCTTGGTACAGACACCGGTTTTCTTAATGTAAAGGCGTGTATTCATTTTATATGCATTTAATCCTGCCATTTTGTCGCTTTCTGCTAAATCATAATACGGTTCCATCAATATCACTTATTCTCAACCTCACTTATTCTCAACCTCACTTGTGCTACCTAGTATTTGGCTTTATATTACTCACGGTTCTACCTGGTTTAGAATGCTCATTTGTTGTTCTTCTTACCTGTGTACGTCTACCGGTATAGAGGTCTCACATACATATTATTTAGTTTAGTATGCCTTATTTTTACTGTTCTCATATGCATTGTTGCCTGTTGGAAGTTCACACTGTTTTCTGTTGGAGGTTAACATTGTTGTCTGTTCGATGTTGACATTTTTGTCCGTTGGAAGAACTTCAAGAAGAAATCTGGAGAGAAACATTTCTGTGTATACGTGCATGTCTGGTGGTGGTCGGATGTGGTGGGCCCTCAGGGGAGCAATCGCTAGAGCAGGGTATATTTTCAAAATTGCCCTATTCATTTATGCTTGGATTTGAACGCGCTGGATGGTGCAGTAGATGTGTGTTAAAAAAATAGACCTTACGGAGTCATGGTTCAGTCTATACCAACTACGGGGGGTGGTGATGGGCTACGTACGTGACCTCACAGGCTAATAGCAGCTGAGCCCGGATGAATCGATGTACCTGATGGGCTGGCCCTAGCTGAATCTGGACCGACCGCTGCAGCTTGCAGGACGACCGCAGAAAACGTGTTGACTGACCGCAGGAACCTGCGGGCCAAACGCATCAACCTGTGGTCCAACCGCAGGAAATCACAGACCGACCGCAGGAACCAGCGGACAACCTGTAGGTCCGCCAGACCAACCGCAGAAGCCTGCGGTCTCACCGCCGACCAACCGCAGGAATTTTCAGACTAACCGTCGACAAAAAACCGACCAACAAACGCCCATCCCGGTGGCGATCGTCTATTGGTCGGCGGTCAGGTTTTTCCATTGTCTGAGTTGTTTGTTGGCTCATTTTCGGTTCAGTCAAGAGCCAGGGGTCTCAAACTCGGACTGTGAATAGTATCAGTGAAAAGCCTAAAAACAAATCTTACATAGAAAGGATCTACGAGAGAGAGTTTTTTCACTTGTTTTGCTATTGGAAGTCTGAAGACTTTCAGTAGATTTTTTTTCAAAAAATTGGCTTAAAAAAAAATTGGTACCAAAAAGTTACTCTCAAAATGCTGCAAAACTCATTTCTGTATAGGTGGGAAAACAACTTTTGTTCTAACCTCCACCACCTCTGAACTCTGACCACTCGAAAAAAAAATTCGTACCTAAAAAGTAGGTCTCAAAATGCTGCAAATGTTCCCAAAATCATTCCTGTATAGAGGATAAAACGATTTTTTTCCGACCTTTCCCACTTCCGGACTTGGTACATTTTCGGATCTCATCCCGGTAGTGGGAGGCATCTCTGCCCCAAACTTTGGAGATGACATTTTGGGAGCAGCCAGCCAGCAGGATAGAAAATGGTTTTATCTTAATCGCTCTGTCGTACTTTATGTCACACTCATTTTGTTTTCTACCAGTGAGGTGAAATACGTATACTTTCAAGAAGAGTAATCATATCAAATCACTTTGTACATACTTAAAGGGGTTTTTAGATGTATGCTTATTGCCCACTTTACCAGGTTGTCCAATAAGCTTTGTCGTTCGAAAAGAGAGGGCGTTGCTAGTAGCCCAATTTTTTTTTCGTTTTGTTGGTACACTCTTCATATGAACGTATGTGAAGTTTCATTTCAATCTATCAATTCCTTATTTGTTTACAAGCCATTTAGTGTCACGGTGTCACAGCAATGAAAAAAATTGAATATCGTGCAGTGATAAAATTCTTATATTTCGAAGGTGTAGCACCAAAAGAAATTCACGAACGAATGTTAAAAGTGTACAATGATTGCTCACCTACAATTAGAACAGTAGAAAGATGGGTTGCCGAAATTTAAACTTGGTCGTACAAGCCTTGAAGACGATCCACGTGAAGGACGTCCAATAAGCGCATCAACACCAGAAATCATAGCCAAAATACAGAATATGATTTTGGAAGATCGTCGTTCGACTGAAAGATTTAGTAGAGGCTCTTGGTGTCTATCACCATAATCCTGAATCAAAACAAGAGGCTAAAGAGGGGTGTGAACCTGGTTGTTCGGCTTCGAAGCGAGTTCGTGTCCGGAAATCGGCCAAAAAGGTTATGGCATCAGTTTTTTGAGATGCGAAAGGAATGTTGTTTGTGGATTACTTGCAAACTGGTAAAACAATTAATTCTGAATATTATTGCAACCTTTTGGACCAGTTGAAGTAAAAATTTGTGAAAAAAGACCCGCTTTGCAGAAGAAAAAATCCTTTTTTATCAGGACAATGCACCGTGTCACAAGAGCATTTAGACAATGGCTAAAATCAATGAATTAATGAAAGTTTGAATTGTTGGAGCATCCACCGTATTCACCAGATTTGGTCCCCAGCGACTTCCATTTGTTTCCAAAACTCGAAAAATTTATGCGTGGCAAGCATTTTTCATCAAATGAAGAGGTCATACGGCTGTTGAAGCGTATTTTGCAGACCTTTCGAATTCTCACTTCAGGTATGGGATCCACAAATTGGAGGATCGTTGGAGCAAGTGTATTAATGTTTAGGGAGCTTATACTGAATATTATAGTGTATTTCGAACCATAAAATTGTGTTTTTCTTATCGAACGACAAAACTTATTGAACAAACTGGTATGAGTATCTCTGGTAGGCTCACAAGCGGTATTGGCTTTCTGATTCCCTCAACGATAGATCATTCGATTTTTTTTTGCTCTTCGAGCAAACAGTCCGCTAAGTGTACCCTCGATGCACGAGCAGCTCGCAGGAAGGAGTTTGGCCTGCGTTGCGGCTCGTTTTGATAAGAGGTGAACAAGCGGCCGTGTGGTGTTCCGGCCCCTGCCCGGGCACCTGGTAATCGATGCTGATAGCCATCACCGCATCGATTACCAGGTAGTCGGGGCGGAGCCGGAACACCACACGGCCACTTCTTGTTGCAATTTATCCATACTGTATCACTTAGTACATATTTAAACAATCACATGGAAAGTGCATGGCTATTTACACTCAATCACGATTTTTAACAAAATTTTCATTTAACTGTTCACATTTTGGGGGCCAAAATTTAAAACAATAGAAAATTAAAATGAAGGCAAACCCAAGCTTCAAATTCCAAAAAGTAACATGAGAGATTAAACATTTTTCTGAGCAAAGGAGATAGTGGTTTCTACTCGCACGCGGCCAAACTCGCCCCTCTTCGCGGTCTGCCAAACTGCGGCCCTCCTCTCTCGCCGGGATCATCCCACTGTAGGCTTGACCCTGGTTTCAATTAATCAATTCCAGTGCAGCTGCGTGAGCGCAGCCAACGAACTTTCTACCGTCATGACTCATAAAAATGCTATTGTAACCAGGCGAAGCCAGTGTGGTTTGTTCATCCATGCCATTCATCTTACATCAGATTCGTGTATAACTAGGTTTTAATTTCGGATAATATGTACGCATAAGATGAAAGATATTGTTTTCATCTCAAAATTACGACGTGCAACCCGCAGTACAAATCGCAGGACTAATCCCCGCGCGATTCGTGAATGCCATACAGGGTAGTTGTGGAATGGCGACACACAAAACTTCATTCATATATCATACACATCTTTCGTCTACATATATAATCCACCAGTAACCTCTATGGTGGATCCTGTCATATATTTTGACAGATCTGACGCAAGAAACAATGCGGCATCTGCGATTTCGCCGACTTCGCCCATTCGCCCCATTGGTATTCCTTGACAAATGTTAGCCAACACCTGGAAAAATCATTTAAGTAAACAAGCGCTACCCACCATAGGGCGGTCGGCCACCGCCCTCAATCAGCTACTTCAGTTCCAAGCCCGGTGCTTCAACACAGAGTTCTCTGCTCAGCGATCACTCACTAGCTCTACTCAAGTGGATGGTGCACTGATGATATCAGGGTGGGATTCTATGAATGAGTGATAGATGACTTCCAGAAATAGACGACTGTCCGCCGACACTACGCGGGCTCTCGGGGAAACCTCTCTCTCCGCGGGAAGTGTGGTGCTGTGCCGCGAATCGGGTTCGCGCGAAATGGATTAGCTCGACTTGGCCGGCGGGAAGTGGGCTACAGTTCACCTCCGCACTGCCGTTCAGTCCGCAAAGTGCACCCTGATAGCGAAATCGTGCTGCGGCGCGGTTGAGAGTATCCTCAGACAAGGATGTGGGATCACCCGGGCGCTTTTTGCCTTTGGTGCCCGGGTGATCCCATCGCCCGGGTGATCTCACATTCCTGTCTGAGGATACTCGCAACCGCGCCGCGGCACGATTTCGCAATCAGCGCACACTTTGCGAACTGAACGGCAGTGCGGAAGTGAACTGTATGTTTATGTGAGGTTGTAAAAGGGGTGTGGAAAATATCTATTTTGCTCGGAAACCCACTCCCTAGAAGTGCCAAACAAATTCGTAATGCGTCTTCCGAATAAAAAAAAACGGATTATCATGCTTAATTCACATACATACTTACAGTCTTGAAACAGAGTGAATCTCGAATCTTGTTTTGGGTGTAATATAACTTATTGTGAAAAATGCGCTTTTTGACGACACACATTCACTACGCTGCCTCCATACCAACAATGCTAGGCTTGTAACAGAGCATATCTAGACGAATGAAACAAACTTTATCTGGCATCGCTTCCGTCATTGGAGTTCGAATGAAACCGGGCAAAATGGTGTTGACTCGGACGCCTTTCCTTGCCAGTTCTTTTCCAACAGATTTACTGAAGGCAATTACTCCAGCCTTCGTGGCGGCGTAGTTACATTGACCAAAATTTCCCACCTAAAAATAAATACCAGACTCTTGTATCCTCGGCACTGTCTGAAGCTTGAGAGCAAAAAATGAGTCATTCCCTGATAAAATTAAGACGAAGCATTCCAGAAAAATGATCAGCTATTTCATAATGGATGGTGATGGCATGGGAAGAGGTTTACCCATTTGAGGATCCCATTCCTTGAAGGCAGGGTTCAGGATGAAAATTGTTTTTCTGTTTGTCCACCTATCTTAAAAAGCGGCCCCATGCTGATTCCAATGATGTCTCTGAAATCGTACAAGACCTACAGGGAACGGAGTTATGGTCCCTCAAAGATTGAGCTATGAAAACATAGTGGATGAGTTGTCCGAGGATTGTAACTTCCGTCTTTTGCAGCCGATCTATGCGAGCTGACCTGAGTAAAGAGAGAAGTTGAGAATGAAGGGAAGAACGGGCCATGATTGGGAACAGGGATGTGCGGCAATTGCCGTTTGCCGTTTGTCGTTTGCCGGCCATTTTCGGGACTTTTTTGCCGTTTGTCGTTTGCCGAAATTTTTGTGACTTTTCCGGCAAAACTCGGCAAAACATCGGAATAAAACGCCACCTGTACTGGCGACCATGTGGGTAGAATGGGTAATCCGTGACCGTATTCATGAAACTATGGGAGCCTCCCAGGAGGGTCCCAAGACCGTCCGCCGCATACATCGGCTGGTTCTTAAAACCTTTCCGGAAAGCTCCCGTAGTTTCATGAATACGGCCACCGATTATCCGTTGTTCGCTTAACCGTTATCCGGGGTTTTGACTTATCTGGGGTGGTAGTGAATGGGTTTGAAAACGCGAGTTAACTCGCGGTAGGTTCGTGGTAAACTGCAGCGAGCTGTTTATTTGACGATTTTTAGGAAAGGTACCAGACATTGCTGAAACTACGTTGTGAGCCACTAGCGTTTAGAGCCCATAGTGTAAAAAAATGCCCCAAAAAGTGGTTCATTCTGACTTTTTCGGAAAAACATTGATTCAGAAAAAAAATTCCGAGAATTTTCTGAAGTTTTCTCAGCTCGCGGTAAGTTCGCGCAGAACTGCACTTAGACACGAGCTGACAGAGAAATCGGAAATAGTGTTAAAATGAGGATAAAGATGGATAGCTTCCGAAAAAGTTCTCCGGAGGACTTTTTCGAAAGCTATCCATCTTTTTCATTATTCATATACTAATTTCATTTTCTCTGCCATGTAGATAGTCCAGCTCCAATGTGGTGCTTTAGTTTATGTTTCGACAGATTTTGGTATAGCTAAAAGCAGCCGGAAGCACTTCTGCGACACAGAAGCATTTTTACGATACACGTGGGCAAGGACTCCTAAAAAGTATGCCGCGCGAGTGCCAGGAAAGTACCGCGACCCTCGACCGTGCCGCTATAGTTCCACGGTAGTACCGCAGCAGCTCCGTGATAATTACTGTGCTGTGGAGATTCTGTTGCAGTGTCTTGAGTGTCGACAACGCCGCGACATTGCCGCGACAGTACCGCGGAAGTTCCGTGTTGGAATTGTACGAACTCCGCAAGGATGCATCAGCGAACCCGCGTCGATTACGATTTACTGTTATGTGTGGTGGTAGAACAGGATCGTTGCTGGTTAAATAGCCCCAATTTGACGTACATTCCGTATCTCTTAGGTCGCAATAACGGGGATACACTCTGTCCCTATCAGACAGAAGAAGTAAGCGCCGCAGGTGTGTATTTTTGTTCGTAGGCCCACCCTCTTGTATTATGACTCATTTCATATGAGTTACTCGCAGTCGGTCCTATTTTTGTGAGAGCGCACCCACCGATCCGCAGCGACACCACCGCGGAGCCGCAACAGCACCACCGTGGAGCCGCTGCACCACCACCGCGGAGCTGCAGCGGCACCATCGCGGAGCCGCAGCGGCACCACCGCGGAGCCGCGGCGGCACTATCGCGAGGCCGCCACGACATTGCCGCTGCGACTCGGCGATAGTGCCGCTTCGGTGTCTGTAGGAGCTGTAGCCGCTTCCTCGCGAAGCCGCAGCGGCGAATTCTTTGATTTCCATTAGGTCCCATATGTCTTGTTTTTGTTCATCTGATGCCTTGAAATGGAACTACTCATTTGAAATGAAATCATTAGAATGTTGACATAAGTATTGGAAAAAAAGGAAAATAGTAAAGCGGCTTATTTGAATAATTTATGGGTCAATATAAGGGATGAGGTTTTTTTTGCCGTTTGCCGATTGCCGTTTGCCGGCCGTTTTTGGGATTTTCTTGCCGATTGCCATTTGCCGAAATCTCGAAATCGTTTGCCGCACATCCCTGACTGGGAATCATCGCTCATCTCACGATCTCGAGCATTCATTTGTTCACGTCGGTGAGAGTGTGTTGCGCTTTCGGGGTTTGCCTTGCGCTCAAAGTGGCAACTTCGGGCTCTTTTGGAGCGTTTCCTGGCTCGTTTCCATGCGTTCCTTCGACGTCAACGTTACAGTATGCCCCTCCACTACGCATTCCTAGTGGAAACTGAGACACCTTTTTTATCGTGAACACTGCCTTTACAGGCAATGGTCGCGATCAAATATGCTTGTCATCTTTTCCTCTCTAAACCCTTTTCTGTGTCTCGAGTAGTAGGACCTACAAGAAAAAATGCGAAAAAATCACTGTTTTGGACCAAATTTGAAGCCTGAACTTTCTTGTTTTTTGATGGTGGACGAGCCCACTCCACATCAACGGCATCGATGACCTCTTATATCAAGAACATCAGCTGGCTTGAAATTGAATTTCAATCTATGAACCTTTACATTTATGTAAACAACTAGTCAAAAACACTGACTAAAGTGATTTCTTTCATTGCTCAACTGTTTTTATTAGGAAAATTTGCATGTATTTCTTCCTCTGAATGTCGATGATTTATGACTGCTCGGCATGACATTGCGATCTTTCAGGTCGACGCTGTACACGTGTGCACGAACTGGCTTCATTGCGCTCTGGAAACTCTAATTCTAATCCGTTTTTCACCACAATACCTTAATAGTTTTTCAGCTGATTTCGATCTAAGCTGATTTTTGTAGTTCTTTTTTCGATAACGTTTCTCATCGTGACCACTGTCTTTAAACCGTACGGAATCCTCCCATTTGTTTGTTCGAGCAAGTCCACGTTCGAGCAGTGGTGTTCCTCTGACTACGGCTTCCTTTACCTTTGCCAAGGGCTTTTACGAAAACGTGTCATCTAAAGTACATAGGGCATCTGATGACGTCATCAGGGTGTCATCTAAAGTACATAGGGCATCTGATGACGTCATCAGGGTGTCATCTAAAGTACATAGGGCATCTGATGCCGTCATCAGGATGTCATGTAAAGTACATAGGGCATCTGATGACGTCATCAGGGTGTCATGCAAAGTACATAAGGCATCTGATCACGTCATCAGGGTGTCATGTAAAGTACATAGGGCATCTGATGACATCACCAGGGTGTCATCTAAAGTACATAGGGCATCTGATGACGTCATCAGGATGTCATGTAAAGTACATAGTGCATCTGATGACGTCATCAGGGTGTCATGCATAGTACACAGGGCATCTGACGACGTCATCAGGGTGTCATGAAAAGTACAAAGGGCATCTGACGACGTCATCAGGGTGTCATGTAGAGTACATAAGGCGTTTGATGACGTCATCAGGGTGTCATGTAAAGTACATAGGGCATCTGATGACGTCATCAGGGTGTCATGTAGAGTACATAGGGCATCTGATGACGTCATCAGGATGTCATGCAAAGTACATAAGGAATCTGATCACGTCATCAGGGTGTCATGTAAGGTACATAGGGCATCTGATGACGTCATCAGGGTGTCATCTAAAGTACATAGGGCATCTGATGACGTCATCAGTGTGTCATCTAAAGTACATAGGGCATCTGATGACGTCATCAGGGTGTCATGCAAAGTACACAGGGCATCTGGTGACGTCATCAGGGTGTCATTTAAAGGACATACGGCATCTGATGACGTCATCAGGGTGTCATCTAGGCTGGGATTCATGAAAGGCAAACCACGGTTACGGCTGGGCTAGCAGAGGAAACCGGCATTCACGAAAAATCTGGTTTGGTTACGGCTGGGCTACAATTGGGCTACGCGTAACCGCACCTCGGAGCTGCGGTTAACCGCGGTTAGCAGCGGTTTTGCGGCTTAGTCGTCGAATTGATGGTGTGCTGTATTAGTGCACAACAATAAGGAAACGCACCTTTTGCGAATACGCATAAAAACTTGATATCTTCGAGGCAAGCTGAAAATACAGAAATGCCGCCGTTATTGACTGCCACATTATAGGCCCTCTAGCCATAATGTGTTCCTCTCGATAACAACGAAAATTCTCAGAATCATCAACCTCATCTGTAAGTTTTATGTATGTTGCCCATGGCTAACTAAAAATCTTTATGCCTGTCCTCCCTGCTCTCGCTCTCTTCTTTATTTTATAGCACATCGTTGTTCTTTTTGCGTCCACTTTTTGTTCCTGATTCTTGTCTTCCGTGCGCTGACCATTTACCGAGCAGCCACAGGCTCTTCGCTGGGGTTTCTCCCCCATTTCGGCTCCGAATTCCCTCAGTTTTTCCTCAGAATTTTTTCCCAGCACTTTTCGTACACGTTTTCGTCATTTTTCTGTTGGAAAACCCTAACTTGGTTTGGTACTGTGATGCATGATTTGGTTTTTTCGCATTTACAACGTTTTCTTCTACTTTTTTTTCCGAAGCGCCCACTTGGATTTCAAATGTTAATGTTTTTTACAAGGTTCTATGATCAACCTGGGTTTTCTCGATGTTTTTAGTTCAAACTTCTGTTTTTCACTTGCATTTTGAGCTTTTTCCATATGATTTTTCTAAGGAGTCGTTTTAGTTTTCTCCTGTTGTGAGCGACAGTAAGCTTGTGTGAGAATTACAAAGAGAAAAAAAACAAAAAAGGGATTCTTAGACAAAAAAAGAGATGGAAAAAACTCGGAACTCAAACGACAAACGGAGAACTTGAAGCCAAAAACTCATTGAGAGGACGATGATGATCCCTGCAGCAACACCTAAGCCATGTGAAACACACAAAAAAATTAGAGGGGCGTTTCAAAAAAAAAAGAAGTTGAAAAGGCTAGTAATGCGAGAAAAAAGCTAAATTGGGGGTTAAAATTTCACCAGCAGGTTTGCGGCTCATCGTGAGAGAGCAGCATCACTTTATGTACTTTCAAAAAACCAAAAAGGATTTAAAAAAAGGAAAAAATGAAAAACTTAAAAATGGAAAAAACATTTCCAAGTTGAGGAAAATCCCTTTAAATGCCTGCGATCCATTGAAGAAGATAAAGCACAAGGCAGACAAAAATAAGAAGTTAAAAAGCAAGCAAAATTAGCAATCATGTGCAATAAAAACAGTGACGGGTTAGGGAAATTCCGACCCGAGTGCCAATATTGATTTTCTCCAATCGAGATTCTCGGCGTCAATTGAGTGGCAAGTACGTGGCCGCGGAATGGTTAGCCACCCAACCGCGATGGGGCGGTTGTGAATGCCGGTTCGCGGTTTGGCTACCGCTGGGGTTGCTGCCCTAACCAAACCCAAACCTAGCCGGCTGCGTTCATGAATCCCAGCCCTAATGTACATAGGGCATCTGATGACGTCATCAGGGTGTCATATAAAGTACATACGGCATCTGATGACGTCATCAGGATGTCATGTAAAGTACATAGGGCATCTGATGACGTCATCAGGGTGTCATGCAAAGTACATAAGGCATCTGATGACGTCATCAGGGTGTCATGTAAAGTACATAGGGCATCTGATGACGTCATCAGGGTGTCATCTAAAGTACATAAGGCATCTGATGACGTCATCAGGATGTCATGTAAAGTGCATAGTGCATCTGATGACGTCATCAGGGTGTCATGCAAAGTACACAGGGCATCTGATGACGTCCTCAGGGTGTCATGAAAAGTACAAAGGGCATCTGACGACGTCATCAGGGTGTCATGTAGAGTACATAGGGCGTTTGATGACGTCATCAGGGTGTCATGTAAAGTACATAGGGCATCTGATGACGTCATCAGGGTGTCATGTAGAGTACATAGGGCATCTGATGACGTCATCAGGATGTCATGCAAAGTACATAAGGAATCTGATCACGCCATCAGGGTGTCATGTAAAGTACATAGGGCATCTGATGACGTCATCAGGGTGTCATCTAAAGTACATAGGGCATCTGATGACGTCATCAGGATGTCATGTAAAGTACATAGGGCATCTGATGACGTCATCAGGGTGTCATGCAAAGTACATAAGGCATCTGAACACGTCATCAGGGTGTCATGTAAAGTACATAGGGCATCTGATGACGTCATCAGGGTGTCATCTAAAGTACATAGGGCATCTGATGACGTCATCAGGATGTCATGTAAAGTACATAGTGCATCTGATGACGTCATCAGGGTGTCATGCAAAATACACAGGGCATCTGATGACGTCATCAGAGTGTCATGCAAAGTACATAGGGCATCTGATGACGTCATCAGGATGTCATGAAAAGTACATAGGACATCTGATGACGTCATCAGGGTGTCATGCAAAGTACACAGGGCATCTGATGACGTCATCAGAGTGTCATGCAAAGTACATAGGGCATCTGATGACGTCATCAGGATGTCATGTAAAGTACATAGGGCATCTGATGACGTCATCAGGGCGTCATCCAAAGTACATAGGGCATCTGATGGCGTCATCAGGGTGTCATGCAAAGTACATAAGGCATCTGATGACGTCAACACGACGTCGTGATAAGGTCGTGCCAAGTGCACAAAACATCTGGTAACGTCATCAGGACGTCGTGGAAAGTGAGTAGCGCTTCATTTGTAGCGTGCGCAATAAGTTTGTTGCTTACTGATTATTATAGCAATCCATGCTATTTGAAAAATATTGAAGGTTTTTTTTCAGAGATATTACTTCGTAATATCAATAAAAAGTAAACAATTCTATCAAAAAGGGGTCTTCCAAGCGAAAGAGGTTTGGTTGGCGTCAGAAACTTTCCAACAAAAATGGAACAATAGGTAAGTAGATTGAGGAGAGTCTACAAAAAGTGAACAATATTCTCTGAGAGTAATTTTCTTGGTCAACACTTCTAACAGCAAAAACAAATCGTTGCGGTGTTCTACACGGAAGCACTCTGTGGTTCCAAAAATGGTCTTGATTATGCGAGAACAGTTTAAATGTAAGTGCATGCAAACCTAATACTTACCATCAGAATAGAAGATGATGTCGAAAAGACCTAGACGGTAATGTCTAGCTGTAAGGAGAAGCAAAAGTATAAAATAGAAATACAGCATAAAGCAAGAGTAATCCCGTAGAATCTCGTGAAACGAATAGAAGCCCTTTTTCCGAAAGACACTAAACTCGTCCTCGTAAAATATCACAACGGTTTGCTTTCGCTGTTAAGAAGTGTTGACCAAGAAAATTACTCTCAGAGAATATTGTTCACTTTCTGTAGACTCTCCTCAATCTAATTACCTATTGTTCCCTTTCTGTTGGAACGTTTCTGACGCCAACCAAACCTCTTTCGCTTGGAAGACCCCTTTCTGATAGAATTATCTTTGTCATCAATACTACTGTGCTCACGATGTAAAATAACATCCGTATACATAGTGTGATCAAATGTTTGTGCACTTTTATAAAATAAATTTTTGTTTTACGACGCGTATCTAAAAGATAAGACACCCCTGGGTTAGTTCGGAATTCACGTTCGATAAAAAATATGTGATCGCAAATCTAATGGTCATTTGACCCTTTTTGTTCCTTTGTCGCATCAGACACTCGATTTGGTATACTATCGACTAAGCTAAGCAGCCTTTGCAAGCCGATCTTGCTCCATTTCCCGGTTATGACCTATTGGAGCGCAGAAATCGAGAGAAATCGCCGGCCATTGGCTCAGACCCAACGAACTGAAATTTCTCAGGGGTTCTTCATTCTGTTTAAATCAGGACTGTAGACTAGCTGCTGTGGACTCGATAGGATAGTTACTGCCGAGCGAAGGAACCGACTTTAGACCTGCTCACATAAACTTTGTCGTTGTCTTGCTAGAAACTGCAACTTTGCCGCCCGAAAATATGGGGAAATGAAAGTAGGTGTCACTCTGATATCCTCTGATACTCATAGGAGATCATCAGACTGCTGGCGGACGGAAGCTAGGGATGTCCTAGAAGGGCAAATGCTCTGACAGAAAATGGGAGATCTACGACCGCAGTTCCGACATCTAAGATGGGCACCATCTTCGACTATTTGTGTATGGGCGATGGTTTCTCAAAGAAAGAATTTGATTTTTGATAGGACTGATGGTTGGAAGTTCAAATAAAGGAATTTGAGAAAGGGTACTGTTCAATTTAGACTTCAGAACTGCGAGAGTAGATATCTCATTTTCTGTCAAAGAATTTGTCCTTTAAGGACGTATACAGCTTGCGTTCGCCAGCAGTCGGATGATCTCCAGTGAGTACCAGGCGATGTAAGAGTGGCGTCTACCGTCATTTCCCCCATGTTTTCTGGCGACAAAGTTGCGGTTTCCAGCGAAACAACGAGAAAGTTCACATGAGCAGGTCCGAGGTCGGCTTCTTTGCTCGACAATGACCATCTTGTCCAGAGTGGCTAGTCTACGATTCTAAGTTCAGCAGAATGAAGAACCTCTAAGAAATTATAGTTCGTTGGGTCTGAGCCAATGGCCGGCGAAATCTCTAAATTTCTGCGCTTCAATTCTCGGTTATGGCCTGCGCTCCAGTAGGTCATAACCGAGAAATGGAGCAAGATCGACTCGCAAGCGCTGTTAACTTGATCGACGGTATACATCCTCAGACTCTGCGGGGGGGGGGCAAGCGCCGGACAAAAGAGCCCGTTTTCGACTTGGGGGAGCGACAGCGCGGGCCTCCCCCGAGGGGGGCTGCAGGGGGGGCCCGTGCTCTCCTCCGGCGCTTGCCCGCCCCTCGAGAGAGGAAGAGAGGGAAAGATCGGAATAAGCCAAATTGTCACTTCGAAGGTAGCCCCCCCGACTGGGAGGGGGGCAAGCGCCGGTGCCCGGAGGGTTGCCCCCCCCCCCGAAGAGCTGCGCTAGCCCCCCCCCCAGTTTATGAGTCGACTATTTGATGCGATAAAGGAGCAACAAGGGTCAATCGATCACTAGATTCGCGATCACACAGTTTTATCGAACGTGAATTCCAAAATAACCTAGCGGTGTCCTATCTTTTTGAAACGCACCGTAAAACAAAAAATTTATACGAGAAAGCAGCGCAAACATTTGATCTTACTCAAAAGGTACCTTCGTGATCAGCTTGTGACTCTCTCAAAGTTAAGCATGAAAACTGAAAAACATTCTTCTGGGTGTGCCTTTAAAGGCAGTGTTAACGGAAATCTTCACCTTTGAGATTATTCGCTATACTGATCAAGTGGCCCTCGGGTAGAACTCAAATTACGAAGAAATTGAGAAAAACGCACCAGAAGTACCAAATCCCTGAGTTCATAGGAAGTGTTTGCTGTAACAATGGAATCTATTGTGAACCCGTGCTTTGCAATTCTCTACTCTCTATTGTTCCGTTCTTTCCTTAGAGCCCTAACTAATCCTGCTTTGCATAGAATATTCTTCAATTTTCGAGTGACTCAATTTTCCACCGGTGACAACCGCCATGAACACGTTCATCTGACCGTACAACTAGTTCATGTTATAGAATAATGTCACGGAAAAAGGTCTTGATGCGTTTCTCGCCGTTTCTTCGTAATTTTGATAACACTTGGAGGCCAACGGATTGTTTTATGTAAAAAACTTGGGAACGGAAATCATCGTGAATACTGCCTTTAGGAAACCGCGCGCCCACACTACGCACTCACGGCTGCTTTGCCCCTCGGACCGCGCGTCCACACTGCGCACCCAAGCCATTAAATTTTTAATATTTTTTTTGAGTTTCCATGGCGTGGAGTTTTTATTGATTACGATTAGGCTTTTCATAATGTTACCTATTTATATTCACAGGGGTCAAGCATTTTGATTGTTCCTAGTTATTTTACAAGCATCTCCGGAAAATGGCACTTTTCGACTTCTAGATCTTCTTTGGTCGGAAGGAAATTGTCCCTAACTTTGCTGAGGAGGGTTATTAATGATGCTTATCACGGATTGGGGAAGTGCATACAAGTCTGTTGGTACCTGCTCGTTGGTGCCCCTGCTTCTACTGAACCCAGCAGACGTTTGAGTGTACACAGGGAACGTTCGAGCGATATAGCGTGCACAACTATATCGCGAAAATATCCCGCACATTGCATAAAGGTGTCGCCGTCCGGCACACCAAGGCCTTTGGTCCATAACACCTTAGGATCCGTACCTAGGGAGTTCATGGAGTCTCTGGTCACAAGCCACAGTTTCGCCACCCTGAACTGCCGATCGCTGTCGAGTGATATCCAAAAAACTGCGCTATTCAAACCTCTGAGCTATTTCCATGCACCATTTGCTGCTTTGCAGTAAACACATCTCAAGGATAGACCCGTCATCAGCGTCGGAGAGTACACCATCTACTGCGGTAACGCTGACGATAGGAGAGTGGGAGGCTGTGCAATAGCTGTAAGGAAGGATTTCAATGGTATGGTCAAGGAGTTCGGCTCAACGTCGTGAAGGAATGCGTTTGTACGACTGCGAGATCACAGAGGATTCAACCTGTGGATAGTGAGTGCTCATGCGCCCACCGAAACCGCCGAAGACAATTCCGTGGATGCCTTCTACGAGGAACTCAATACGCTGCTAGCCAGGATACCTTGTCAACATGATGTTGTCGTGGGAATCGGCGCAAATGCGAAGATGGGACTTGATCAGGAATCCAAAGTACTCGGAGAATGGTTCTACCCAGTGGAGCAAACATCGGACAATGGCTACCGTCTTGTCGACTTGTGTGAACGCAGTGATCTGATTATTGCATCGACATTTAGGAGGAATCATCGCCGCCATCACCTCACGTGACAGAGACCAACCCAGCTATCTCTGGAAGACAAGGTTTTGGAACGTACCATCTTCGAGCGTTTCATCAAACATTGTGAGGAAACGACCAGAGAGGAGCAAGCCGATTTTCGACCTGGAAGATCGACCATCGACAAAGTGTTCGTCGTGAGAAGAGGAATGGAATCAAAGCAGCGGTATTCGAAGCCATTACAGCTTGCTTTTTTGGACTTTGGAGCCGCATTCGACTCCCCTCATCGTGATCGATTGCTCAACGCTCTGCGAGCCGATTGAGTTCCGGAAAAGTATGTTCGACTAATCGAGGACATGAACAAAGGAACAACAGCAACAGTCCGTACGCCTGTCTGGTTTACGTCAGCTTTCGAGGTGGAAACAGGAGTAAGGCAAGGAGCTGTAGCAGGACCTTTTCTTTTCAACTTTGCCGTTGATGACATCATGCGTAGAGTTGCAGAACAGTTTCCTGCGGATGTGATCCTAACACCATCAGGACGTTCCCTTGTCGACCTGGAGTACGCCGACGACATTGTGTTATTCGCTGAAAACAACGCAAATTGCAGAGGATTGTGAACCTCGTTTCGAAGTATGCCGCAGCCTATGGACTTCGTCTTCGTCCGGACAAATGCAAGCAGATGTGGGTCTCTCAGAGGCCTTCTACGGGAGTTTGTGTGGACGGATAACATATCGAACTGGTGGACGATATCTGTTATTTGGGCTGTTTGCTGAAGAACGATGGTGGTTGTGCAGCGGATATTCAACAACGATGTGCGAAAGCTACGTCTGCATTCAATTTTCTAACCGAACGTTTGTGGTCTACCCCCATAGTGAAGGAAGTTATGTTGCGTGTCTACTTATCCGCTATTCGCCCTATCATGATGTACGGATCGTAGACGTGGGCAGCACCGAAGGCGCAGATGGAAAGGTTGGCTTGCACGGAGAGGAAGCTTTTTAGGTGTTTGCTTGGATATTTCTGGCCGCGTGTATGCCATAACAAAGACCTTTACAAGGGAATCGACGCAGTACATCAACGCTTGACACGAGGGAGGTGTCAGCATCTCCCAACGCCATCTCAAGCAACAATGGAGAGTCACTTCGACTGCTCGGGCATACACTAAGGAGAACGCCGGATCGTCTCGTACAACACGCTTCAAGAAGGCTTCCAAATCCTGTCTGGAGACGGCCAGCTGGGCGTAGGCGAAAGTTCTGGACGGGTGTGGTTAAAGAGGACTTGAAGCCACTTGGCATCGAAAGACAGTTCAGGCGCGATGTTTCGTTTCGCAGGAAATGGAATAGTGACAGCTGAATGGAATGTGTTCAAATTGTGCTGAGGACCGTGACAAACGGACACGGCTGACTACTAGGACGGCACACTTCGGCGAAGATGCGGAATGACCGCGTCAGGCGAAAGCCAATCGTTGAAGTCAAGTAAGTCATCACGGAACTGTTGTTCTCTAGTTGATTGTCAAAATAAGAGTGCCACCTTTCTGAGATAACTGTGATAGGGCATGGTTCCAAAATTTGTGGCCTTGACCCCGAGGGTTATTCGAGTTGCGGCACAAGAATATGGTGTTCACTTTTCAATTTCCAATTGAAATTTCCGTTAATTGCGAGCTACTAGCCATCGGTGAACTTTGTTACAGATTTCGCTAAAATTCGAGTGGAGGGTAACTTGGGGGGGGGGGTGAAAACCTGCCGATAGTAGGATGCTCAGGATTTTGTTGAAATTACACCCCGGGGTATGTTTGGAGGCGCTGAACAATGAAATGGTGTCTATTGCTGATCATGAATCTGATCCCATTTTAAGATAAATTTTCGTCGCTTACGAAAGGCATCCTCGTAGATCAAAATTTTTGAGTTCGCCTGAAGTTCTCCATGATGTTTATTAGAGTACTACAAAGTAGAAGCTCGTTAATTTTTCAAACTTCCAATACTTTAGGTCGGCTTCGCACGGCTCAATCCTAACCATTAGCTGTAACCTACAGAAAATTCAAGAAATCGATAGACAAACGCTTATTTCGTGACCAGCACGCCCGACAATTTGCGATAGATCGTGTTTCAAAGCACCTTGTGCATGTAAAGTTGAAATACAATACCCGCGCTAAGTTTTGTAAAAACGGTGAGCATCTGGCAAACTTGGCAAAAAAGCGTTCGATACATGTAACTTTTCTAAATTAGAACTTTTTCGAATTCTGAAAACGCTCTCATAATCAAAATGCTACCTAATTATGTAACATATGGGCTAAAATTCCCTAAAATCATTTTGTTTCTGAAAGAAATAGTTTTTGCAACCGTTTTTCAAAAACGTCGCGCGCGGCGTAGTGCGGCGAAACTTTGAGCTGTATTAAGACAAGCAACGGAGAAGGAATCTGTATGCTTTCTTCATAAATTAGGAGCAGGTGAAAGAATCTCAACATATGTTTAGGTAGAATTCTCGGAATCTTTCACTTAAGGGTCCCAGGTTCCCGCAACAAATCTCCGACTTTTCAGTTAGTTCTCAGGCGTGTTTAATGTAGGGTTTCAAAAATTCAACCAACATAGGCCTTAAGATTCTCTCACCTGCACATTATTTATGAGGAAAGCATAACGACTGCTCTTCCAATTCGTGTACAAATACTGCTCGCCGCGCGCGTTTTTGAAAAACAACTGAAAAAAACTATTTTCTTAGAAACAAAACGATTTTAGAAAACTTCGGCCATCACGTTCCATAATTAGGTAGCAATTTGATCTGTAAATATGATAACATTTCCAAAATTCAAAAACTCTTCATTGAAAAAGGTTAGATGCATCGGACGCTTTTTTGCCAAGTTTGCCAGATGCTTCCCGTTTTTACAAAACTTTGCGCGGGTATTGTACCTTCCGAAATCAAAACACCTCAGTTCCGTAAGAAAGCAGTGGATCATTGCTTTACCACGGCCTTACTCCAGTTCTCTGTAGAGCGATGGTCAAAAAGTGTAACTCAAAGAAAATCAGTGTTCCGGGGTCATGGTAGGTATAGTCAGGTAGTGGCACGTTTCCCGGGGAGCAGCGCGTGATTCCAACTGAGGTTCCCTGCTGAGAAAGCTAAGAAACGGCAGTTGAAGAAAAAAGAAATCACTATATGCCCGAAAATTTGTTTTTGCGACAATTTTTTCTCATTTAGCCCCGGATATTTCCACAAAAATTTGAGCAATGTGGTATGGTGAAGCTGCCAACTGACCACAACTTCTGCAATCGAAACTAGAATTATTTTATCCATTGAACACAAGGTGCACACCCACGCCGCTTCGCGGCGTACTTGTTGGCGTGAATTTTGACACAAAAAAATGATAGAATCATTGTCAAATGAGAACCAATTTATAATCGTACCTCAAAACCCAATTCAATCCCACACACTTTCCCCTGCGTCGGCGCACTTACAGTTGGGTCCAACACATTTTCCCCGGTGCTTCACGCATTCCCAGTTGGGTACAACACAAATTACCCGGCGCTCGGCGCACACCCAGTCTGGTCCCGCACACTTACTCCGGCGCTCGGCGAACTCCCAATTGGATCCAACACACTTTTCTCGGCGCTCGGCGCACTCCCGGTTGTGTCCAACACACTTTTCCCGGCGCTCGACGCACTTCCAGTTGGATCCCGCACAATACTCCTGCGATTGGCGCACTCCTAGTCGAGTTGCGCACACTTGTTTCGGCGCCCAGCACACTCCTAGTGAAGTCCCGACTACCTTCCCAGGGCTCCTACTGCACATGCAGCCGCCCATGAAGCCCCTCAGCAACGTTTCATATAAGAAACTGATGATATCGCGTTATCAGTATACGCTATCACATCATAACAACAAACCGAATTGCTTCATTTCTGAAAACAAACCGACCGAATTTCCGTTCACTCTATCAAACACACACAGACACAGACACACACACACACACACACACATACACACACACACACACACACACACACACACACACACACACACACTCACTCACCACTCACTCACTCACCACCACTCACACTCACTCACTCACCACTCACCCTCCACTCACTCACTCCTCACTCACCACCACTCCACTCACCACTCCACTCACTCACTCACTCACTCACTCACCACTCACCACCTCACCACTCCACTCACCACCACTCACCACCACTCACTCACTCCACTCCACCCACTCACCCCACTCACTCACCACCACTCCACCCACCACTCCACTCCACCACACACACACACACACACACACACACACACACACACACACACACACACACACACACACACACACACACACACACACACACACACACACACACACACACACACACACACACACACACACACACACACACACACACACACACACACACACACACACACACACACACACACACACACACACACACGCACACACGCACACACACACACGCACACACGCACACACACACACACGCACACACGCACACACACGCACACACAAATCTCTCGCACCAGACCCCAACATCTCCGCTAAAGAAACACCACAGCGGATTCTTCCATGTAAGGCTCGCGCGGCAATTACGAGTAAGAAAAGCGGCATGGCTTCAAAACCGGACAGGATTTCTGTTAATCTTCTACGAGCTGAAGGTTGCAACCTATACGCACTTCTTGCGGTATATAAACCGTCACAACCTTAGAAGGAAGTAATTCCAGACAAAAAAGAGGGCTTCGCACACAGTTATTCTTCACAAGAAGGGTGACCAGAAAGATCTTTATATTTTATTGCAAACGGCTATCTCGTCCAAATGCACTTCCCTCAAGAGTTGAAAACAAACCTTTGCTATTATAGAAGACACGTTCACGACTGAAAGAGGTGTCTTTTCAGATACGGCAGACTTGGCAAACGCCTGTGTTACCTGCAAAACTACTTAGAAACAACGCACGTTCAAGATAACGTTCTTATCAAAGGAAACTTCCAGCCCCTAGCTGAGGGATATTGCTGCTGCAGGACGCAGCTAGAAGTTAACACTGACGGGACCTCGAAATACCACTACCACTAACCGTGGTCCCAGCCAGGGGTGTGCGGAAAATTCTGTTTTCTCGAGAAATCGGCAAAAATTAGACAGAAAACAGAAAAAAAACGTCAATTGCGATTTGTAGCAGAATTGTCCTAAAAAAGTGGCCGAATTTATCGAAGCTAAGTCAATAGGTTAAAGGCAGTGTTCACGATGATTTTCGTTCCCGAGTTTTTCACATAAAACAATGTGTTGGCCTCCAAGTGTTACCAAAATTGCGAAGAAATGGCGAGAAACGCATTAAAACGCTGTATTCCAGTGACATTATTCTATAACATGGGCTAGTTGTCCGGTCGGTTGAACATGTTCATGGTGGTTGTCACCGGTGGAAAATTGGATAAATCGAAAATAGAAGAATATTTCATGCAAAGCAGGACTAGTTAGGGCCCCAAGCAAAGAACGGATCAATAGACAGTAGAGAACTGCAAAAGACGGGTCCACAAATGATTTCATTGTCACAACAAACAGTTCCTGTGATACTTAAGAGGCAGGGTGATTTTTAAGAATTTCGTGTACTTCTGGTGCGTTTTTCTCGATTTCCACGTCATTTTAGTTTTACCCAGGGGCCACTTATGCAATATAGCGAATAAACTCAAAGTTGAAGATTATCGTGAACACTGCCTTTAAAGGTGTACTTCACGTAGGCTCTCTGAAGTTCCCCCACGCTAGACACTTTTATCTCGCTGTTGTGGTTATCCATTAGGGCGCGTGTGGCGTGGTGGGAGGAAGCGCCACTGTTCGCTGTACACCGTCGGGTTCGATCCTAGCCGAAGTAAACCAAACCAACTATCCGTCCGGGGTCCTTTAGTTGGATAGTTATTCATGTAAGCAGATATAGGCACTCATTAGGAAGTCGGCTGGCCCACCGCAAGCCACTAAGCAGGCGCGACAACAATTCAAGCCTATACGAATACGACGTCGGATGCGTTGCGTTTCCCAATAGGGTTTTAGGAGGCTGATTCCTTATTTTCATCTTATAGCGGATACACTCACCCAGAGGTTTATCGTTGGCGAATCCCTCAGATGGTACGCGACGCATTCAAATGACGCGAAAACTGCGATGTTACTGTAGACTAACAATAATAAGCCATTAATACTAATTACCGCCCACCATTCAAACCCGCACTGGCGCGCCGCTTGAGTATGAATAATTTTCACATGTGGGCAGAGACAAAGAATTTTCCACCGCACCCGCTTTGGTGGAGCGGGGAAATGTTAGCTCCAACCTTGCCACGCGCGCAAACTCTATATACGCGTAACAACTTATTGCAGGGCAGATGGTACAGAATTCAGTTAAGATGAAGCGCCAAGAAATTGATGGTGAGGCTATGAGGCAGATTATAATTCTGCCACAGAGGTACGAGAGGCTCCCAACGATGAAGCGAACGGTGCGTCAGGCTATTCATACTCTAACGACATAGCCGCGCGGTACGAGCGTGACTTTCGGCTCTGAGGAGTAGTACAATGTTCAAACCAGCAGTTATTCCACAATCAAAGTCAAAATATGTACACTAGGGAAGGGAAAGTCCGCCCCGACTGCATCTTCGTACTCCTTGGACAGACATATTGATCTTCTGATAGGGTAATCGAGCCTTTAGTGCCTGGGGAGGGGAAGAATAGATGAACAATTTTCACCTCATCGCACTCATAATCTGCCTTTTTTGGGCGTTTATACGTTTTGCTCTGACTAACTCTGAGGTTTAGGAAATTCAACAAAAGAAGAATGGATCAGTTCAAAAAAATTATAAAAAATGTTCAAAGCTTTGAAAATTTTCGTATATTGTACGCTGAACACTCCTAATGGATTTTTGAAAACTTTCTGTTTTCTGCCCATTTTTGGAGATAAATCTCTGTTTTCTGTCAAACTAAATTTTCTGTTTTCTTATTCCAAAGATATTTTTTCGCACTTCCCTGGTCCCATCGCAATTTTGCGTGGCGTGTGTGTTGCAATAGCGGTTGTCCACAGCTGCGGACCCGAAATTCATTTCAATACGGAAAGAACAGTGGGCACGGACCGCACTGACACTTTGCGTTCCCTGACGTGTGTTGGCGTAAACTCGGGGCACATAACATCGGCATTGATCCTGAAGACTTTGTGCTCTTCATTGGATGTTGGCGCAAACTCGGTGCGGCTATGCTATAGCATATGGCACCGAGTTTGCGCCAACCTTCTACAGTGAACGCGAAGTCTCTTCCGGATCCATGCCGACGTTATATGTTATAACATACGTGCATCGCGTTTACGCCAATGCACAATAAGGAACGCAGAGTGTCAGTGACATCCGTGCTGACTGTTTATAAGTTGAAGTAAATGGAAAACTACATATTCCTCTCAGACTAAACCAACCAAATAGACTCCTTTCAAATTCACCGAAACAACATCGTCGAAATTTTTTTCAGTCATCTTCAATAATGTTGAATCCTGAAATGAAATCAAATTCATATTGCAGTATGTATAACGACAACAGACTACGGTCCAACAGTTGTGGTTAGATTGCCAACGGGAGGTGAGGGACTCGTAAGCATTTCGGGGAAAAACGAAAAGTTGGGGCGAGGATCCTGAAATTTTCGGATGGAAAAAAATATTTGAGTTTATCTAAACAAAAGAAGAGGAAACAATGAAGAATTTGTAGAAGTGTTTCCGCGATTTGAAAACGAAATCGCAACTGTTTACTACCCGAGAAGAACTAGTTCCAGGTCCAATCAACTGTTTTAAATCCACTTGCAGACGGAAATTTGCTGAACTTCTTCTTTCGTAAAAGACACTGTAACATGTATGACCCACCACCCAGTTAACAATTTCAACATCAAGAAGCTGCCGAGATGTCGTACGTTCGTGCCGTGGCAGTGTGGAGGAAAGAAGATCGCCTCCGTGCAAACCGACGTCATCCCCTCCACAAACAGGGTTTTTGTCATGGAAGAGGTGCTGGCCGGCCGCAGCTCTCCTTCGGATTCTCCTGCAAAGCGCCGGCGTGAAGAGGAATCCTGGACCCGCTCAGAAGTACCGATGCGCCACGTGCGGAGAGGATGTTAAATGGAGACATACCAGCGTCCAGTGCTTCGGATGCCAAAGGTGGGTGCATCTCTCCTGTTCGGGTCTCAGTTCTGTGAGGCATCATAACTCATCTTTTCGTTGTGTATTATGCTCCTCACCTTCCAACTCAGATTCCCCTACCTCAAATCGCACTCTCGAGTACCTCCCAATCCATCTCCCCCTAAAAACACCCCTTTCTCTTTCCAACATATACATTCCACCTACAACTTCATGCCCTTCATCTTACAATCCTATCCCACTTCTCAAGCAGCTGAGCGACTGCTCCCTCTCATCCTCGGTCGTTTTCTCGGGTGATTTCAATGCTCACACCTTTTGCTCGTCTCTCGGTCCTGATGCTAGAGGAAATGACGTCGAAGAATGGGCAGATGAGTACGACCTGGTCATTTTAAACAATGATCAGCCCACTGGTCTCCCTGCCAACGGCCGATCTTCTAGCCCAGATATATTTTTTGTCTCGTCCAACCTTTCTAGCTGCTGCTCATGTTCTACCTCGTCTACTCTGCCAAGTGACCACGTTCCTGTCCTTGTCCACATCGATTATCCAATTCTCTCGCTCCCTTTTCTGATGTTCGCCAACGTTCTTATCTTAATTTAGGCCGAGCAGACTGGCGCCTGTTCAGTGAAGTTGCGTTTCGCCTGTCAGCAGATTACCTGTAGAATGGCGACGTGCACCAGAAGGAGTGCCATTTATCTGACGCAACCCGCAAGGCCATGAATGCGGCTATTCCTATCGGTCGCGTCAAGACGTTCTATCCAAATATCAACAGAGACATCCTCGACAAATTTAGAACGAGAGATGCGAGGAGAGCGGTTAATCATCTGGACCCCGTGGTTGCTGAGCTTGACAGTGAGATCAAAAAGGATTTGGACAGACACAAGAAAGAAGAGTGAGAGAAGTTCACCGGGCAGTTGGATTTTAAGACGGTCAGTACAGCTACTTGGGAGGTTTTACGGTAGCTTTCGGGTAAAAGCTCACCCGCCACCGTCTCCACAATCGAATTCGACAACGGCGTATTCAAATCAGGAAAGGAAGCCGCTTATGCGCTCGGGAAAAGTTTTTTCATCGCCAGTGCTAAACGAGGTCCGCAGAATAGAGTGACTGTAAGAGAGCTGTGCCGCCTTCCGCATATGAGCACGGCCGAAGCATTTACTACGACGCAAGTTGAGAAGATTACAAAGGAAATGCGGGACTCTAGAGCTATTGATCCTGATGGGATATGTCCTGCTGTCTTGAAGAAGATACCCACTGACCTTCTACTGCTTCTCACTGATGTGATAAACACCTCGTTCAGGTCGTTTACTATCCCGCAGAATTGGAAGACGGCAAACGTCGTGCCGCTGCCCAAGCCTGGCAAACCCCAAGCTTCAGTCAAGGGATATCGGCCCATTGGCTTGTTGTCTTCTTTTGCTAAAGTAGCTGAAAAGCTGATCGTCAAAGACCTGGCCGAACACAACGAGAGACAGGTGTTTCAGCATGGATTCAGAAGACTGCATTCCACCACGACAGCTTTGTTAGAAACTACTAGCTATGCAATTGATGGTTTCAACGCGTATAAGCCGGAAAGAACTGTAGCAGTTGCCTTGGATCTCACCAAGGCTTTCGACACAGTGAATCTTGGCATCTTATCAAACAACTTGCTGGAGTCATCAATCCCGCCATGGCAGAAGCGCTGGATAGCTGCATTCACTAAGGGAGGACGGGCTAGAGTGATGTTCCAGAATCATGTCTCGAACAGCATTCCGATCGCTGCTGGAGTCCCACAGGGCGGCGTATTGTCGCCTGCTCTCTTCAGTCTGTACCTCGAAGATATGCCCGCCCTCCCCAAGGTGGTCGCTTACGCTGACGATATGACTGTCTTGTGTCGTGATCGGGGCATAAATGTGGCCGCCGCTAAGATTAGCGGGTACTAGACCACACTGAAAAGCTTCTTCGACCGCAAAATGCTGAAAATTTCTGCGTCAAAGTCATGGGTATCCGTACTCACAACGGACCCATCTGAACACAGCGCATATCCGTATGTCGTATGGAATGGAGATCGTTTGCCTGCCGCCCGCTTCCCAAAAGTTCTCGGACTCGTGCTCGATCCATCGCTCAAGTTCCATAAGAACACGGAACAGAAGCCGGCTATCGTTAAAGCGAAGCGTAACGTGCTTAGAGCCCTGGGCGGTACAACATGGGGTAGTAGCAAAGAAACCATTATTGCAACGTATAAGGCGATTCTCCAGCCTGCACTAGAATACGGCGCACCAGTTTGGCAGCATCTAGTTTCGGAATCCTCTTGGACTAAGATGCAACGCATACAGAATGCTGCTCTTCGAGTCGCCACCGGATGTGCAAGAAGTTCCCCGGTCGATCACTTGCATGCTGAGACCCGCTTATTACAAGTAAAGGAGCACTGTCAGCTCCAGGCCCAACAATTTTTCATCAACATTGCTAAACAACCAAATCACCCCTCTTGGAGAGTGCTAAATCCCGTCAGAGAGAGAGGGGCGTCAGAAAGCCATTCGCCGATGCTTCCAGCAAAGTCAATCTGCAAAGATGGCACGACTCACAGCAAGAACGACTCCGTCTATTGCGCAAGGAGCATACTCAGTTTGTACGGTGCCATCTGGAAAAGGCGGCCACTAATCCCATATTGGGGGTAGTGCCGCCCCAAGTCTGCACATCCGAGGCTCAACTCGGAAGAAGGGCCAGGTGCACGCTCGCATCATTACGCTGTGGTCACTCTACCATGCTTATGTCCTACGCCAGCAAAATAGACAGCAGCAAATCAGATGTGTGCCCAGACTGCGGCTGCCTCGGCCATGACACTGCACACCTCTTCAAATGTCCGGAGAGACCGACCACGCTGACCGTAATGGACTTATGAACAAATCCGTTACTGGTCGCCCAGTTCCTCAACCTATGACAAAACCCTAAATGTCGCTGCAAAGAAGAAGAACATCAAGAAAAAAAAGAAACAGACACGCACACACACGCACGCATACACACACGCACACACACACGCACGCACGCACACACGCACACACACACATACGCACACACACACGCACACACGCACACACACACACACACACACACGCACACGCACACACACACACGCACACACGCACACACGCACACGCACACGCACACACACACGCACACACACACACACACACACACACACACACACTGCACTGGACACACGCACCGTGCACACACGCACACGCCACGCCTGCGCGCCTTACGCACCACCTTTACCACGCACTTGCCTCATACCACGCCTGCCTTATACCACCCTTACATGCGCCTGCCATACCTGCCTTACATATACCTGCCTATACCTCTTACACCCCTTATATGCCCACTATATGTATATATCTTTGCAACATGCATACTCATATCTTTCTATATATATACATATATATATATATCAGATATATATATATATATATAGTTACTATGCATAGTACATATACTATTTTTATATATATATATATATATATATATATATGATACTATATATAATATATATATATAATATATATATATATATATAATATATAATTAACTATATATCTCTTATATATATATATATATATATGAATATATATAATATAATATATATAATATATATATATATATATAATATATATATATATACATATATATAATTATATATATATATATATTATTATTATATATATATATATATATATATAATATATATATATATAATATATATTATATTGTACTAATATAATATAATATATATAATATATATATATATGTTATACATATATATATAAAATATATATTATATATATATATTTTTTATATATATATGTATAATATATATATATATATATATATATATATATATATATATATATACACTTACACACACACGCACACACACACACGCACACACACGCGCACACACACACACACGCACACACGCACACACACACGCACACACGCACACGCACTGTTCCTCATGTTGTCTGACGGTCGCACCGACATTCTATGAAAAAGTGCTACCCTCTGTAAAACGTCGAAATTCACATCATTCGAGGCGCGAGCTGCGCGCGCGTCGCCTCGGTCTCCGTGAGGCCTACGCTCTCTCACTGTTTCTAACCTCCTCTCCGCACCAGCACGCGTAGGAACCAAATGAATTTCGCCGTTTTATAGCCTATACATGACTGGTTAGAACTGGTGGCGGACCCTCATCTTTAACCCACTCCAACAACACAAACCTACGTTTTTAACGCGCCGAAGTTTATCGGTGTGGTCTAACGGGCTAATTTATTAATTTGCGCCTAAAAAATCGAAATCAGTATTCAGCGCGTGCCTCTAAAGAACGATGCCTCTAAAGAACGATAAAATGTTTTGCAGTTCCACGGCTGATGGCTTCATACTAAAGTTTTTTGCTCCCGTAATAAATCTGAATTTTATGGGATTAATTTCGGTAAAGTGTAGATGATGGGTAACTCACAATCTATCTCAAATTTTAGCCCTGCTTTGATATTGAAAAACTTATGTTTTAATTTGATTGTTTGTCTATTGGCATTTTGAATCAGTTTATACGTATCAACCTGGTCTTGATCTCTTTCGAAATTGCCATTTACGATATTAATTCCCAATTCTTTCAAAAGAGTTATGATGTAGTATTTCTTACAAATAATACCGTAATTATTGCTAGCCTTGTCTAACAAGGGAACCACTGTAAGTCATAGTAACCATTCCAAATGAAATGTACTTTTCTAGAACCATTTTCGGACGAAAAGTCCGAATATCCCCATCTCAGCTGCCTAGACCCACCCTGAAAAGCTGCCTAGACCCACCCTGAAACAAGTTATGAGCGTTTTTAAAGCTTCGCGGCAAGGTAAGGGTACCTCGCATGGAACATTTGGGGTGTTTTTAATTTTTCCCCAGGTTTTGCTAAAAACGTATGTAGTGGTAATCTGGGGTGCTGAACACGAATTTGAGGTACGCTTGTCAAAATTTTGAGGATTACTGTAGGTTACGGTACGTAACATGCCATTTAGAAGGCAAAACCTACCCTAACAATTCGAGAATCGACAAATGGACATTATATTCCTATTCAGCACCCCAAATACATAGAAACTTTGAGACAAACCTGAGACTTTGACCAAACTACCGTATACCCACCGTAATCTACCGTAAGCTGTCAAGAATTGATAAATTGACATCAGATTCGGGTTGAGCACTCCAAATAACACCTATAGGAACGATTTGAGCACCATCTGTCGCCACATTCCGGAAATCATCAAAAGTCGATTTTGCCGTCAGTTTTTTCTGCCGGTGGGAAGCATCAAACAAATTTAGTCGAAAACATTGGGAAAACTACAAATGAACCTCAGATTAGTGATCAGCACCCCAAATAACCCTACAGGGCAAATTTTCAGTCGAATCTGAAATATTTTTCCAAAACGCTTCGAGAGCCTTCTAATTGGTATAAATAAACGCCCAACCGAAAATCCGTACAAGTCCAAAACGCTGTCAGTCTGCGCAAAGTTTGGAATAAGGTTCCTTCACCTTAACTTTGCCTAGGGGGCTAGGTTTGGGCGCTGAACACAATTATGAGGTCCGTTTCCGGATTTTCGTAGAAAAATAATGCGCTTTTTGGAGGGTACAATAGGTACGAAAATCAGAGAAAAAGCGTCTAGAACTTTTTTCAGAGTGGGTCTAGGCAGCTGAAATGGGCATAATCGGACATTTCGTCCGAAAATGAGTTTAGAAAATTAAATTTCATTTCGAATGGTTACTATGTATAACTTATGGTGGTTCCCTTGTAAATGGCAGAAGATGAAGCGTTCCTGGTATTCTTTTACACATTTATAAGGTATCAGGCTATTAGACTGCCTACTGAAGGAAGCCTCTTGCGATAATGGTTTGAGCCTTTTTCTGAACTCTTTTTTCGAAATGCGACATTGGAATTTACTCGAAATTTCGAAATTATTTAATTTTCGAGATCTGAAGGTAATTCAAATTTCGAAAATTGGAATTTCGGTCTAATTTGAAAAATTCTTTTCAAACTCTTGAATTTATTTCGAATTCAAGATTTCGACTTCGATAACAACTTTTTGCTTGTCGTCTGACTCTGAACCAGAGGATACCTGAGTAGAAGTCTCATGCTGCTATCCAGCTGTTGATACTGCATCGTTAAATTCAGCAGACAAGTACCGACAAGTACAATTCTATCAAAAAGGGGTCTTCCAAGCAAAAGAGGTTTGGTTGGCGTCAGAAACGTTCCAACAAAAAGGGAACAATAGGTAAGTAGAATGAGGAGAGTCTACAAAAAGTGAACAATATTTTCTGAGACTGATTTTCCTGGCCGATACTTCTTAACAGCGAAAACAAACCGTTGCGGTGTTCTACACGAAAGCACTCTGTGGTTCTAAAAATGGTCTAGATTACGCGAGAACCGTTCAAATGTATGTGCATGTAAACCTAATACTTACCATCAGAATAGAAGATGATGCCAAAAACAAAGACGGACGGTTAGCTCTAGTTGCTACGAGAAGCGAAACCGAAATGCAGCATCTAATGAGAGTATTTTCTTATAATCTCGTCAAGATTGAAGTCCATTCTTGGAAGCCATTGAATTCTTCCTCGTGAAATACCACAACGGTTTGTTTTTGCTGTTAAGAAGTATCGGCCAGGAAAATCAGTCTCAGAAAATATTGTTCACTTTTTGTAGACTCTCCTCATTCTACTTACCTATTGCTCCCTTTTTGTTGGAACGTTTCTGACGCCAACCAAACCTCTTTTGCTTGGAAGACCCCTTTTTAATAGAATTGTTCACTTTTTATTGATATTACGAAGTAATATCCCTGAAAAATCTTCAATATTTTTCGAATAGCATGGATTGCTATAATAATCAGTGAGCAACAAACTTGTTGCGCACGCTACAAATGAAGCGCTACTCACTTTCCACGACGTCCTGATGAAGTCAGAAGATGCCCTATGCACTTGGCACCACTTTGGCACGACGTCCTGATGACGTCACCAGATGCTTTATGCACTTGGCACGACCTTGGCAAGACGTCCTGATGACGTCATCAGATGCTCTATGTGCTTTACATGACATCCTGATGACGTCATCAGATGCCCTATGTACTTTACATGACACCCTGATGACGTCATCAGATGCCCTATGTACCTTACATGACATCCTAATGGCGTCATCAGATGCCCTATGTACCTTACATGACATCCTGATGACGTCATCAGATGCCCTAAGTACTTCACATGACATCCTGATGACGTCATCAGATGCCCTATGTACTTTACATGACACCCTGATGACGTCATCAGATGCCCTATGTACTTTACATGACATCCTGATGACGTCATCAGATGCCCTATGTACTTTAGATGACACACTGATGACGTCATCAGATGCCCTATTTACTTTACATGACATCCTGATGACGTCATCAGATGCCCTATGTACTTTACATGACACCCTGATGACGTCATCAGATGCCCTATGTACTTTACATGACATCCTGATGACGTCATCAGATGCCCTATGTACTTTACATGACATCCTGATGACGTCATCAGATGCCCTATGTACTTTACATGACACCCTGATGACGTCATCAGATGCCCTATGTACTTTACATGACATCCTGATGACGTCATCAGATGCCCTATGTACTTTACATGACACCCTGATGACGTCATCAGATGCCTTATGTACTTTACATGACATCCTGATGACGTCATCAGATGCCCTATGTACTTTACATAACACCCTGATGACGTCATCAGATGCCCTGTGTACTTTATATGACGCCCTGATGACGCCATCAGATGCCCTAAGTACTTTACATGACATCCTGATGACGTCATCAGATGCCCTATGTACTTTACATGACACCCTGATGACGTCATCAGATGCCCTGTGTACTTTATATGACGCCCTGATGACGCCATCAGATGCCCTAAGTACTTTACATGACATCCCGATGACGTCATCAGATGCCCTATGTACTTTACATGACATCCTGATGACGTCATCAGATGCCCTATTTACTTTACATGACATCCTGATGACGTCATCAGATGCCCTATGTACTTTACATGACACCCTGATGACGTCATCAGATGCCCTATGTACTTTACATGACATCCTGATGACGTCATCAGATGCCCTATGTACTTTACATGACACCCTGATGACGTCATCAGATGCCCTATGTACTTTACATGACATCCTGATGACGTCATCAGATGCCCTATGTACTTTACATGACACCCTGATGACGTCATCAGATGCCTTATGTACTTTACATGACATCCTGATGACGTCATCAGATGCCCTATGTACTTTACATGACACCCTGATGACGTCATCAGATGCCCTGTGTACTTTATATGACGCCCTGATGACGCCATCAGATGCCCTAAGTACTTTACATGACATCCTGATGACGTCATCAGATGCCCTATGTACTTTACATGACACCCTGATGACGTCATCAGATGCCCTGTGTACTTTACATGACATCCTGATGACGTCATCAGATGCCCTATGTACTTTACATGACATCCTGATGACGTCATCAGATGCCCTATGTACTTTACATGACATCCTGATGACGTCATCAGATGCCTTATGTACTTTACATGACATCCTGATGACGTCATCAGATGCCCTATGTACTTTACATGACATCCTGATGACGTCATCAGATGCCCTATGTGCTTTACATGACACCCTGATGACGTCATCAGATGCCTTATGTACTTTACATGACATCCTGATGACGTCATCAGATGCCCTATGTACTTTACATGACACCCTGATGACGTCATCAGATGCCCTATGTACTTTACATGACATCCTGATGACGTCATCAGATGCCCTATGTACTTTACATGACATCCTGATGACGTCATCAGATGCCCTATGTACTTTACATGACACCCTGATGACGTCATCAGATGCCTTATGTACTTTACATGACATCCTGATGACGTCATCAGATGCCCTATGTACTTTACATGACACCCTGATGACGTCATCAGATGCCCTGTGTACTTTATATGACGCCCTGATGACGCCATCAGATGCCCTAAGTACTTTACATGACATCCTGATGACGTCATCAGATGCCCTATGTACTTTACATGACACCCTGATGACGTCATCAGATGCCCTGTGTACTTTATATGACGCCCTGATGACGCCATCAGATGCCCTAAGTACTTTACATGACATCCTGATGACGTCATCAGATGCCCTATGTACTTTACATGACACCCTGATGACGTCATCAGATGCCCTATGTACTTTACATGACATCCTGATGACGTCATCAGATGCCCTATGTACTTTACATGACATCCTGATGACGTCATCAGATGCCCTATGTACTTTACATGACATCCTGATGACGTCATCAGATGCCTTATGTACTTTACATGACATCCTGATGACGTCATCAGATGCCCTATGTACTTTACATGACATCCTGATGACGTCATCAGATGCCCTATTTACTTTACATGACATCCTGATGACGTCATCAGATGCCCTATGTACTTTACATGACACCCTGATGACGTCATCAGATGCCCTATGTACTTTACATGACATCCTGATGACGTCATCAGATGCCCTATGTACTTTACATGACATCCTGATGACGTCATCAGATGCCCTATGTACTTTACATGACATCCTGATGACGTCATCAGATGCCCTATGTACTTTACATGACATCCTGATGACGTCATCAGATGCCCTATGTACTTTACATGACACCCTGATGACGTCATCAGATGCCTTATGTACTTTACATGACATCCTGATGACGTCATCAGATGCCCTATGTACTTTACATGACACCCTGATGACGCCATCAGATGCCCTAAGTACTTTATATGACGCCCTGATGACGCCATCAGATGCCCTAAGTACTTTACCTGAAATCCTGATGACGTCATCAGATGCCCTATGTACTTTACATGACATCCTGATGACGTCATCAGATGCCCTATGTACTTTACATGACACCCTGATGACGTCATCAGATGCCCTAAGTACTTTACACTGACATCCTGATGACGTCATCAGATGCCCTATGTACTTTACATGACACCCTGATGACGTCATCAGATGCCCTGTGTACTTTATATGACGCCCTGATGACGCCATCAGATGCCCTAAGTACTTTACATGACATCCCGATGACGTCATCAGATGCCCTATGTACTTTACATGACATCCTGATGACGTCATCAGATGCCTTATGTACTTTACATGACATCCTGATGACGTCATCAGATGCCCTATGTACTTTACATGACATCCTGATGACGTCATCAGATGCCCTATTTACTTTACATGACATCCTGATGACGTCATCAGATGCCCTATGTACTTTACATGACACCCTGATGACGTCATCAGATGCCCTATGTACTTTACATGACATCCTGATGACGTCATCAGATGCCCTAAGTACTTTACATGACATCCCGATGACGTCATCAGATGCCCTATGTACTTTACATGACATCCTGATGACGTCATCAGATGCCTTATGTACTTTACATGACATCCTGATGACGTCATCAGATGCCCTATGTACTTTACATGACATCCTGATGACGTCATCAGATGCCCTATGTACTTTACATGACATCCTGATGACGTCATCAGATGCCCTATGTACTTTACATGACATCCTGATGACGTCATCAGATGCCCTATGTACTTTATATGACATCCTGATGACGTCATCAGATGCCCTATGTACTTTACATGACATCCTGATGACGTCATCAGATGCCCTATGTACTTTACATGACATCCTGATGACGTCATCAGATGCCCTATGTACTTTACATGACATCCTGATGACGTCATCAGATGCCCTATGTACTTTACATGACATCCTGATGACGTCATCAGATGCCCAATGTACTTTACATGACATCCTGATGACGTCATCAGATGCCCTATGTACTTTACATGACATCCTGATGACGTCATCAGATGCCCTATGTACTTTACATGACATCCTGATGACGTCATCAGATGTCCTATGTACTTTACATGACATCCTGATGACGTCATCAGATGCCCTATGTACTTTACATGACATCCTGATGACGTCATCAGATGCCCTATGTACTTTACATGACACCCTGATGACGTCATCAGATGCCTTATGTACTTTACATGACATCCTGATGACGTCATCAGATGCCCTATGTACTTTACATGACACCCTGATGACGTCATCAGATGCCCTATGTATTTTACATGACATCCCGATGACGTCATCAGATGCCCTATGTACTTTACATGACACCCTGATGACGCCATCAGATGCTTTATGTACTTTACATGACAACCTGATGACGTCATCAGATGCCCTATGTACTTTGCATGAAATCCTGATGACGTCATCAGATGCCCTATGTACTTTACATGACACTCTGATGACGTCATCAGATGCCCTATGTACTTTACATGACATCCTGATAACGTCATCAGACGCCCTGTGTAATTTCCACGACATCCTGATGACCTCATCAGATGCCCTGTGTACTTTTCATGACATCCTGATGACGTCATCAGATGCCCTGTGTACTTTTCATGACATCCTGATAACGTCATCAGATGCCCTGTGTAATTTCCACGACATCCTGATGACGTCATCAGATGCCCTGTGTACTTTTCATGACATCCTGATAACGTCATCAGATGCCCTGTGTAATTTCCACGACATCCTGATGACGTCATCAGATGCCCTGTGTACTTTTCATGACATCCTGATAACGTCATCAGATGCCCTGTGTACTTTTCATGACATCCTGATAACGTCATCAGATGCCCTATTTACTTTACATGACATCCTGATGACGTCATCAGATGCCCTATGTACTTTACATGACACCCTGATGACGTCATCAGATGCCCTATGTACTTTACATGACATCCTGATGACGTCATCAGATGCCCTATGTACTTTACATGACATCCTGATGACGTCATCAGATGCCCTATGTACTTTACATGACATCCTGATGACGTCATCAGATGCCCTATGTACTTTACATGACATCCTGATGACGTCATCAGATGCCCTATGTACTTTACATGACACCCTGATGACGTCATCAGATGCCTTATGTACTTTACATGACATCCTGATGACGTCATCAGATGCCCTATGTACTTTACATGACACCCTGATGACGTCATCAGATGCCCTGTGTACTTTATATGACGCCCTGATGACGCCATCAGATGCCCTAAGTACTTTACATGACATCCTGATGACGTCATCAGATGCCCTATGTACTTTACATGACATCCTGATGACGTCATCAGATGCCCTATGTACTTTACATGACACCCCGATGACGTCATCAGATGCCCTAAGTACTTTACATGACATCCCGATGACGTCATCAGATGCCCTATGTACTTTACATGACATCCTGATGACGTCATCAGATGCCTTATGTACTTTACATGACATCCTGATGACGTCATCAGATGCCCTATGTACTTTACATGACATCCTGATGACGTCATCAGATGCCCTATGTACTTTACATGACATCCTGATGACGTCATCAGATGCCCTATGTACTTTACATGACATCCTGATGACGTCATCAGATGCCCTATGTACTTTACATGACATCCTGATGACGTCATCAGATGCCCTATGTACTTTACATGACATCCTGATGACGTCATCAGATGCCCTATGTACTTTACATGACACCCTGATGACGTCATCAGATGCCTTATGTACTTTATATGACGCCCTGATGACGCCATCAGATGCCCTGTGTACTTTACATGACATCCTGATGACGTCATCAGATGCCCTATGTACTTTACATGACACCCTGATGACGTCATCAGATGCCCTATGTACTTTACATGACACCCTGATGACGTCATCAGATGCCCTATGTACTTTACATGACATCCTGATGACGTCATCAGATGCCCTATTTACTTTACATGACATCCTGATGACGTCATCAGATGCCCTATGTACTTTACATGACACCCTGATGACGTCATCAGATGCCCTATGTACTTTACATGACATCCTGATGACGTCATCAGATGCCCTATGTACTTTACATGACACCCTGATGACGTCATCAGATGCCCTATGTACTTTACATGACATCCTGATGACGTCATCAGATGCCCTATGTACTTTACATGACACCCTGATGACGTCATCAGATGCCTTATGTACTTTACATGACATCCTGATGACGTCATCAGATGCCCTATGTACTTTACATGACATCCTGATGACGTCATCAGATGCCCTATGTACTTTACATGACATCCTGATGACGTCATCAGATGCCCTATGTACTTTACATGACACCCTGATGACGTCATCAGATGCTTTATGTACTTTACATGACATCCTGATGACGTCATCAGATGCCCTATGTACTTTACATGACACCCTGATGACGTCATCAGATGCCCTGTGTACTTTATATGACGCCCTGATGACGCCATCAGATGCCCTAAGTACTTTACATGACATCCTGATGACGTCATCAGATGCCCTATGTACTTTACATGACACCCTGATGACGTCATCAGATGCCCTGTGTACTTTATATGACGCCCTGATGACGCCATCAGATGCCCTAAGTACTTTACATGACATCCCGATGACGTCATCAGATGCCCTATGTACTTTACATGACATCCTGATGACGTCATCAGATGCCTTATGTACTTTACATGACATCCTGATGACGTCATCAGATGCCCTATGTACTTTACATGACATCCTGATGACGTCATCAGATGCCCTATTTACTTTACATGACATCCTGATGACGTCATCAGATGCCCTATGTACTTTACATGACACCCTGATGACGTCATCAGATGCCCTATGTACTTTACATGACATCCTGATGACGTCATCAGATGCCCTATGTACTTTACATGACACCCTGATGACGTCATCAGATGCCCTATGTACTTTACATGACATCCTGATGACGTCATCAGATGCCCTATGTACTTTACATGACATCCTGATGACGTCATCAGATGCCCTATGTACTTTACATGACATCCTGATGACGTCATCAGATGCCCTATGTACTTTACATGACATCCTGATGACGTCATCAGATGCCCTATGTACTTTACATGACATCCTGATGACGTCATCAGATGCCCTATGTACTTTACATGACATCCTGATGACGCCATCAGATGCCCTATGTACTTTACATGACATCCTGATGACGTCATCAGATGCCCTATGTACTTTACATGACATCCTGATGACGTCATCAGATGCCCTATGTACTTTACATGACATCCTGATGACGTCATCAGATGTCCTATGTACTTTACATGACACCCTGATGACGTCATCGGATGCCCCATGTACTTTACATGACACCCCGATGACGTCATCAGATGCCTTATGTACTTTACATGACGCCCTGATGACGTCATCAGATGCCCTATGTACTTTACATGACATCCTGATGACGTCATCAGATGCCCTATGTACTTTACATGACACCCTGATGACGTCATCAGATGCCCTATGTACTTTACATGACATCCTGATGACGTCATCAGATGCCCTATGTACTTTACATGACACCCTGATGACGTCATCAGATGCCCTATGTACTTTACATGACATCCTGATGACGTCATCAGATGCCCTATGTACTTTACATGACACCCTGATGACGTCATCAGATGCCCTATGTACTTTACATGACATCCTGATGACGTCATCAGATGCCCTATGTACTTTACATGACATCCTGATGACGTCATCAGATGCCCTATGTACTTTACATGACATCCTGATGACGTCATCAGATGCCCTATGTACTTTACATGACACCCTGATGACGTCATCAGATGCCCTATGTACTTTATATGACGCCCTGATGACGCCATCAGATGCCCTAAGTACTTTACATGACATCCTGATGACGTCATCAGATGCCCTATGTACTTTACATGACACCCTGATGACGTCATCAGATGCCCTATGTACTTTACATGACATCCTGATGACGTCATCAGATGCCCTATGTACTTTACATGACATCCTGATGACGTCATCAGATGCCCTATTTACTTTACATGACATCCTGATGACGTCATCAGATGCCCTATGTACTTTACATGACATCCTGATGACGTCATCAGATGCCCTATGTACTTTACATGACATCCTGATGACGTCATCAGATGCCCTATGTACTTTACATGACATCCTGATGACGTCATCAGATGCCCTATGTACTTTCCATGACATCCTGATGACGTCATCAGATGCCCTATGTACTTTACATGACATCTTGGTGACGTCATCAGATGCCTTATTTACTTTACATGACACCCTGATGAGCGTCATCAGATGCCCTATGTACTTTACATGACATCCTGATGACGTCATCAGATGCCTATGTACTTTACATGACACCCTGATGACGTCATCAGATGCCCTTATGTACTTTACATGACATCCTGATGACGTCATCAGATGCCCTATGTACTTTACATGACATCCTGATGACGTCATCAGATGCCCTATGTACTTTACATGACATCCTGATGACGTCATCAGATGCCCTATGTACTTTACATGACATCCTGATGACGTCATCAGATGCCCTATGTACTTTACATGAAATCCTGATGAAGTCACCAGATGCCCTATGTACTTTACATGACATCCTGATGACGTCATCAGATGCCCTATGTACATTACATGACACCCTGATGACGTCATCAGATGCCCTATGTACTTTCCATGACATCCTGATGACGTCATCAGATGCCCTATGTACTTTACATGACATCCTGATGACGTCATCAGATGCCCTATGTACTTTACATGACATCCTGATGACGTCATCAGATGCCCTATGTACTTTACATGACATCCTGATGACGTCATCAGATGCCTATGTACTTTACATGACATCCTGATGACGTCATCAGATGCCCTATGTACTTTACATGACATCCTGATGACGTCATCAGATGCCCTATGTACTTTTACATGACATCCTGATGACGTCATCAGATGCCCTATGTACTTTACATGACATCCTGATGACGTCATCAGATGCCCTGTGTACTTTACATGACATCCTGATGACGTCATCAGATGCCCTATGTACTTTACATGACACCCTGATGACATCATCAGATGCCCTATGTACTTTACATGACATCCTGATGACGTCATCAGATGCCCTATGTACTTTATATGACACCCTGATGACGTCGTCAGATGTCCTATGTACTTTATATGACACACTGATGACGTCATCAGATGCCCTATGTACTTTACATGGCATCCTGATGACGTCTTCAGATGCCCTATGTAATTTACATGACATCCTGATGACGTCAGCAGATGCCCTATGTACTTTACATGACATCCTTATGACGTCATCAGATGCCCTATGTACTTTACATGACATCCTGATGACGTCATCAGATGCCCTATGTACTTTACATGACATCCTGATGACGTCATCAGATGCCCTATGTACTTTACATGACATCCTGATGACGTCATCAGATGGCCTATGTACTTTACATGACATCCTGATGACGTCATCAGATGCCCTATGTACTTTACATGACATCCTGATGACGTCATCAGATGCCCTATGTACTTTACATGACATCCTGATGACGTCATCAGATGCCCTATGTACTTTACATGACATCCTGATGACGTCATCAGATGCCCTATGTACTTTACATGACATCCTGATGACGTCATCAGATGCCCTATGTACTTTACATGACATCCTGATGACGTCATCAGATGCCCTATGTACTTTACATGACATGCTGGTGACGTCATCAGAGTGCCTATGTACTTTACATGACATCCTGATGACGTCATCAGATGCCCTATGTACTTTACATGACATCCTGATGACGTCATCAGATGCCCTATGTACTTTACATGACATCCTGATGACGTCATCAGATGCCCTATGTACTTTACATGACACCCTGATGACGTCATCAGATGCCCTATGTACTTTATATGACGCCCTGATGACGTCATCAGATGCCCTATGTACTTTACATGACATCCTGATCACGTCATCAGATGCCCTATGTACTTTACATGACATCCTGATGACGTCATCAGATGCCCTATGTACTTTACATGACATCCTGATGACGTCATCAGATGCCCTATGTACTTTACATGACATCCTGATGACGTCATCAGATGCCCTATGTACTTTACATGACATCCTGATGACGTCATCAGATGCCCTATGTACTTTACATGACACCCTGATGACGTCATCAGATGCCCTATGTACTTTACATGACATCCTGATGACGTCATCAGATGCCCTATGTACTTTACATGACACCCTGATGACGTCATCAGATGCCTTATGTACTTTACATGACATCCTGATGACGTCATCAGATGCCCTATGTACTTTACATGACACCCTGATGACGTCATCAGATGCCTTATGTACTTTACATGACATCCTGATGACGTCATCAGATGCCCTATGTACTTTACATGACATCCTGATGACGTCATCAGATGCCCTATGTACTTTACATGACATCCTGATGACGTCATCAGATGCCCTATGTACTTTACATGACATCCTGATGACGCCATCAGATGCCCTATGTACTTTACATGACATCCTGATGACGTCATCAGATTCCCTATGTACTTTACATGACATCCTGATGACGTCACCAGATGCCCTATGTACTTTACATGACATCCTGATGACGTCATCAGATGCCCTATGTACTTTACATGACATCCTGATGACGTCATCAGATGCCCTATGTACTTTACATGACACCCTGATGACGTCATCAGATGCCCTATGTACTTTACATGACATCCTGATGACGTCATCAGATGCCCTATGTACTTTACATGACATCCTGATGACGTCATCAGATGCCCTATGTACTTTACATGACATCCTGATGACGTCATCAGATGCCCTATGTACTTTTACATGACATCCTGATGACGTCATCAGATGCCCTATGTACTTTACATGACATCCTGATGACGTCATCAGATGCCCTATTTACTTTACATGACATCCTGATGACGTCATCAGATGCCCTATGTACTTTACATGACACCCTGATGACGTCATCAGATGCCCTATGTACTTTACGCATGACATCCTGATGACGTCATCAGATGCCCTATGTACTTTACATGACACCCTGATGACGTCATCCAGATGCCCTATGTACTTTACATGACACCCTGATGACGTCATCAGATGCCCTATGTACTTTTACATGACATCCTGATGACGTCATCAGATGCCTAATGTACTTTACATGACATCCTGATGACGTCATCAGATGCCACTATGTACTTTACATGACATCCTGATGACGTCATCAGATGCCCTATGTACTTTACATGACATCCTGATGACGTCATCAGATGCCCTATGTACTTTACATGACATCCTGATGACGTCATCAGATGCCCTATGTACTTTACATGACATCCTGATGACGTCATCAGATGCCCTATGTACTTTACATGACATCCTGATGACGTCATCAGATGCCCTATGTACTTTACATGACATCCTGATGACGTCATCAGATGCCCTATGTACTTTACATGACATCCTGATGACGTCATCAGATGCCCTATGTACTTTACATGACACCCTGATGACGTCATCAGATGCCCTATGTACTTTACATGACATCCTGATGACGTCATCAGATGCCCTATGTACTTTACATGACATCCTGATGACGTCATCAGATGCCCTATGTACTTTACATGACATCCTGATGACGTCATCCAGATGCCCTATGTACTTTTACGCGACACCCTGATGACGTCATCAGATGCCCTATGTACTTTACATGACATCCTGATGACGTCATCAGATGCCCTATGTACTTTTACATGACATCCTGATGACGTCATCAGATGCCCTATGTACTTTACATGACATCCTGATGACGTCATCAGATGCCCTATGTACTTTACATGACATCCTGATGACGTCATCAGATGCCCTATGTACTTTACATGACATCCTGATGACGTCATCAGATGCCTATGTACTTTACATGACATCCTGATGACGTCATCAGATGCCCTATGTACTTTACATGACATCCCTGATGACGTCATCAGATGCCCTATGTACTTTACATGACATCCTGATGACGTCATCAGATTGCACCTATGTACTTTACATGACACCTGATGACGTCATCAGATGCCTATGTACTTTATATGACGCCCTGATGACGTCATCAGATGCCTATGTACTTTACATGACATCCTGATGACGTCATCAGATGCCTATGTACTTTACATGACATCCTGATGACGTCATCAGATGCCCTATGTACTTTACATGACATCCTGATGACGTCATCAGATGCCCTATGTACTTTACATGACATCCTGATGACGTCATCAGATGCCCTATTTACTTTACATGACATCCTGATGACGTCATCAGATGCCCTATGTACTTTTACATGACACCCTGATGACGTCATCAGATGCCCTTATGTACTTTACATGACATCCTGATGACGTCATCAGATACCTATGTACTTTACATGACACCCTGATGACGTCATCAGATGCCCTGTGTACTTTATATGACGCCCTGATGACGCCATCAGATGCCTTAGTACTTTACATGACATCCTGATGACGTCATCAGATGCCTATGTACTTTACATGACATCCTGATGACGTCATCAGATGCCTATGTACTTTACATGACATCCTGATGACGTCATCAGATGCCCTATGTACTTTTACATGACATCCTGATGACGTCATCAGATGCCCTATGTACTTTACATGACATCCTGGTGACGTCATCAGATGCCTATACGTACTTTACATGACATCCTGATGACGTCATCAGATGCCCTATGTACTTTACATGACATCCTGATGACGTCATCAGATGCCTATGTACTTTACATGACACCCTGATGACGTCATCAGATGCCCTATGTACTTTACGCGACATCCTGATGACGTCATCAGATGCCCTGTATGTACTTTACATGACATCCTGATGACGTCATCAGATGCCTATGTACTTTACACTGACATCCTGATGACGTCATCAGATGCCTATGTGCTTTACATGACACCCTGATGACGTCATCAGATGCCCTATGTACTTTACATGACATCCTGATGACGTCATCAGATGCCCTATACTTTACATGACATCCTGATGACGTCATCAGATGCTATGTACTTTACATGACATCCTGATGACGTCATCAGATGCCTATGTACTTTACATGACATCCTGATGACGTCATCAGATGCCCTATGTACTTTACATGACATCCTGATGACGTCATCAGATGCCTTATGTACTTTACGCGACATCCTGATGACGTCATCAGATGCCTATGTACTTTACATGACATCCTGATGACGTCATCAGATGCCCTATGTACTTTACCATGACACGCCTGATGACGCCATCAGATGCCTTATGTACTTTACATGACATCCTGATGGCGTCATCAGACTATATATACTTTACATGACATCCTGATGACGTCATCAGATGCCTATGTACTTTACATGACATCCTGATGACGTCATCAGATGCCCTATGTACTTTACATGACATCCTGATGACGTCATCAGATGCCTTATGTACTTTACATGACATCCTGATGACGTCATCAGATGCCCTATGTACTTTACATGACATCCTGATGACGTCATCAGATGCCTGTGTACTTTATGACATCTCAGTGACGTCATCAGATGCCTAAGTACTTTACATGACATCCTGATGACGTCATCA